>OZ002737.1:21734194-22316101 GCA_963924305.1 Polygonum maritimum | reverse complement strand
ACCTGAGACCCTTTACCCATTCCTGGTTCTTTAATTTCAAACGATGCCAGGACGACTTTCCTATTTGGTTTTACAATTGGTGGTGCTACTTTGGTGCAACACCGGAAATCTATCCAGAACCTCTTACTAAGGCCATAACCTTCTTCTCCAACCATACCAACGATTTGGAATACACCAAACCTACTAAATTCCATAGCAACCTTCAAGTACCATGGATCTTCTGCTGGTCCTATGAACTTGCACAAATCATACCTAAACCATTCCCTCTTTCCATTTGCAGAAGATTTAAAATTCGCTGGTGGGATAAATACGATTTAGATTTTGTCTCTCTTGACAGAATCGAATGTATCATTAGAACCAAGTCTCAACCATCCCCCCAAAAATCGATTCCAACTACTTCTCAAAAAAGCTCTACTACCTCACCACCACAAACTATTTCACCTGAGCAATGGAAACAATTCCAGGAATTCCAAAAATACCAAGAATTTATAAAGTCGCAAACACAGTCTAGCCCAGTTCAGCCCACTCAGCCAAAATCTTGGGCCCTTAAAGTCGCAGAGGAAGAGTCTTCCTCCATTCCAACTCTTCAGGACGATCCAGATATCTTTTCTCAAGATCCATCTGCACAATAAGAAGCCCATTACTATGTGGCCCATTCCTCTTGAGAAAAGATGGGGGGCAAAGACAAGACAAAAGAAAGAAACGAGACAAGACATCACCACAAAATGACTCAGCATCTACAAAACGACGAGACAACACTCAAGAAAGAAGACGAATGACTCAGCAAAGAAGTACAGTACCTAAACAGTTGTACGGCACACTACAAAACACAAACAGTTGTATGGATGAAGTTTTCTATATAAACCAGCCTCTAGAGGCAATGAAGGACACGGCAAATTTGAAGAAGCTGAAGACTATCTCAGAAACTCTCTATTATCTTTGTAATATCTCAAATTTCTACAAACACTTTTATTTTCTTTGGTAAGACGAAGCTCTACCAGACTGTAAGCAAGTTAGTAACTTGCAATCTGTACCAGCAACCGGCGGTTGTATCAACAATATTTTACCATCAATAACAAGTATGTTCTTACTATTCCTCTAATTCATTTCATCTTCTTTACTGTTATTTCCTGGGTTAAGAATTGGTAAAGGGTCTCAGGTAAAAGGTTTTAAACCAGGCATCCTTGTAATCAAAGAATGTGTATCCGGTAGGGAAGAAAGGTACAGAGAATTTTTTAAGGTCTGTTGGTTTGACCCAATCCTTTCTTTTGAGTACTTTGAGTATTGTGCATTTTGACATTGAAACATATTGGCCATTGGTTTGATCATAGGTATGGGTGATGTCAGCAGAGCCTGAATCAACTAGGATGAACTCGTAAAATTTTTGGTTTTTTGTAAACTCAGAAGGGGACCAATGGAACCCTGGGGAGAAAAGGTCTCGTATATAAGGTTCAAACTCATGCTGTTTCATGGGCTGAAAGGCCGGGGAAAGATATTGGTTTTCAAAGAAGGCTTTTGTAACGTATTTGGTAATACTTGCTACAGGTTTGTTTTGTTTTTGTGGTGTTGTGGGAGATAGATGAGCTTGATTGTAAGGTAATGGTGGAAACTGGGAAAGTGGCTCGAACTGGTTTTGTATTGGTACTATAGAGGAGCTGGAGGCATAGTCTTGTGGTGTCTGCTTCTTTTCTGTCATTCTGCAAGTTAGTCAAGACATTAAACAGGGATATTTCTCAATTTTAATTTTAAACGATAATTGGCTAGTCCTTGTTTGTAGAGAAAAATAGTCTTAATATCCTCTAGAATATATTTTGGACAAGCTTTAAGAGACTGTAAATAGAGAATGTGTTGGTAAAGCCCTTTGAGATTGTAAATAAAACTGCCTTGTTTTTTAATCTTAGTTACAAAAAACATCTAAAAAGGTATGTTTTTGAGTTTGTGAAGCAAACTTTTCTTAGCAAGATTGTAATTATAAGAAAGTTGTTCTTCTAAATCTTTAATGATTATGTCTTTGTATTTTGGAGAAAGGCGAGCACGTTTAAAAAAGGCAATTCGGTCTTTGAGATAAGTAAGGCAAAAATGATTGTCAAGCTCTTTTTTAATTTTATCAATAAAAAACATTGTTTCAAAACGGGATTCTCTGAAGATTAAAAACAATATAGTTATTGGCGAGAATTAGTCTTCTTGAGAGAACTTCTTCAAAAGCCTTTAAGTAGAGGTTTTTCAAAGGAGGGTAAACATGTGTTTGGTTTTGAAGGTGAGTAATCTGTCTTTTGATATAAGGAATATGGTATCTTTCATACGCTTCCTTTTGCACTATTTTGTAAATGAGATGCATGAAGCTGTTTTGCCCTGCAAAAATTCTCTTGTTAGAAAGTCGGGTAAAGAATTGTTTTCTCCTTTAATAAACTCGATATCAAAGTCAAAAGCAGATAAAATTGCTTGCCATCTAGCAAAGATTTGTTTAGAAACAATATTTTGAACATCTTTTTGTAAAATCTCTTTAGCAGACTTACAATCTACTCTAAGAAGGAATTTCTTATTGTATAGATCATCTTGGAATTTTTGTATGCAAGCAACTATAGAGAAAATTTCTTTCTTTACTGTGCTATAGTTTTTCTGGGGTCCCGACCAGGCTCCCGAATAAAATCTAACCAATTGTTCCGGACTTTCTTTGTTTAGCTTTTGTTTTAGTATTCCTCCGAATCCTAGTTCAGAGGCATCTGTTTCAACAATCATAAAGGCTTTTGGATCAGGGATAGTAATGCATGGTAAAGCCTTTATCTTTTCTTTAATTATTCTAACAGCTCTTGTATGTTCATCACTCCATTGTTTTGGATTTTTTCTAAGCCTTTGATAGAGTGGAATACATAGTTGTCTTAATTTAGGGAAAAAATCTGCAATGTAGTTTAAACATCCTAAAAATCTTTGTAGTTGAGTTTTGTCTTTTATTTCATCAGGGAACTTCTCAGAGAAATCAAGGCTTCTTTCAATAGGTTTTATTGTTTGCTGGCATATATGGTGTCCTAAGAATCTAATTTTTGTTTGAAAGAGTTTCATTTTCGGAGCCGAAACAACAAGGCCATTCTTTTTAATGGTTTGTAGAAAAATATTTAAATGTTTAAAATGTTCATCAATTGTTTTAGAGTAGACAAGTACATCGTCTATGTAGACTATTAAAAACTTTGTAAAGGGGTTAAAGATTTCGTTCATGATATTTTGAAATTCTGATGGGGCATTTTTAAGGCCGAATGGCATTACATTCCATTCGTAGTGGCCAAAAGGGACGGTAAAGGCCGTCTTGTATCTATCTTGTTCAATGATTTGTATTTGCCAAAACCCGCTTTTCATATCAAATTTAGAAAAGATTTTGGCTTCAAATAGTCTATTGAGAAGGTCTCTTTTGTTAGGAATAGGATATCTAATCCATTGTAAGGCTTTGTTGAGGGGCTTGTAGTTAATAACTAGTCTAGGGACTCCTCTTTCTTTCTCGGATGCATTCATGACATAGAAAGCGGCACAACTCCATGGAGAGTGAGACTTTCTAATTAGTTTTTTATCTAAAAGATTTTTAATTTCTGCTTTACAGGTTTCCAATAATTCTTGATTCATCTGTATTGGTCTTGCTTTAGTAAGGATTTTGGTTTCATCAAAGTCTTTTTCGTATGGCAAAGAAACTTGATGTTTCTTTCTATCCCAAAAGGCATTAGGGAGATCCGAACAGACTTGTTTTTCAAATAGTTTTTGAAGATCAAGTATTTTGTTTTGAAGGAAAGGTTGGTTAAGTTTTTCAATAATCTTTTGATCCGATATTTCTCTTGTTAGATCATTAATAAAGGCTTGCTTATGGGAAATAAGATCAATGCGTCTAGTAATAGTATGTGCTTTAAGTAGGTCAATATCCTTTTGTTGAGTTGGTAGTAAAAAGGGGAAAATAATGTTTTTTCCTATGATTTGAGTATGCAATCCTCTATGGTCAATTTTGAAAGGATATAGTTGTGTTAAGAAGGGTGTGCCTAAAATTATTTCATGTGTAAGGTCTTGAACTAAGACAAAAGAATTTTTGAAACAATATCCTTTATTACAGACTTTAGCCTTTGTTATTTTGTAATTAACTTTCATTCTTGAGCCGCTGGCATTTGTTAATCTTTCGGTTGTTTTTTCAAAATATTTAGAAGGAATAAGGCCTTCTCTTAAGCAGTTAAGGTCTGCTCCACTGTCAAGCAAAGCTGTAGATTGTAAAGTAAAGTCTTCGATTTTTATAGTAATTGGTATATACCATTTTTGGAAATTAATTTTATCAACAGCTGTAACTAGAAAATCGTTTTCTTCATTATTATCTTGAACTGCATTTTCAACTGGTATTCTGATATTTTTTGATTCTAAGATTGCCAGTCTGGTTTTTATTTCTAAATCCTCTGTTTCTTTGAGGGAGGCGAAATTTTGTAATTCTTTGACCTCTTTCTTAAGACGATTTACTTCCGTTTGAAGTTCTTTGGTGGTAACTTGGTTTGGAAAGATATTAGAGATAGGTTGTTTCTCAAAGAGTTTGGTTAGACTAAAATGTTCTTCTATTGGTAACTTCTTTTCTTCTTTAAAGATTAAATTTTTTAGTTTTTCAAAATATTGAATTTTTGTCAAGGGATCTTGTATTTCTTCAATTAGTTGAAAGAGGGTTTCCTTCTCTTTTTCTTTGGTAATAACATTGCAGGCGAGAGGAGAAGAGCTATATTCTGTTTCAGATGAGGAAGAGTTGTTTATTTCTAGGATTTCGTCTGAGCTAGAGTCTTCTTCATTAAGAAGGATTCTTGATAGTTTGTTTCTAAGATTTTCATCATCATTACAAACTTCATTAATCTTGTTCTTTAGAGGGCATTTGTTAGCTTTGTGACCAGGCTGTCTACATTTATAACAGATTATTTTTTGGTTGGATGAGCTAGTTCGGGGTTTGTTTTTCTTTTTATAGTTTTCTGTTTCCTTTTTAGGATAGTATGGTTTCCTATTTTTATGGGTTTTCTTATTTTTCTTTTCCCTAGAGGGAGCTTTAATATCAGTCATCCCGAAGGCTTCACAAAAGGTTCCTAATTCCTTTTTAGAGGTCTCTCTGTTACTATATTTAGCTTGTAATTTTAGCTCGTTACAAAGAACTAAGCCTTCCTTTTTAATAAAAGACGCTAGTTGTCCGTAGGTAATTTTTTCCCACGGAATCTGATCAGAAGCAGTTGCTTCCTTAAGCTTAGTAATTATTCTTTTAGAAAAGAGATTTGGTAATCCTGTTATAAATCTCTCTTTCCAGAAAGCATTGTTACATTCTGGTCTTTTAAGAACATAGGTTATGAAAGTATCTTTGTACCATCGATAGTCACTAAGGGTAGGACACCTAAGGTTGGATAGAATTGACGCATTGGCTTGTAAATCTTCTTGAGGGTTTCCAACAAAGTGCATGCATATGGTATAGATTAGTTGAGAAACAGCGTTCTCTTCTTCTCTATCCTCATCGTTTATTCTTGTGGAATTTAGTATATCTACTCTTTCTTGGGCTGTTACTGCATTATCCCACCAACTCTTTAGTTGTCCAGTAAATCCTTGGACAATGAGAGCGGCTGTGATTTTGTCTGAGTGACCTTGCGATCGGTAGGAGGCTTTGGCCATTCCCATTTCTTGTAAAGTATTAAGTATTTCACTTTCGGATTTTCCATCTATGTTCCATTCATAGATAGATTGTCCGTTGTATTCGTTTTGTCTAAATTTAGATCTTTCTTCATATAAGATATCAGGCGGGGTAGGTCTCCTGTAATAATTTCTAGTATCCATATTCCTTTTTCCAAACATTTTAGTATATCGTTGGTATGTATTACCTCTTTGTCTTATTTTATTGACCTCGAATGGTTCATCTTTAAAAGCTTCTTCTATGTTTTGTATTTTTGCTCCTGATTTAGAAGAGGTTGTACTTTGTTCAGAATCGCTAGATTCTGATGTTGTGCTTTTATTATTTGGACAATTTTCGTCAACGCAAGTAATTGTAGGATTTCTTTCAGGTAAGGCTGCATTAGATTGAGAAGCTTGTAGGGTGTTAAGTCTGCTTGAAATTCTTTCAAGAATATTTGGAGGAGTTAAGGTAACTTGTGAAATTAAATTGTTTGGAATATTATCTGGAGTAAAATGTGGTTTAGAGGTGTTGGTAGGAAATTTAGGAATAGTAGAATTATCAATTTGTTCGTGAATCATATCGATTTGGTTGGCAAGGGTATGAAGGACTTGGTTTGAATAGTTATTTTGTTCATAAAGCTTTTTAATATCTCTGAGATTAACTGTACTATTATCAGGATCAGCACGTCCTCTCTTAAGGGGTTCGGCCTTAAGATCTCCTTCAAGAGAATTGACTAAAATTCCTTGAAAGGGAGGATGTATCGATTTAGTTGTACCTCCTGAGATTAATCTCCAGGATTTTGTCAATCTAGTCTGAACGTCTATAGTTTTAATGGTAAAGGGATTTTTAATTCCCTGAGAGTTAAGGTAAAGGGGTAACCAGGTAAAGAAGGGTATGTTTGTTTTAACTTGTTTCATTTCTTCGAACCATTCTTCTCTAATTTTTTCTCTAAAAGGGTTGTCAATTAACATGAACCAAGTACGTTTTAGTTTATTCTTTTCACTAAGAAAGTCATTTTTTAGATAAACTTTGTCTATAGTAAATTCTTCTTTTGAAATTACGTTTATCGCTGAATAAACTTCACTCCTAGTTGGTGAGGTTTGTTCATTTTCTTCAACCGGTAAGGGATCTTGGTAATGAACAAAGCTGTTTCTTGAATTTCTAGTAAAGTTACTCCTAGCAGACATAAAGGGTTCACTATAAGAAGATCTAGGAGGAACGAATCTTAGTCTTTCATGAATAGAATTGTCTCGGCAAGAATTAAATCTTAGTAAAACTTTTCCCTCAGATTCTATGATTTCAGAAATTTTATTTTGTTCAAGGTTAGGAGGCGGATTGTCATGAGAAATTTCTAAGGTTTCTGGGATTGTAATTTCGTTCCACTTGATTGTTTTAGGAGTAAAGGTACTAGATTTTTCAGCTTCTAGTTGGAGGAGAATAGTTTCTCCTTTTGGTAATTGAGGTATAATGCATTTAGGGTTCGTAAGTGAACTCATCAGTTTAAAGTGAATTCTGTAAATAATTGCAAAGTTTTTTGAAAAATCTTTAAAATTGTCATTTAAAAGCTTTACATCTAATATTAAGGATTGTAAAATTCTAGGATCTGTTAAATCTAAAGAGTAGTCTGGAGAACAGTTGAAGAAGATTGGTCCATTGCAAATATTGGATTGTATTATGGCTAGTATAGAATCTTTGTATGTTCTAAGCCTATCGTCTCTAAGGGCGAGAAAGATAGGAGAATCTATTCCTTTTCTGGATAAAGGTTTGACGGCAATTTGTATAAGACCGTGAATAAACCTAAATCCTTTATCTTTATAATGTCGTAAGGCTACAGAAGATAGTAAACTAAGAGTTTGTTGTTCTTTGTTAAGACTAATAGTTTCTTCATGAGTTTTGATACTTAAGCCCTGGAAGAAGCTTAAGTGTCCCTTTTTGTAAATATTACTAATATTTTCTTCAGGAATAGTCCAAGATTCTATATTATCGTCGATAGTATATAAATCTTCATTACTATGAATAACTGGACTATTATTAGAACCAGATCCTTGTCTAAATAAATTTCTAATGTTCGTCGTCATGTTCAGTCGATTGGTTTGATTTGCCTAGGCTATGGTATTCGAACCGTTGGTTTCCATTCTTTTTCTAATCCATAAATCTTTGAACTAATAGAAATTGATAGAAAGATCACAAAACAACACAAACAAAAGCATACGAATCATGCGATTCCGAATGTTTCTCAAATTCTCAATAACACAACCTTTCTTATTGATTGGTTTGATTTGCCTAGGCTATGGTTTGGGAACCGTTGGTTTCCATTCTTTTTCTCGTCCAAAAATCTTTTAACTAATAGAACTTGATAGAAAGATCACCAAACAACACAAGCACAAGCATACGAATCATGCGATTTCGAATGTTTCTCAAAGTCTCAATAACACAATCTTTCTTATTGATTGGTTTGATTTGCCTAGGCTATGGTTTGGGAACCGTTGGTTTCCATTCTTTTTCTAGTAAACAAATCTTTGAACTCGTATAACTTGATAGAAAGATCACCAAACAACACCAACACAAGCATACGAATCTTGCGATTCCGAATGTTTCTCAAAGTCTCAATAACACAACCTTTCTTATTGATTGGTTTGATTTGCCTAGGCTATGGTTTGGGAACCGTTGGTTTCCATTCTTTTTCTCGTCCAAAAATCTTTGACTTAATAGAGCTTGATAGAAAGATCACCAAACAACACAAACACAAGCATACGAATCATGCGATTCCGAATGTTTCTCAAATTCTCAATAACACAACCTTTCTTATTGATTGGTTTGATTTGCCTAGGATATGGTTTGGTAACCGTTGGTTTCCAGTCTTCTTCTCGTAAACAAATCTTTGGACTTATAGAACTTGATAGAAATATGACCAAACAACACCAACACAAGCATACGATTCATGCGATTCCGAATGTTTCTCAAGTTCTCAATAACACAACCTTTTTTATTGATTGGTTTGATTTTCCGAGGCTATGGTTTGGGAACCGTTGGTTTTCATTCTTTTTCTAGTAAACAAATCTTTGAACTAATATAACTTGATAGAAAGATCACCAAACAACACCAACACAAGCATACGAATCATGCGATTCCGAATGTTTCTCAAAGTCTCAATAACACAACCTTTCTTATTGATTGGTTTGATTTGCCTAGGCTATGGTTTGGGACCCGTTGGTTTCCATTATTTTTCTCGTCAACAAATCTTTGAACTTATAGAACTTGATAGAAAGATCACCAAACAACACAAACACAAGCATACGAATCATGCGATTCCGAATGTTTCTCAAATTCTCAATAACACAACCTTTCTTATTGATTGGTTTGATTTGCTTAGGATATGGTTTTCGAACCGTTGGTTTCCATTCTTTTTCTAGTCCATAAATCTTTGAACTAATAGAAATTGATAGAAAGATCACAAAACAACACAAACACAAGCATACGAATCATGCGATTCCGAATGTTTCTCAAATTCTCAATAACACAACCTTTCTTATTGATTGGTTTGATTTGCCTAGGCTATGGTTTGGGAACCGTTGATTTCCATTCTTTTTCTCGTAAACAAATCTTTGAACTAATAGAACGTGATAGAAAGATTACCAAACAACACAAGCACAAGCATACGAATCATGCGATTTCGAATGTTTCTCAAATTCTCAATAACACAACCTTTCTTATTGATTGGTTTGATTTGCCTAGGCTATGGTTAAGGAACCGTTGGTTTCCATTCTTTTTCTCGTCCAAAAATCTTTGAACTTATAGAACTTGATAGAAAGATCACCAAACAACACAAACACAAACATACGAATCATGCGATTCCGAATGTTTCTCAAGTTCTCAATAACACAACCTTTCTTATTGATTGGTTTCATTTGCCTAGGCTATGGTTTGGGAACCGTTGATTTCCATTCTTTTTCTCGTAAACAAATCTTTGAACTAATAGAACGTGATAGAAAGATCACCAAACAACACAAGCACAAGCATACGAATCATGCGATTCCGAATGTTTCTCAAAGTCTCAACAACACAATCTTTCTTATTGATTGGTTTGATTTGCCTAGACTATGGTTAGGGAACCGTTGGTTTCCATTTTTTTTCTCGTCCAAAAATCTTTGAACTTATAGAACTTGATAGAAAGATCACCAAACAACACAAACACAAACATACGAATCATGCGATTCCGAATGTTTCTCAAGTTCTCAATAACACAACCTTTCTTATTTATTGGTTTCATTTGCCTAGGCTATGGTTTGGGAACCGTTGGTTTCCATTCTTTTTCTAGTCCATAAATCTTTGAACTAATAGATCTTGATAGAAAGATCGCCAACAACACAAACACAAGCATACGAATTATTCGATTCCGAATGTTTCTCAAACTCTCAATAACACAACCTTTCTTATTGATTGGTTTGATTTGCCTAGGCTATGGTTTGGGAACCGTTGGTTTCCATTCTTTTTCTCGTCCAAAAATCTTTGAACTAATAGAACTTGATAGAAAGATCACCAAACAACACAAACACAAGCATTCGAATCATGCGATTCCGAATGTTTCTCAAACTCTCAATAACACAACATTTCTTATTGATTGATTTGATTTTCCTAGGCTATGGTTTGGGAACCGTGGGTTTCCATTCTTTTTCTCGTCTAAAAATCTTTGAACTAATAGAGCTTGATAGAAAGATCACCAAACAACACAAACACAAGCATACGAATCATGCGATTCCGAATGTTTCTCAAATTCTCAATAACAAAACCTTTCTTATTGATTGGTTTGATTTACCTAGACTATGGTTTGGTAACCGTTGGTTTCCATTCTTTTTCTCGTAAACAAATCTTTGGACTTATAGAACTTGATAGAAAGATGACCAAACAACAACAACACAAGCATACGATTCATGCGATTCTGAATGTTTCTCAAATTCTCAATAACACAACCTTTTTTATTGATTGGTTTGATTTGCCGAGGCTATGGTTTGGGAACCGTTGGTTTCCATTCTTTTTTCTCGTAAACAAATCTTTGGACTAATAGAACTTGATAGAAAGATCACCAAACAACACCAACACAAGACTACGAATGATGCGATTCCGAATGTTTCTCAAAGTCTCAATAACATAATCTTTCTTATTGATTGGTTTGATTAGCCTAGGCTATGGTTTGGAAACCGTTGGTTTCCATTCTTTTTCACGTCCATAAATCTTTGAACTAATAGAACTTGATAGAAAGATCACCAAACAACACAAACACAAGCATATGAATCATGCGATTCCGAATGTTTCTCAAACTCTCAATAACACAACCTTTCTTATTGATTGGTTTGATTTGCCTAGGCTATGGTTTGGGAACCGTTGGTTTCCATTATTTTTCTCGTAAACAAATCTTTGATCATATAGAACTTGATAGAAAGATCACCAAACAACACAAACACAAGCATACGAATCATGCGATTCCGAATGTTTCAAAAATTCTCAATAACACAACCTTTCTTATTGACTGGTTTGATTTGCCTAGGCTATGGTTTGAGAACCGTTGGTTTCCATTCTTTTTCTCGTCCAAAAATCTTTGAACCAATAGAGCTTGATAGAAAGATCACCAAACAACACAAACACAAGCATACGAATCATGCGATTCCGAATGTTTCTCAAATTCTCAATAACAGAACCTTTTTTATTGATTGGTTTGATTTGCCTAGGCTATGGTTTGGGAACCATTGGTTTCCGTTATTTTTCTCGTCCATAAATCTTTGAACTAATAGATCTTGATAGAAAGATCACCAAACAACACAAACACAAGCATATGAATCATGCGATTCCGAATGTTTCTCAAATTCTCAATAACACAACCTTTCTTATTGATTGGTCTGATTTGCCTAGGCTATGGTTTGGGAACCGTTGGTTTCCATTTTTTTCTAGTCCATAAATCTTTGAACTAATAGAGCTTGATAGAAAGATCGCCAACAACACAAACACAAGCATACGAATTATTCGATTCCGAATGTTTCTCAAACTCTCAATAACACAACCTTTCTTATTGATTGGTTTGATTTGCCTAGGCTATGGTTTGGGAACCGTAGGTTTCCATTCTTTTTCTCATCCAAAAATCTTTGAATTAATAGAACTTGCTAGAAAGATTACCAAACAACACAAACACAACCATACGAATCATGCGATTCCAAATGTTTCTCAATCTCTCAATAACAGAACCTTTCTTATTGATTGATTTGATTTGCCTAGGCTATGGTTTGGGAACCGTTGGTTTCCATTCTTTTTCTCGTCCAAAAATCTTTGAACTAATAGAGCTTGATAGAAAGATCACCAAACAACACAAACACAAGCATACGAATCATGCGATTCCGAATGTTTCTCAAATTCTCAATAACACAACCTTTCTTATTAATTGGTTTGATTTGCCTAGGCTATGGTTTGGGAACCGTTGGTTTCCATTCTTTTTCTAGTCCATAAATCTTTGAACTAATAGATCTTGATAGAAAGATCACCAAACAACACAAACACAAGCATATGAATCATGCGATTCCGTATGTTTCTCAAATTCTCAATAAGAGAACCTTTCTTATTGAGTGGTTTGATTTGCCTAGGCTATGGTTTGGGAACCGTTGGTTTCCATTATTTTTCTCGTAAACAAATCTTTGAACTTATAGAACTTGATAGAAAGATCACCAAACAATACAAACACAAGCATACGAATCATGCGATTCCGAATGTTTCACAAATTATCAATAAAACAACCTTTCTTATTGATTGGTTTGATTTGCCTAGGCTATGGTTTGGGAACCGTTGGTTTCCATTCTTTTTCTAGTACATAAATCTTTGAACTAATAGAGCTTGATAGAAAGATCGCCAACAACACAAACACAAGCATACGAATTATTCGATTCCGAATGTTTCTCAAACTCTCAATAACACAACTTTTCTTATTGATTGGTTTGATTTGCCTAGGCTATGGTTTGGGAACCGTTGGTTTCCATTCTTTTTCTCGTCCAAAAACCTTTGAACTAATAGAGCTTGATAGAAAGATCACCAAACAACACAAACACAAGCATAGGAATCATGCGATTCCGAATGTTTCTCAAATTCTCAATAACACAACCTTTCTTATTGATTGGTTTGATTTGCCTAGGCTATGGTTTTCGAACCGTTGGTTTCCATTCTTTTTCTAGTCCATAAATCTTTGAACTAATAGAAATTGATAGAAAGATCACAAAACAACACAAACAAAAGCATACGAATCATGCGATTCCGAATGTTTCTCAAATTCTCAATAACACAACCTTTCTTATTGATTAGTTTGATTTGCCTAGGCTATGGTTTGGGAACCGTTGGTTTCCATTCTTTTTCTCGTCCAAAAATCTTTGAACTAATAGAACTTGATAGAAAGATCACCAAACAACACAAGCACAAGCATACGAATCATGCGATTTCGAATGTTTCTCAAAGTCTCAATAACACAATCTTTCTTATTGATTGGTTTGATTTGCCTAGGCTATGGTTTGGGAACCGTTGGTTTCCATTCTTTTTCTAGTAAAGAAATCTTTGAACTAGTATAACTTGATAGAAAGATCACCAAACAACACCAACACAAGCATACGAATCTTGCGATTCCGAATGTTTCTCAAAGTCTCAATAACACAACCTTTCTTATTGATTGGTTTGATTTGCCTAGGCTATGGTTTGGGAACCGTTGGTTTCCATTCTTTTTCTCGTCCAAAAACCTTTGAACTAATAGAGCTTCATAGAAAGATCATCAAACAACACAAACACAAGCATAGGAATCATGCGATTCCGAATGTTTCTCAAATTCTCAATAACACAACCTTTCTTTTTGATTGGTTTGATTTGCCTAGGATATGGTTTTCGAACCGTTGATTTCCATTCTTTTTCTAGTCCATAAATCTTTGAACTAATAGAAATTGATAGAAAGATCACAAAACAACACTAACACAAGCATACGAATCATTCGATTCCGAATGTTTCTCAAAGTCTCAATAACACAATCTTTCTTATTGATTGGTTTGATTTCCCTAGGCTATGGTTAGGGAACCGTTGGTTTCCATTCTTTTTCCCGTCCAAAAATCCTTGAACTTATAGAACTTGATAGAAAGATCACCAAACAACACAAACACAAGCATACGAATCATGCGATTCCGAATGTTTCTCAAGTTCTCAATAACACAACCTTTCTTATTGATTGGTTTGATTTGCCTAGGCTATGGTTTGGGAACCGTTGGTTTCCATTCTTTTTCTCGTCCAAAAATCTTTGAACTAATAGAACTTGATAGAAAGATCACCAAACAACACAAGCATAAGCATACGAATCATGCGATTTCGAATGTTTCTCAAAGTCTCAATAACACAATCTTTCTTATTGATTGGTTTGATTTGCCTAGGCTATAGTTTGGGAACCGTTGGTTTCCATTCTTTTTCTCGTCCAAAAATCTTTGAACTAATAGAACTTGATAGAAAGATCACCAAACAACACAAGCACAAGCATACGAATCATGCGATTTCGAATGTTTCTCAAAGTCTCAATAACACAATCTTTCTTATTGATTGGTTTGATTTGCCTAGGCTATGGTTTGGGAACCGTTGGTTTCCATTCTTGTTCTAGTAAACAAATCTTTGAACTATTATAACTTGATAGAAAGATCACCAAACAACACCAACACAAGCATACGAATCTTGCGATTCCGAATGTTTCTCAAAGTCTCAATAACACAACCTTTCTTATTGATTGGTTTGATTTGCCTAGGCTATGGTTTGGAAACCGTTGGTTTCCATTCTTTTTCTCGTCCAAAAACCTTTGAACTAATAGAGCTTGATAGAAAGATCACCAAACAACACAAACACAAGCATAGGAATCATGCGATTCCCAATGGTTCTCAAATTCTCAATAACACAACCTTTCTTATTGATTGGTTTGATTTGCCTAGGATATGGTTTTCGAACCGTTGGTTTCCATTCTTTTTCTAGTCCATAAATCTTTGAACTAATAGAACTTGATAGAAAGATCACAAAACAACACAAACACAAGCATACGAATCATGCGACTCCGAATGTTTCTCAAATTCTCAATAACACAACCTTTCTTATTGATTGGTTTGATTTGCCTAGGCTATGGTTTGGGAACCGTTGATTTCCATTCTTTTTCTCGTAAACAAATATTTGAACTAATAGAACGTGATAGAAAGATCACCAAACAACACAAGCACAAGCATACGAATCATGCGATTTCGAATGTTTCTCAAAGTCTCAATAACACAATCTTTCTTATTGATTGGTTTCATTTGCCTAGGCTATGGTTTGGGAACCGTTGGTTTCCATTCTTTTTCTAGTAAAGAAGTCTTTGAACTAGTATAACTTGATAGAAAGATCACCAAACAACACCAACACAAGCATACGAATCTTGCGATTCCGAATGTTTCTCAAAGTCTCAATAACACAACCTTTCTTATTGATTGGTTTGATTTGCCTAGGCTATGGTTTGGGAACCGTTGGTTTCCATTCTTTTTCTCGTCCAAAAACCTTTGAACTAATAGAGCTTCATAGAAAGATCACCAAACAACACAAACACAAGCATAGGAATCATGCGATTCCGAATGTTTCTCAAATTCTCAATAACACAACCTTTCTTTTTGATTGGTTTGATTTGCCTAGGATATGGTTTTCGAACCGTTGATTTCCATTCTTTTTCTAGTCCATAAATCTTTGAACTAATAGAAATTGATAGAAAGATCACAAAACAACACAAACACAAGCATACGAATCATGCGATTCCGAATGTTTCTCAAAGTCTCAATAACACAATCTTTCTTATTGATTGGTTTGATTTCCCTAGGCTATGGTTAGGGAACCGTTGGTTTCCATTCTTTTTCCCGTCCAAAAATCTTTGAACTTATAGAACTTGATAGAAAGATCACCAAACAACACAAACACAAGCATACGAATCATGCGATTCCGAATGTTTCTCAAGTTCTCAATAACACAATCTTTCTTATTGATTGGTTTGATTTGCCTAGGCTATGGTTTGGGAACTGTTGGTTTCCATTCTTTTTCTCGTCCAAAAATCTTTGAACTAATAGAACTTGATAGAAAGATCACCAAACAACACAAGCACAAGCATACGAATCATGCGATTTCGAATGTTTCTCAAAGTCTCAATAACACAATATTTCTTATTGATTGGTTTGATTTGCCTAGGCTATGGTTTGGGAACCGTTGGTTTCCATTCTTGTTCTAGTAAACAAATCTTTGAACTAGTATAACTTGATAGAAAGATCACCAAACAACACCAACACAAGCATACGAATCTTGCGATTCCGAATGTTTCTCAAAGTCTTAATAACACAACCTTTCTTATTGATTGGTTTGATTTGCCTAGGCTATGGTTTGGAAACCGTTGGTTTCCATTCTTTTTCTCGTCCAAAAACCTTTGAACTAATAGAGCTTGATAGAAAGATCACCAAACAACACAAACACAAGCATAGGAATCATGCGATTCCGAATGTTTCTCAAATTCTCAATAACACAACCTTTCTTATTGATTGGTTTGATTTGCCTAGGATATGGTTTTCGAACCGTTGGTTTCCATTCTTTTTCTAGTCCATAAATCTTTGAACTAATAGAAATTGATAGAAAGATCACAAAACAACACAAACACAAGCATACGAATCATGCGACTCCGAATGTTTCTCAAATTCTCAATAACACAACCTTTCTTATTGATTGGTTTGATTTGCCTAGGCTATGGTTTGGGAACCGTTGATTTCCATTCTTTTTCTCGTAAACAAATATTTGAACTAATAGAACGTGATAGAAAGATCACCAAACAACACAAGCACAAGCATACGAATCATGCGATTTCGAATGTTTCTCAAAGTCTCAATAACACAATCTTTCTTATTGATTGGTTTCATTTGCCTAGGCTATGGTTTGGGAACCGTTGGTTTCCATTCTTTTTCTAGTAAAGAAATCTTTGAACTAGTATAACTTGATAGAAAGATCACCAAACAACACCAACACATGCATACGAATCTTGCGATTCCGAATGTTTCTCAAAGTCTCAATAGCACAACCTTTCTTATTGATTGGTTTGATTTGCCTAGGCTATGGTTTGGGAACCGTTGGTTTCCATTCTTTTTCTCGTCCAAAAACCTTTGAACTAATAGAGCTTCATAGAAAGATCACCAAACAACACAAACACAAGCATAGGAATCATGCGATTCCGAATGTTTCTCAAATTCTCAATAACACAACCTTTCTTTTTGATTGGTTTGATTTGCCTAGGATATGGTTTTCGAACCGTTGATTTCCATTCTTTTTCTAGTCCATAAATCTTTGAACTAATAGAAATTGATAGAAAGATCACAAAACAACACAAACACAAGCATACGAATCATGCGATTCCGAATGTTTCTCAAAGTCTCAATAACACAATCTTTCTTATTGATTGGTTTGATTTCCCTAGGCTATGGTTAGGGAACCGTTGGTTTCCATTCTTTTTCCCGTCCAAAAATCTTTGAACTTATAGAACTTGATAGAAATATCACCAAACAACACAAACACAAGCATACGAATCATGCGATTCCGAATGTTTCTCAAGTTCTCAATAACACAACCTTTCTTATTGATTGGTTTGATTTGCCTAGGCTATGGTTTGGGAACCGTTGGTTTCCATTCTTTTTCTCGTCCAAAAATCTTTGAACTAATAGAACTTGATAGAAAGATCACCAAACAACACAAGCACAAGCATACGAATCATGCGATTTCGAATGTTTCTCAAAGTCTCAATAACACAATCTTTCTTATTGATTGGTTTGATTTGCCTAGGCTATGGTTTGGGAACCGTTGGTTTCCATTCTTTTTCTCGTCCAAAAATCTTTGAACTAATAGAACTTGATAGAAAGATCACCAAACAACACAAGCACAAGCATACGAATCATGCGATTTCGAATGTTTCTCAAAGTCTCAATAACACAATCTTTCTTATTGATTGGTTTGATTTGCCTAGGCTATGGTTTGGGAACCGTTGGTTTCCATTCTTGTTCTAGTAAACAAATCTTTGAACTAGTATAACTTGATAGAAAGATCACCAAACAACACCAACACAAGCATACGAATCTTGCGATTCCGAATGTTTCTCAAAGTCTCAATAACACAACCTTTCTTATTGATTGGTTTGATTTGCCTAGGCTATGGTGCGGAAACCGTTGGTTTCCATTCTTTTTCTCGTCCAAAAACCTTTGAACTAATAGAGCTTGATAGAAAGATCACCAAACAACACAAACACAAGCATAGGAATCATGCGATTCCGAATGTTTCTCAAATTCTCAATAACACAACCTTTCTTATTGATTGGTTTGATTTGCCTAGGATATGGTTTTCGAACCGTTGGTTTCCATTCTTTTTCTAGTCCATAAATCTTTGAACTAATAGAAATTGATAGAAAGATCACAAAGCAACACAAACACAAGCATACGAATCATGCGACTCCGAATGTTTCTCAAATTCTCAATAACACAACCTTTCTTATTGATTGGTTTGATTTGCCTAGGCTATGGTTTGGGAACCGTTGATTTTCATTCTTTTTCTCGTAAACAAATATTTGAACTAATAGAACGTGATAGAAAGATCACCAAACAACACAAGCACAAGCATACGAATCATGCGATTTCGAATGTTTCTCAAATACTCAATAACACAACCTTTCTTATTGATTGGTTTGATTTGCCTAGGCTATGGTTTGGTAACCGTTGGTTTCCAGTCTTTTTCTTGTAAACAAATCTTTGGACTTATAGAACTTGATAGAAAGATGACCAAACAACACCAACACAAGCATACGATTCATGCGATTCCGAATGTTTCTCAAATTCTCAATAACACAACCTTTTTCATTGATTGGTTTGATTTGCCGAGGCTATGGTTTGGGAACCGTTTGTTTCCATTCTTTTTCTAGTAAACAAATCTTTGAACTAATATAACTTGATAGAAAGATCACCAAACAACACCAACACAAGCATACGAATCATGCGATTCCGAATGTTTCTCAAAGTCTCAATAACACAATCTTTCTTATTGATTGGTTTGATTTGCCTAGGCTATGGTTAGGGAACCGTTGGTTTCCATTCTTTTTCTCGTCCAAAAATCTTTGAACTTATAGAAGTTGATAGAAAGATGACCAAACAACACAAACACAAACATACGAATCATGCGATTCCGAATGTTTCTCAAGTTCTCAATAACACAACCTTTCTTATTTATTGGTTTCATTTGCCTAGGCTATGGTTTGGGAACCGTTGGTTTCCATTCTTTTTCTAGTCTATAAATCTTTGAACTAATAGATCTTGATAGAAAGATTGCCAACAACACAAACGCAAGCATACGAATTATTCGATTCCGAATGTTTCTCAAACTCTCAATAACACAACCTTTCTTATTGATTGGTTTGATTTGCCTAGGCTATGGTTTGGGAACCGTTGGTTTCCATTCATTTTCTCGTCCAAAAATCTTTGAACTAATAGAACTTGATAGAAAGATCACCAAACAACACAAACACAAGCATACGAATCATGCGATTCCGAATGTTTCTCAAACTCTCAATAACACAACATTTCTTATTGATTGATTTGATTTGCCTAGGATATGGTTTGGGAACCGTGGGTTTCCATTCTTTTTCTCGTCCAAAAATCTTTGAACTAATAGAGCTTGATAGAAAGATCACCAAACAACACAAACACAAGCATACGAATCATGCGATTCCGAATGTTTCTCAAATTCTCAATAACAAAACCTTTCTTATTGATTGGTTTGATTTACCTAGACTATGGTTTGGTAACCGTTGGTTTCCATTCTTTTCCTCGTAAACAAATCTTTGGACTTATAGAACTTGATAGAAAGATGACCAAACAACACCAACACAAGCGTACGATTCATGCGATTCCGAATGTTTCTCAAATTCTCAATAACACAACCTTTTTTATTGATTGGTTTGATTTGCCGAGGCTATGGTTTGGGAACCGTTGGTTTCCATTCTTTTTCTCGTAAACAAATCTTTGAACTAATAGAACTTGATAGAAAGATCACCAAACAACACCAACACAAGACTATGACTCATGCGATTCCGAATGTTTCTCAAAGTCTCAATAACACAATCTTTCTTATTGATTGGTTTGATTTACCTAGGCTATGGTTTGGAAACCGTTGGTTTCCATTCTTTTTCTCGTCCATAAATCTTTGAACTAATAGAACTTGATAGAAAGATCACCAAACAACACAAACACAAGCATATGAATCATGCGATTCCGAATGTTTCTCAAACTCTCAATAACACAACCTTTCTTATTGATTGGTTTGATTTGCCTAGGCTATGGTTTGGGAACCGTTGGTTTCCATTATTTTTCTCGTAAACAAATCTTTGAACATATAGAACTTGATAGAAAGATCACCAAACAACACAAACACAAGCATACGAATCATGCGATTCCGAATGTTTCAAAAATTCTCAATAACACAACCTTTCTTATTGATTGGTTTGATTTACCTAGGCTATGGTTTGGAAACCGTTGGTTTCCATTCTTTTTCTCGTCCATAAATCTTTGAACTAATAGAACTTGATAGAAAGATCACCAAACAACACAAACACAAGCATATGAATCATGCGATTCCGAATGTTTCTCAAACTCTCAATAACACAACCTTTCTTATTGATTGGTTTGATTTGCCTAGGCTATGGTTTGGGAACCGTTGGTTTCCATTATTTTTCTCGTAAACAAATATTTGAACATATAGAACTTGATAGAAAGATCACCAAAAAACACAAACACAAGCATACGAATCATGCGATTCCGAATGTTTCAAAAATTCTCAATAACACAACCTTTCTTATTGATTGGTTTGATTTGCCTAGGCTATGGTTTGGAAACCGTTGGTTTCCTTTCTTTTTCTCGTCCAAAAATCTTTGAACTAATAGAACTTGATAGAAAGATCACCAAACAACACAAACACAAGCATACGAATCATGCGATTCCGAATGTTTCTCAAACTCTCAATAACACAACCTTTCTTATTGATTGATTTGATTTGCCTAGGCTATGGTTTGGGAACCGTTGGTTTCAATTCTTTTTCTCGTCCAAAAATCTTTCAACTAATAGAACTTGATAGAAAGATCACCAAACAACACAAATACAAGCATACGAATCATGTGATTCCGTATGTTTCTCAAATTCTCAATAACAGAACCTTTTTTATTGATTGGTTTGATTTGCCTAGGCTATGGTTTGGGAACCGTTGGTTTCCGTTATTTTTCTCGTCCATAAATCTTTGAACTAATAGATCTTGATAGAAAGATCACCAAACAACACAAACACAAGCATATGAATCATGCGATTCCGAATGTTTCTCAAATTCACAATAACACAACCTTTCTTATTGATTGGTCTGATTTGCCTAGGCTATGGTTTGGGAACCGTTGGTTTCCATTCTTTTTCTAGTCCATAAATCTTTGAACTAATAGAGCTTGATAGAAAGACCGCCAACAACACAAACACAAGCATACGAATTATTCGATTCCGAATGTTTCTCAAACTCTCAATAACACAACCTTTCTTATTGATTGGTTTGATTTGCCTAGGCTATGGTTTGGGAACCGTTGGTTTCCATTCTTTTTCTCGTCCAAAAATCTTTGAACTAATAGAACTTGCTAGAAAGATTACCAAACAACACAAACACAAGCATACGAATCATGCGATTCCGAATGTTTCTCAATCTCTCAATAACAGAACCTTTCTTATTGATTGATTTGATTTGCCTTGGCTATGGTTTGGGAACCGTTGGTTTCCATTCTTTTTCTCGTCCAAAAATCTTTGAACTAATAGAGCTTGATAGAAAGATCACCAAACAACACAAACACAAGCATACGAATCATGCGATTCCGAATGTTTCTCAAATTCTCAATAACACAACCTTTCTTATTAATTGGTTTGATTTGCCTAGGCTATGGTTTGGGAACCGTTGGTTTCCATTCTTTTTCCAGTCCATAAATCTTTTAACTAATAGAACTTGATAGAAAGATCACCAAACAACACAAACACAAGCATACGAATCATGCGATTCCGAATGTTTCAAAAATTCTCAATAACACAACCTTTCTTATTGATTGGTTTGATTTGCCTAGGCTATGGTTTGGGAACCGTTGGTTTCCATTCTTTTTCTCGTCCAAAAATCTTTGAACTAATAGAGCTCGATAGAAAGATCACCAAAAAACACAAACACAAGCATACGAATCATGCGATTCCGAATGTTTTTCAAATTCTCAATAACACAATCTTTCTTATTGATTGGTTTGATTTGCCTAGGCTATGGTTTGGAAACCGTTGGTTTCCTTTCTTTTTCTCGTCCAAAAATCTTTGAACTAATAGAACTTGATAGAAAGATCACCAAACAACACAAACACAAGCATACGAATCATGCGATTTCGAATGTTTCTCAAACTCTCAATAACACAACCTTTCTTATTGATTGATTTGATTTGCCTATTGTATGGTTTGGGAACCGTTGGTTTCCATTCATTTTCTAGTCCATAAGTCTTTGAACTAATAGAACTTGATAGAAAGATCACCAAACAACACAAACACAAGCATACGAATCATGCGATTCCGAATGTTACTCAAATTCTCAATAACACAACGTTTCTTATTGATTGGTTTGATTTGCCTAGGCTATGGTTTGGGAACCGTTGGTTTCCATTCTTTTTCTCGTCCAAAAATCTTTGAACTAATAGAGCTCGATAGAAAGATCACCAAAAAACACAAACACAAGCATACGAATCATGCGATTCCGAATGTTTTTCAAATTCTCAATAACACAATCTTTCTTATTGATTGGTTTGATTTGCCTAGGCTATGGTTTGGAAACCGTTGGTTTCCTTTCTTTTTCTCGTCCAAAAATCTTTGAACTAATAGAACTTGATAGAAAGATCACCAAACAACACAAACACAAGCATACGAATCATGCGATTTCGAATGTTTCTCAAACTCTCAATAACACAACCTTTCTTATTGATTGATTTGATTTGCCTATTGTATGGTTTGGGAACCGTTGGTTTCCATTCATTTTCTAGTCCATAAGTCTTTGAACTAATAGAACTTGATAGAAAGATCACCAAACAACACAAACACAAGCATACGAATCATGCGATTCCGAATGTTACTCAAATTCTCAATAACACAACGTTTCTTATTGATTGGTTTGATTTGCCTAGGCTATGGTTTGGGAACCGTTGGTTTCCATTCTTTTTCAAGTCCATAAATCTTTGAACTAATAGAGGTTGATAGAAAGTTCACCAAACAACACAAACACAAGCATACGAATCATGCGATTCCGAATGTTTCTCAAACTCTCAATAACACAACCTTTCTTATTGATTGGTTTGATTTGCCTATTGTATGGTTTCGGAACCGTTGGTTTCCATTCATTTTCTAGTCCATAAATCTTTGAACTAATAGAACTTGATAGAAAGATCACCAAACAACACAAAGACAAGCATACGAAATGCGATTCCGAATGTTTCTCATATTCTCAATAACACAACCTTTCTTATTGATTGGTTTGATTTGCCTAGGCTATGGTTTGGGAACTGTTGGTTTCCATTCTTTTTCTAGTCCATAAATCTTTGAACTAATAGAACTTGATAGAAAGATCACCAAACAACACAAACACAAGCATACGAATCATGCGAGTCCGTATGTTTCTCAAATTCTCAATAATAGAACCTTTCTTATTGATTGGTTTGATTTGCCTAGGCTATGGTTTGGGAACCGTTGGATTCCATTATTTTTCTCGTAAACAAATCTTTGAACTAATAGAACATGATAGAAAGATCACTAAACAGCACAAACACAAGCATAGGAATCATGCGATTTCGAATGTTTCTCAAATTCTCAATAACACAACCTTTCTTATTGATTGGTTTGATTTGCCTAGGCTATGGTTTGGGAACCGTTAGTTTCCATTCTTTTTCTAGTCCATAAATCTTTGAACTAATAGAACTTGATAGAAAGATCACCAAACAACACAAACACAAGCATATGAATCATGCGATTCTGTATGTTTCTCAAATTCTCAATAATAGAACCTTTCTGATTGATTGGTTTGATTTGCCTAGGCCATGGTTTTGGAACCGTTGGTTTCCATTATTTTTCTCGTAAACAAATCTTTGAACTAATACAACATGATAGAAAGATCACTAAACAGCACAAACACAAGCATACGAATCATGCGATTTCGAATGTTTCTCAAATTCTCAATAACACAACCTTTCTTATTGATTGGTTTTATTTGCCTAGGCTATGGTTTGGGAACCGTTGGTGTCCATTCTTTTTCCAGTCCATAAATCTTTGAACTAATAGAACGTGATAGAAAGATCACCAAACAACACAAACACAAGCATACGAATCATGCGATTCCGTATCTTTCTCAAATTCTCAATAACAGAACCTTTCTTATTGATTGGTTTGATTTGCCTAGGCTATGGTTTGGGAACCGTTGGTTTCCATTCTTTTTCTCGTCCAAAAATCTTTGAACTAATAGAGCTTGATAGAAAGATCACCAAACAACACAAACACAAGCATACGAATCATGCGATTCCGAATGTTTCTCAAATTCTCAATAACACAACCTTTCTTATTAATTGGTTTGATTTGCCTAGGCTATGGTTTGGGAACCGTTGGTTTCCATTCTTTTTCCAGTCCATAAATCTTTTAACTAATAGAACTTGATAGAAAGATCA
This sequence comes from Polygonum maritimum, assembly GCA_963924305.1. Lineage (NCBI taxonomy): Eukaryota > Viridiplantae > Streptophyta > Magnoliopsida > Caryophyllales > Polygonaceae > Polygonum > Polygonum maritimum. The sequence goes on along the minus strand of OZ002737.1, from coordinate 22,291,619 downwards.
CCAAACAACACAAACACAAGCATACGAATCATGCGATTCCGAATGTTTCAAAAATTCTCAATAACACAACCTTTCTTATTGATTGGTTTGATTTGCCTAGGCTATGGTTTGGGAACCGTTGGTTTCCATTCTTTTTCTCGTCCAAAAATCTTTGAACTAATAGAGCTCGATAGAAAGATCACCAAAAAACACAAACACAAGCATACGAATCATGCGATTCCGAATGTTTTTCAAATTCTCAATAACACAATCTTTCTTATTGATTGGTTTGATTTGCCTAGGCTATGGTTTGGAAACCGTTGGTTTCCTTTCTTTTTCTCGTCCAAAAATCTTTGAACTAATAGAACTTGATAGAAAGATCACCAAACAACACAAACACAAGCATACGAATCATGCGATTTCGAATGTTTCTCAAACTCTCAATAACACAACCTTTCTTATTGATTGATTTGATTTGCCTATTGTATGGTTTGGGAACCGTTGGTTTCCATTCATTTTCTAGTCCATAAGTCTTTGAACTAATAGAACTTGATAGAAAGATCACCAAACAACACAAACACAAGCATACGAATCATGCGATTCCGAATGTTACTCAAATTCTCAATAACACAACGTTTCTTATTGATTGGTTTGATTTGCCTAGGCTATGGTTTGGGAACCGTTGGTTTCCATTCTTTTTCTCGTCCAAAAATCTTTGAACTAATAGAGCTCGATAGAAAGATCACCAAAAAACACAAACACAAGCATACGAATCATGCGATTCCGAATGTTTTTCAAATTCTCAATAACACAATCTTTCTTATTGATTGGTTTGATTTGCCTAGGCTATGGTTTGGAAACCGTTGGTTTCCTTTCTTTTTCTCGTCCAAAAATCTTTGAACTAATAGAACTTGATAGAAAGATCACCAAACAACACAAACACAAGCATACGAATCATGCGATTTCGAATGTTTCTCAAACTCTCAATAACACAACCTTTCTTATTGATTGATTTGATTTGCCTATTGTATGGTTTGGGAACCGTTGGTTTCCATTCATTTTCTAGTCCATAAGTCTTTGAACTAATAGAACTTGATAGAAAGATCACCAAACAACACAAACACAAGCATACGAATCATGCGATTCCGAATGTTACTCAAATTCTCAATAACACAACGTTTCTTATTGATTGGTTTGATTTGCCTAGGCTATGGTTTGGGAACCGTTGGTTTCCATTCTTTTTCAAGTCCATAAATCTTTGAACTAATAGAGGTTGATAGAAAGTTCACCAAACAACACAAACACAAGCATACGAATCATGCGATTCCGAATGTTTCTCAAACTCTCAATAACACAACCTTTCTTATTGATTGGTTTGATTTGCCTATTGTATGGTTTCGGAACCGTTGGTTTCCATTCATTTTCTAGTCCATAAATCTTTGAACTAATAGAACTTGATAGAAAGATCACCAAACAACACAAAGACAAGCATACGAAATGCGATTCCGAATGTTTCTCATATTCTCAATAACACAACCTTTCTTATTGATTGGTTTGATTTGCCTAGGCTATGGTTTGGGAACTGTTGGTTTCCATTCTTTTTCTAGTCCATAAATCTTTGAACTAATAGAACTTGATAGAAAGATCACCAAACAACACAAACACAAGCATACGAATCATGCGAGTCCGTATGTTTCTCAAATTCTCAATAATAGAACCTTTCTTATTGATTGGTTTGATTTGCCTAGGCTATGGTTTGGGAACCGTTGGATTCCATTATTTTTCTCGTAAACAAATCTTTGAACTAATAGAACATGATAGAAAGATCACTAAACAGCACAAACACAAGCATAGGAATCATGCGATTTCGAATGTTTCTCAAATTCTCAATAACACAACCTTTCTTATTGATTGGTTTGATTTGCCTAGGCTATGGTTTGGGAACCGTTAGTTTCCATTCTTTTTCTAGTCCATAAATCTTTGAACTAATAGAACTTGATAGAAAGATCACCAAACAACACAAACACAAGCATATGAATCATGCGATTCTGTATGTTTCTCAAATTCTCAATAATAGAACCTTTCTGATTGATTGGTTTGATTTGCCTAGGCCATGGTTTTGGAACCGTTGGTTTCCATTATTTTTCTCGTAAACAAATCTTTGAACTAATACAACATGATAGAAAGATCACTAAACAGCACAAACACAAGCATACGAATCATGCGATTTCGAATGTTTCTCAAATTCTCAATAACACAACCTTTCTTATTGATTGGTTTTATTTGCCTAGGCTATGGTTTGGGAACCGTTGGTGTCCATTCTTTTTCCAGTCCATAAATCTTTGAACTAATAGAACGTGATAGAAAGATCACCAAACAACACAAACACAAGCATACGAATCATGCGATTCCGTATCTTTCTCAAATTCTCAATAACAGAACCTTTCTTATTGATTGGTTTGATTTGCCTAGGCTATGGTTTGGGAACCGTTGGTTTCCATTCTTTTTCTCGTCCAAAAATCTTTGAACTAATAGAGCTTGATAGAAAGATCACCAAACAACACAAACACAAGCATACGAATCATGCGATTCCGAATGTTTCTCAAATTCTCAATAACACAACCTTTCTTATTAATTGGTTTGATTTGCCTAGGCTATGGTTTGGGAACCGTTGGTTTCCATTCTTTTTCCAGTCCATAAATCTTTTAACTAATAGAACTTGATAGAAAGATCACCAAACAACACAAACACAAGCATACGAATCATGCGATTCCGAATGTTTCAAAAATTCTCAATAACACAACCTTTCTTATTGATTGGTTTGATTTGCCTAGGCTATGGTTTGGGAACCGTTGGTTTCCATTCTTTTTCTCGTCCAAAAATCTTTGAACTAATAGAGCTCGATAGAAAGATCACCAAAAAACACAAACACAAGCATACGAATCATGCGATTCCGAATGTTTTTCAAATTCTCAATAACACAATCTTTCTTATTGATTGGTTTGATTTGCCTAGGCTATGGTTTGGAAACCGTTGGTTTCCTTTCTTTTTCTCGTCCAAAAATCTTTGAACTAATAGAACTTGATAGAAAGATCACCAAACAACACAAACACAAGCATACGAATCATGCGATTTCGAATGTTTCTCAAATTCTCAATAACACAACGTTTCTTATTGATTGGTTTGATTTGCCTAGGCTATGGTTTGGGAACTGTTGGTTTCCATTCTTTTTCTAGTCCATAAATCTTTGAACTAATAGAACTTGATAGAAAGATCACCAAACAACACAAACACAAGCATACGAATCATGCGAGTCCGTATGTTTCTCAAATTCTCAATAATAGAACCTTTCTTATTGATTGGTTTGATTTGCCTAGGCTATGGTTTGGGAACCGTTGGTTTCCATTATTTTTCTCGTAAACAAATCTTTGAACTAATAGAACATGATAGAAAGATCACTAAACAGCACAAACACAAGCATAGGAATCATGCGATTTCGAATGTTTCTCAAATTCTCAATAACACAACCTTTCTTATTGATTGGTTTGATTTGCCTAGGCTATGGTTTGGGAACCGTTGGTTTCCATTCTTTTTCTAGTCCATAAATCTTTGAACTAATAGAACTTGATAGAAAGATCACCAAACAACACAAACACAAGCATAGGAATCATGCGATTCCGTATGTTTCTCAAATTCTCAATAATAGAACCTTTCTGATTGATTGGTTTGATTTGCCTAGGCCATGGTTTTGGAACCGTTGGTTTCCATTATTTTTCTCGTAAACAAATCTTTGAACTAATACAACATGATAGAAAGATCACTAAACAGCACAAACACAAGCATACGAATCATGCGATTTCGAATGTTTCTCAAATTCTCAATAACACAACCTTTCTTATTGATTGGTTTGATTTGCCTAGGCTATGGTTTGGGAACCGTTGGTGTCCATTCTTTTTCCAGTCCATAAATCTTTGAACTAATAGAACGTGATAGAAAGATCACCAAACAACACAAACACAAGCATACGAATCATGCGATTCCGTATCTTTCTCAAATTCTCAATAATAGAACCTTTCTTATTGATTGGTTTGATTTGCCTAGGCTATGGTTTGGGAACCGTTGGTTTTCATTCTTTTTCTAGTCCATAAATCATTGAACTAATAGAACTTGATAGAAAGATCACTAAACAACACAAACACAAGCATACAAATCATGCGATTCCGAATGTTTCTCACACTCTCAATAACACAACCTTTCTTATTGATTGGTTTGATTTGCCTAGGTTATGGTTTGGGAACCGTTGGTTTCCATTCTTTTTCTCGTCCAAAAATCTTTGAACTAATAGAACTTCATAGAAAGATCACCAAACAACACAAACACAAGCATACGAATCATGCGATTCCGAATGTTTCTCAAACTCTCAATAACACAACCTTTCTTATTGATTGATTTGATTTGCCTATTGTATGGTTTGGGAACCGTTGGTTTCCATTCATTTTCTAGTCCATAAATCTTTGAACTAATAGAACTTGATAGAAAGATCACCAAACAACACAAACACAAGCATACGAATCATGCGATTCCGAATGTTACTCAAATTCTCAATAACACAACGTTTCTTATTGATTGGTTTTATTTGCCTAGGCTATGGTTTGGGAACCGTTGGTTTCCATTCTTTTTCTAGTCCATAAGTCTTTGAACTAATAGAGCTTGATAGAATGTTCACCAAACAACACAAACACAAGCATACGAATCATGCGATTCCGAATGTTTCTCACACTCTCAATAACACAACCTTTCTTATTGATTGGTTTGATTTGCCTATTGTATGGTTTAGGAACCGTTGGTTTCCATTCATTTTCTAGTCCATAAATCTTTGAACTAATAGAACTTGATAGAAAGATCACCAAACAACACAAAGACAAGCATACGAAATGCGATTCCGAATGTTTCTCAAATTCTCAATAACACAACCTTTCTTATTGATTGGTTTGATTTGCCTAGGCTATGGTTTGAGAACCATTGGTTTCAATTCTTTTTCTACTCCATAAATCTTTGAACTAATAGAACTTGTTAGAAAGATCACCAAACAACACAAACACAAGCATACGTATCATGCGAGTCCGTATGTTTCTCAAATTCTCAATAATAGAACCTTTCTTATTGATTGGTTTGATTTGCCTAGGCTATGGTTTGGGAACCGTTGGTTTCCATTATTTTTCTCGTAATCAAATCTTTGAACTAATAGAACATGATAGAAAGATCACTAAACAACACAAACACAAGCATACGAATCATGCGATTTCGAATGTTTCTCAAATTCTCAATAACACAACCTTTCTTATTGATTGGTTTGATTTTCCTAGGCTATGGTTTGGGAACCGTAGGTTTCCATTCTTTTTCAAGTCCATAAATCTTTGAACTAATAGAACTTGATAGAAAGATCACCAAACAACACAAACACAAGCATATGAATCATGCGATTCCGTATGTTTCTCAAATTCTCAATAATAGAACCTTTCTGATTGATTGGTTTGATTTGCCTAGGCTATGGTTTGGGAACCGTTGGTTTACATTATTTTTTTCGTAAACAAATCTTTGAACTAATACAACATGATAGAAAGATCACTAAACAGCACAAACACAAGCATACGAATCATGCGATTTCGAATGTTTCTCAAATTCTCAATAACACAACCTTTCTTATTGATTGGTTTGATTTGCCTAGGTTATGGTTTGGGAACCGTTGGTTTCCATTCTTTTTCTCGTCCAAAAATCTTTGAACTAATAGAGCTTGAAAGAAAGATCACCAAACAACACAAGCACAAGCATACGAATCATGCGATTCCGAATGTTTCTCAAATTCTCAATAACACAACCTTTCTTATTAATTGGTTTGATTTGCCTAGGATATGGTTTGGGAACCGTTGGTTTCCATTCTTTTTCCAGTCCATAAATCTTTTAACTAATAGAACTTGATAGAAAGATCACCAAACAACACAAACACAAGCATACGAATCATGCGATTCCGAATGTTTCAAAAATTCTCAATAACACAACCTTTCTTATTGATTGGTTTGATTTGCCTAGGCTATGGTTTGGGAACCGTTGGTTTCCATTCTTTTTCTCGTCCAAAAATCTTTGAACTAATAGAGCTTGATAGAAAGATCACCAAACAACACAAACACAAGCATACGAATCATGCGATTCCGAATGTTTTTCAAACTCTCAATAACACAATCTTTCTTATTGATTGGTTTGATTTGCCTAGGCTATGGTTTGGAAACCGTTGGTTTCCTTTCTTTTTCTCGTCCAAAAATCTTTGAACTAATAGAACTTGATAGAAAGATCACCAAACAACACAAACACAAGCATACGAATCATGCGATTCCGAATGTTTCTCAAACTCTCAATAACACAACCTTTCTTATTGATTGATTTGATTTGCCTATTGTATGGTTTGGGAACCGTTGGTTTCCATTCATTTTCTAGTCCATAAGTCTTTGAAATAATAGAACTTGATAGAAAGATCACCAAACAACACAAACACAAGCATACGAATCATGCGATTCCGAATGTTACTCAAATTCTCAATAACACAACGTTTCTTATTGATTGGTTTGATTTGCCTAGGCTATGGTTTGGGAACCGTTGGTTTCCATTCTATTTCTAGTCCATAAATCTTTGAACTAATAGAGGTTGATAGAAAGTTCACCAAACAACACAAACACAAGCATACGAATCATGCGATTCCGAATGTTTCTCAAACTCTCAATAACACAACCTTTCTTATTGATTGGTTTGATTTGCCTATTGTATGGTTTAGGAACCGTTGGTTTCCATTCATTTTCTTGTCCATAAATCTTTGAACTAATAGAACTTGATAGAAAGATCACCAAACAACACAAAGACAAGCATACGAAATGCGATTCCGAATGTTTCTCAAATTCTCAATAACACAACGTTTCTTATTGATTGGTTTGATTTGCCTAGGCTATGGTTTGGGAACTGTTGGTTTCCATTCTTTTTCTAGTCCATAAATCTTTGAACTAATAGAACTTGATAGAAAGATCACCAAACAACACAAACACAAGCATACGAATCATGCGAGTCCGTATGTTTCTCAAATTCTCAATAATAGAACCTTTCTTATTGATTGGTTTGATTTGCCTAGGCTATGGTTTGGGAACCGTTGGTTTCCGTTATTTTTCTCGTAAACAAATCTTTGAACTAATAGATCTTGATAGAAAGATCACCAAACAACACAAACACAAGCATATGAATCATGCGATTCCGAATGTTTCTCAAATTCTCAATAACACAACCTTTCTTATTGATTGGTTTGATTTGCCTATTGTATGGTTTAGGAACCGTTGGTTTCCATTCATTTTCTAGTCCATAAATCTTTGAACTAATAGAACTTGATAGAAAGATCACCAAACAACACAAAGACAAGCATACGAAATGCGATTCCGAATGTTTCTCAAATTCTCAATAACACAACCTTTCTTATTGATTGGTTTGATTTGCATAGGCCATGGTTTGGGAACCATTGGTTTCAATTCTTTTTCTACTCCATAAATCTTTGAACTAATAGAACTTGATAGAAAGATCACCAAACAACACAAACACAAGCATACGTATCATGCGAGTCCGTATGTTTCTCAAATTCTCAATAATAGAACCTTTCTTATTGATTGGTTTGATTTGCCTAGGCTATGGTTTGGGAACCGTTGGTTTCCATTATTTTTCTCGTAAACAAATCTTTCAACTAATAGAACATGATAGAAAGATCACTAAACAGCACAAACACAAGCATACGAATCATGCGATTTCGAATGTTTCTCAAATTCTCAATAACACAACCTTTCTTATTGATTGGTTTGATTTGCCTAGGCTATGGTTTGGGAACCGTTGGTTTCCATTCTTTTTCTAGTCCATAAATCTTTGAACTAATAGAACTTGATAGAAAGATCACCAAACAACACAAACACAAGCATATGAATCATGCGAGTCCGTATGTTTCTCAAATTCTCAATAATAGAACCTTTCTTATTGATTGGTTTGATTTGCCTAGGCTATGGTTTAAGAACCGTTGGTTTCCATTATTTTTCTCGTAAACAAATCTTTGAACTAATAGAACATGATAGAAAGATCACTAAACAGCACAAACACAAGCATACGAATCATGCGATTTCGAATGTTTCTCAAATTCTCAATAACACAACCTTTCTTATTGATTGGTTTGATTTGCCTAGGCTATGGTTTGGGAACCGTTGGTTTCCATTCTTTTTCTAGTCCATAAATCTTTGAACTAATAGAACTTGATAGAAAGATCACCAAACAACACAAACACAAGCATATGAATCATGCGAGTCCGTATGTTTCTCAAATTCTCAATAATAGAACCTTTCTTATTGATTGGTTTGATTTGCCTAGGCTATGGTTTGGGAACCGTTGGTTTCCATTATTTTTCTCGTAAACAAATCTTTGAACTAATAGAACATGATAGAAAGATCACTAAACAGCACAAACACAAGCATACGAATCATGCGATTCGAATGTTTCTCAAATTCTCAATAACACAACCTTTCTTATTGATTGGTTTGATTTGCCTAGGCTATGGTTTGGGAACCGTAGGTTTCCATTCTTTTTCAAGTCCATAAATCTTTGAACTAATAGAACTTGATAGAAAGATCACCAAACAACACAAACACAATTATATGAATCATGCGATTCCGTATGTTTCTCAAATTCTCAATAATAGAACCTTTCTGATTGATTGGTTTGATTTGCCTAGGCTATGGTTTGGGAACCATTGGTTTCCATTATTTTTCTCGTAAACAAATCTTTGAACATATAGAACTTGATAGAAAGATCACCAAAAAACACAAACACAAGCATACGAATCATGCGATTCCGAATGTTTCAAAAATTCTCAATAACACAACCTTTCTTATTGATTGGTTTGATTTGCCTAGGCTATGGTTTGGAAACCGTTGGTTTCCTTTCTTTTTCTCGTCCAAAAATCTTTGAACTAATAGAACTTGATAGAAAGATCACCAAACAACACAAACACAAGCATACGAATCATGCGATTCCGAATGTTTCTCAAACTCTCAATAACACAACCTTTCTTATTGATTGATTTGATTTGCCTAGGCTATGGTTTGGGAACCGTTGGTTTCAATTCTTTTTCTCGTCCAAAAATCTTTCAACTAATAGAACTTGATAGAAAGATCACCAAACAACACAAATACAAGCATACGAATCATGCGATTCCGTATGTTTCTCAAATTCTCAATAACAGAACCTTTTTTATTGATTGGTTTGATTTGCCTAGGCTATGGTTTGGGAACCGTTGGTTTCCATTCTTTTTCTCGTCCAAAAATCTTTGAACTAATAGAGCTTGATAGAAAGATCACCAAACAACACAAACACAAGCATACGAATCATGCGATTCCGAATGTTTTTCAAATTCTCAATAACACAACCTTTCTTATTGATTGATTTGATTTGCCTATTGTATGGTTTGGGAACCGTTGCTTTCCATTCATTTTCTAGTCCATAAGTCTTTGAACTAATAGAACTTGATAGAAAGATCACCAAACAACACAAACACAAGCATACGAATCATGCGATTTCGAATGTTACTCAAATTCTCAATAACACAACGTTTCTTATTGATTGGTTTGATTTGCCTAGGCTATAGTTTGGGAACCGTTGGTTTCCATTCTTTTTCTAGTCCATAAATCTTTGAACTAATAGAGGTTGATAGAAAGTTCACCAAACAACACAAACACAAGCATACGAATCATGCGATTCCGAATGTTTCTCAAACTCTCAATAACACAACCTTTCTTATTGATTGGTTTGATTTGCCTATTGTATGGTTTAGGAACCGTTGGTTTCCCTTCATTTTCTAGTCCATAAATCTTTGAACTAATAGAACTTGATAGAAAGATCGCCAAACAACACAAAGACAAGCATACGAAATGCGATTCCGAATGTTTCTCAAATTCTCAATAACACAACGTTTCTTATTGATTGGTTTGATTTGCCTAGGCTATGGTTTGGGAACTGTTGGTTTCCATTCTTTTTCTAGTCCATAAATCTTTGAACTAATAGAACTTGATAGAAAGATCACCAAACAACACAAACACAAGCATACGAATCATGCGAGTCCGTATGTTTCTCAAATTCTCAATAATAGAACCTTTCTTATTGATTGGTTTGATTTGCCTAGGCTATGGTTTGGGAACCGTTGGTTTCCATTATTTTTCTCGTAAACAAATCTTTGAACTAATAGAACATGATAGAAAGATCACTAAACAGCACAAACACAAGCATAGGAATCATGCGATTTCGAATGTTTCTCAAATTCTCAATAACACAACCTTTCTTATTGATTGGTTTGATTTGCCTAGGCTATGGTTTGGGAACCGTTGGTTTCCATTCTTTTTCTAGTCCATAAATCTTTGAACTAATAGAACTTGATAGAAAGATCACCAAACAACACAAACACAAGCATAGGAATCATGCGATTCCGTATGTTTCTCAAATTCTCAATAATAGAACCTTTCTGATTGATTGGTTTGATTTGCCTAGGCTATGGTTTGGGAACCTTTGGTTTCCATTATTTTTCTCGTAAACAAATCTTTGAACTAATACAACATGATAGAAAGATCACTAAACAGCACAAACACAAGCATACGAATCATGCGATTTCGAATGTTTCTCAAATTCTCAATAACACAACCTTTCTTATTGATTGGTTTGATTTGCCTAGGCTATGGTTTGGGAACCGTTGGTTTCCATTCTTTTTCCAGTCCATAAATCTTTGAACTAATAGAACGTGATAGAAAGATCACCAAACAACACAAACACAAGCATACGAATCATGCGATTCCGTATCTTTCTCAAATTCTCAATAATAGAACCTTTCTTATTGATTGGTTTGATTTGCCTAGGCTATGGTTTGGGAACCGTTGGTTTTCATTCTTTTTCTAGTCCATAAATCATTGAACTAATAGAACTTGATAGAAAGATCACTAAACAACACAAACACAAGCATACAAATCATGCGATTCCGAATGTTTCTCACACTCTCAATAACACAACCTTTCTTATTGATTGGTTTGATTTGCCTAGGTTATGGTTTGGGAACCGTTGGTTTCCATTCTTTTTCTCGTCCAAAAATCTTTGAACTAATAGAACTTCATAGAAAGATCACCAAACAACACAAACACAAGCATACGAATCATGCGATTCCGAATGTTTCTCAAACTCTCAATAACACAACCTTTCTTATTGATTGATTTGATTTGCCTATTGTATGGTTTGGGAACCGTTGGTTTCCATTCATTTTCTAGTCCATAAATCTTTGAACTAATAGAACTTGATAGAAAGATCACCAAACAATACAAACACAAGCATACGAATCATGCGATTCCGAATGTTACTCAAATTCTCAATAACACAACGTTTCTTTTTGATTGGTTTGATTTGCCTAGGCTATGGTTTGGGAACCGTTGGTTTCCATTCTTTTTCTAGTCCATAAATCTTTGAACTAATAGAGCTTGATAGAAAGTTCACCAAACAACACAAACACAAGCATACGAATCATGTGATTCCGAATGTTTCTCACACTCTCAATAACACAACCTTTCTTATTGATTGGTTTGATTTGCCTATTGTATGGTTTAGGAACCGTTGGTTTCCATTCATTTTCTAGTCCATAAATCTTTGAACTAATAGAACTTGATAGAAAGATCACCAAACAACACAAAGACAAGCATACGAAATGCGATTCCGAATGTTTCTCAAATTCTCAATAACACAACCTTTCTTATTGATTGGTTTGATTTGCCTAGGCTATGGTTTGGGAACCATTGGTTTCAATTCTTTTTCTACTCCATAAATCTTTGAACTAATAGAACTTGATAGAAAGATCACCAAACAACACAAACACAAGCATACGTATCATGCGAGTCCGTATGTTTCTCAAATTCTCAATAATAGAACCTTTCTTATTGATTGGTTTGATTTGACTAGGCTATGGTTTGGGAACCGTTGGTTTCCATTATTTTTCTCGTAAACAAATCTTTGAACTAATAGAACATGATAGAAAGATCACTAAACAGCACAAACACAAGCATACGAATCATGCGATTTCGAATGTTTCTCAAATTCTCAATAACACAACCTTTCTTATGGATTGGTTTGATTTGCCTAGGCTATGGTTTGGAAACCGTTGGTTTCCTTTCTTTTTCTCGTCCAAAAATCTTTGAACTAATAGAACTTGATAGAAAGATCACCAAACAACACAAACACAAGCATACGAATCATGCGATTCCGAATGTTTCTCAAACTCTCAATAACACAACCTTTCTTATTGATTGATTTGATTTGCCTAGGCTATGGTTTGGGAACCGTTGGTTTCAATTCTTTTTCTCGTCCCAAAATCTTTCAACTAATAGAACTTGATAGAAAGATCACCAAACAACACAAATACAAGCATACGAATCATGCGATTCCGTATGTTTCTCAAATTCTCAATAACAGAACCTTTTTTATTGATTGGTTTGATTTGCCTAGGCTATGGTTTGGGAACCGTTGGTTTCCGTTATTTTTCTCGTCCATAAATCTTTGAACTAATAGATCTTGATAGAAAGATCACCAAATAACACAAACACAAGCATATGAATCATGCGATTCCGAATGTTTCTCAAATTCACAATAACACAACCTTTCTTATTGATTGGTCTGATTTGCCTAGGCTATGGTTTGGAAACCGTTGGTTTCCATTCTTTTTCTAGTCCATAAATCTTTGAACTAATAGAGCTTGATAGAAAGACCGCCAACAACACAAACACAAGCATACGAATTATTCGATTCCGAATGTTTCTCAAACTCTCAATAACACAACCTTTCTTATTGATTGGTTTGATTTGCCTAGGCTATGGTTTGGGAACCGTTGGTTTCCATTCTTTTTCTCGTCCAAAAATCTTTGAACTAATAGAACTTGCTAGAAAGATTACCAAACAACACAAACACAAGCATACGAATCATGCGATTCCGAATGTTTCTCAATCTCTCAATAACAGAACCTTTCTTATTGATTGATTTGATTTGCCTAGGCTATGGTTTGGGAACCGTTGGTTTCCATTCTTTTTCTCGTCCAAAAATCTTTGAACTAATAGAGCTTGATAGAAAGATCACCAAACAACACAAACACAAGCATACGAATCATGCGATTCCGAATGTTTCTCAAATTCTCAATAACACAACCTTTCTTATTAATTGGTTTGATTTGCCTAGGCTATGGTTTGGGAACCGTTGGTTTCCATTCTTTTTCCAGTCCATAAATCTTTTAACTAATAGAACTTGATAGAAAGATCACCAAACAACACAAACACAAGCATACGAATCATGCGATTCCGAATGTTTCAAAAATTCTCAATAACACAACCTTTCTTATTGATTGGTTTGATTTGCCTAGGCTATGGTTTGGGAACCGTTGGTTTCCATTCTTTTTCTCGTCCAAAAATCTTTGAACTAATAGAGCTTGATAGAAAGATCACCAAACAACACAAACACAAGCATACGAATCATGCGATTCCGAATGTTTTTCAAATTCTCAATAACACAATCTTTCTTATTGATTGGTTTGATTTGCCTAGGCTATGGTTTGGAAACCGTTGGTTTCCTTTCTTTTTCTCGTCCAAAAATCTTTGAACTAATAGAACTTGATAGAAAGATCACCAAACAACACAAACACAAGCATACGAATCATGCGATTTCGAATGTTTCTCAAACTCTCAATAACACAACCTTTCTTATTGATTGATTTGATTTGCCTATTGTATGGTTTGGGAACCGTTGGTTTCCATTCATTTTCTAGTCCATAAGTCTTTGAACTAATAGAACTTGATAGAAAGATCACCCAACAACACAAACACAAGCATACGAATCATGCGATTCCGAATGTTACTCAAATTCTCAATAACACAACGTTTCTTATTGATTGGTTTGATTTGCCTAGGCTATGGTTTGGGAACCGTTGGTTTCCATTCTTTTTCAAGTCCATAAATCTTTGAACTAATAGAGGTTGATAGAAAGTTCACCAAACAACACAAACACAAGCATACGAATCATGCGATTCCGAATGTTTCTCAAACTCTCAATAACACAACCTTTCTTATTGATTGGTTTGATTTGCCTATTGTATGGTTTAGGAACCGTTGGTTTCCATTCATTTTCTAGTCCATAAATCTTTGAACTAATAGAACTTGATAGAAAGATCACCAAACAACACAAAGACAAGCATACGAAATGCGATTCCGAATGTTTCTCATATTCTCAATAACACAACCTTTCTTATTGATTGGTTTGATTTGCCTAGGCTATGGTTTGGGAACTGTTGGTTTCCATTCTTTTTCTAGTCCATAAATCTTTGAACTAATAGAACTTGATAGAAAGATCACCAAACAACACAAACACAAGCATACGAATCATGCGAGTCCGTATGTTTCTCAAATTCTCAATAATAGAACCTTTCTTATTGATTGGTTTGATTGGCCTAGGCTATGGTTTGGGAACCGTTGGTTTCCATTATTTTTCTCGTAAACAAATCTTTGAACTAATAGAACATGATAGAAAGATCACTAAACAGCACAAACACAAGCATAGGAATCATGCGATTTCGAATGTTTCTCAAATTCTCAATAACACAACCTTTCTTATTGATTGGTTTGATTTGCCTAGGCTATGGTTTGGGAACCGTTGGTTTCCATTCTTTTTCTAGTCCATAAATCTTTGAACTAATAGAACTTGATAGAAAGATCACCAAACAACACAAACACAAGCATATGAATCATGCGATTCTGTATGTTTCTCAAATTCTCAATAATAGAACCTTTCTGATTGATTGGTTTGATTTGCCTAGGCTATGGTTTTGGAACCGTTGGTTTCCATTATTTTTCTCGTAAACAAATCTTTGAACTAATACAACATGATAGAAAGATCACTAAACAGCACAAACACAAGCATACGAATCATGCGATTTCGAATGTTTCTCAAATTCTCAATAACACAACCTTTCTTATTGATTGGTTTGATTTGCCTAGGCTATGGTTTGGGAACCGTTGGTGTCCATTCTTTTTCCAGTCCATAAATCTTTGAACTAATAGAACGTGATAGAAAGATCACCAAACAACACAAACACAAGCATACGAATCATGCGATTCCGTATCTTTCTCAAATTCTCAATAATAGAACCTTTCTTATTGATTGGTTTGATTTGCCTAGGCTATGGTTTGGGAACCGTTGGTTTTCATTCTTTTTCTAGTCCATAAATCATTGAACTAATAGAACTTGATAGAAAGATCACTAAACAACACAAACACAAGCATACAAATCATGCGATTCCGAATGTTTCTCACACTCTCAATAACACAACCTTTCTTATTGATTGGTTTGATTTGCCTAGGTTATGGTTTGGGAACCGTTGGTTTCCATTCTTTTTCTCGTCCAAAAATCTTTGAACTAATAGAACTTCATAGAAAGATCACCAAACAACACAAACACAAGCATACGAATCATGCGATTCCGAATGTTTCTCAAACTCTCAATAACACAACCTTTCTTATTGATTGATTTGATTTGCCTATTGTATGGTTTTGGAACCGTTGGTTTCCATTCATTTTCTAGTCCATAAATCTTTGAACTAATAGAACTTGATAGAAAGATCACCAAACAACACAAACACAAGCATACGAATCATGCGATTCCGAATGTTACTCAAATTCTCAATAACACAACGTTTCTTATTGATTGGTTTTATTTGCCTAGGCTATGGTTTGGGAACCGTTGGTTTCCATTCTTTTTCTAGTCCATAAATCTTTGAACTAATAGAGCTTGATAGAAAGTTCACCAAACAACACAAACACAAGCATACGAATCATGCGATTCCGAATGTTTCTCACACTCTCAATAACACAACCTTTCTTATTGATTGGTTTGATTTGCCTAGGCTATGGTTTGGGAACCGTTGTTTTCCATTATTTTTCTCGTAAACAAATCTTTGAACTAATAGAACATGATAGAAAGATCACTAAACAACACAAACACAAGCATACGAATCATGCGATTTCGAATGTTTCTCAAATTCTCAATAACACAACCTTTCTTATTGATTGGTTTGATTTGCCTAGGCTATGGTTTGGGAACCGTAGGTTTCCATTCTTTTTCAAGTCCATAAATCTTTGAACTAATAGAACTTGATAGAAAGATCACCAAACAACACAAACACAAGCATATGAATCATGCGATTCTGTATGTTTCTCAAATTCTCAATAATAGAACCTTTCTGATTGATTGGTTTGATTTGCCTAGGCTATGGTTTGGGAACCGTTGGTTTACATTATTTTTCTCGTAAACAAATCTTTGAACTAATACAACATGATAGAAAGATCACTAAACAGCACAAACACAAGCATACAAATCATTTGATTTCGAATGTTTCTCAAATTCTCAATAACACAACCTTTCTTATTGATTGGTTTGATTTGCCTAGGCTATGGTTTGGGAACCGTTGGTTTCCATTCTTTTTCTCGTCCAAAAATCTTTGAACTAATAGAGCTTGATAGAAAGATCACCAAACAACACAAGCACAAGCATACGAATCATGCGATTCCGAATGTTTCTCAAATTCTCAATAACACAACCTTTCTTATTGATTGGTTTGATTTGCCTAGGCTATGGTTTGGGAACCGTTGGTTTCCATTCTTTTTCTAGTCCATAAATCTTTGAACTAATAGAACTTGATAGAAAGATCACCAAACAACACAAACACAAGCATATGAATCATGCGATTCTGTATGTTTCTCAAATTCTCAATAATAGAACCTTTCTGATTGATTGGTTTGATTTGCCTAGGCTATGGTTTTGGAACCGTTGGTTTCCATTATTTTTCTCGTAAACAAATCTTTGAACTAATACAACATGATAGAAAGATCACTAAACAGCACAAACACAAGCATACGAATCATGCGATTTCGAATGTTTCTCAAATTCTCAATAACACAACCTTTCTTATTGATTGGTTTGATTTGCCTAGGCTATGGTTTGGGAACCGTTGGTGTCCATTCTTTTTCCAGTCCATAAATCTTTGAACTAATAGAACGTGATAGAAAGATCACCAAACAACACAAACACAAGCATACGAATCATGCGATTCCGTATCTTTCTCAAATTCTCAATAATAGAACCTTTCTTATTGATTGGTTTGATTTGCCTAGGCTATGGTTTGGGAACCGTTGGTTTTCATTCTTTTTCTAGTCCATAAATCATTGAACTAATAGAACTTGATAGAAAGATCACTAAACAACACAAACACAAGCATACAAATCATGCGATTCCGAATGTTTCTCACACTCTCAATAACACAACCTTTCTTATTGATTGGTTTGATTTGCCTAGGTTATGGTTTGGGAACCGTTGGTTTCCATTCTTTTTCTCGTCCAAAAATCTTTGAACTAATAGAACTTCATAGAAAGATCACCAAACAACACAAACACAAGCATACGAATCATGCGATTCCGAATGTTTCTCAAACTCTCAATAACACAACCTTTCTTATTGATTGATTTGATTTGCCTATTGTATGGTTTTGGAACCGTTGGTTTCCATTCATTTTCTAGTCCATAAATCTTTGAACTAATAGAACTTGATAGAAAGATCACCAAACAACACAAACACAAGCATACGAATCATGCGATTCCGAATGTTACTCAAATTCTCAATAACACAACGTTTCTTATTGATTGGTTTTATTTGCCTAGGCTATGGTTTGGGAACCGTTGGTTTCCATTCTTTTTCTAGTCCATAAATCTTTGAACTAATAGAGCTTGATAGAAAGTTCACCAAACAACACAAACACAAGCATACGAATCATGCGATTCCGAATGTTTCTCACACTCTCAATAACACAACCTTTCTTATTGATTGGTTTGATTTGCCTAGGCTATGGTTTGGGAACCGTTGTTTTCCATTATTTTTCTCGTAAACAAATCTTTGAACTAATAGAACATGATAGAAAGATCACTAAACAACACAAACACAAGCATACGAATCATGCGATTTCGAATGTTTCTCAAATTCTCAATAACACAACCTTTCTTATTGATTGGTTTGATTTGCCTAGGCTATGGTTTGGGAACCGTAGGTTTCCATTCTTTTTCAAGTCCATAAATCTTTGAACTAATAGAACTTGATAGAAAGATCACCAAACAACACAAACACAAGCATATGAATCATGCGATTCTGTATGTTTCTCAAATTCTCAATAATAGAACCTTTCTGATTGATTGGTTTGATTTGCCTAGGCTATGGTTTGGGAACCGTTGGTTTACATTATTTTTCTCGTAAACAAATCTTTGAACTAATACAACATGATAGAAAGATCACTAAACAGCACAAACACAAGCATACAAATCATTTGATTTCGAATGTTTCTCAAATTCTCAATAACACAACCTTTCTTATTGATTGGTTTGATTTGCCTAGGCTATGGTTTGGGAACCGTTGGTTTCCATTCTTTTTCTCGTCCAAAAATCTTTGAACTAATAGAGCTTGATAGAAAGATCACCAAACAACACAAGCACAAGCATACGAATCATGCGATTCCGAATGTTTCTCAAATTCTCAATAACACAACCTTTCTTATTAATTGGTTTGATTTGCCTAGGATATGGTTTGGGAACCGTTCGTTTCCATTCTTTTTCCAGTCCATAAATCTTTTAACTAATAGAACTTGATAGAAAGATCACCAAACAACACAAACACAAGCATACGAATCATGCGATTCTGAATGTTTCAAAAATTCTCAATGACACAACCTTTCTTATTGATTGGTTTGATTTGCCTAGGCTATGGTTTGGGAACCGTTGGTTTCCATTCTTTTTCTCGTCCAAAAATCTTTGAACTAATAGAGCTTGATAGAAAGATCACCAAACAACACAAACACAAGCATACGAATCATGCGATTCCGAATGTTTTTCAAATTCTCAATAACACAATCTTTCTTATTGATTGGTTTGATTTGCCTAGGCTATGGTTTGGAAACCGTTGGTTTCCTTTCTTTTTCTCGTCCAAAAATCTTTGATCTAATAGAACTTGATAGAAAGATCACCAAACAACACAAACACAAGTATACGAAACATGCGATTCCGAATGTTTCTCAAACTCTCAATAACACAACCTTTCTTATTGATTGATTTGATTTGCCTATTGTATGGTTTGGGAACCGTTGGTTTCCATTCATTTTCTAGTCCATAAGTCTTTGAACTAATAGAACTTGATAGAAAGATCACCAAACAACACAAACACAAGCATACGAATCATGCGATTCCGAATGTTACTCAAATTCTCAATAACACAACGTTTCTTATTGATTGGTTTGATTTGCCTAGGCTATGGTTTGGGAACCGTTGGTTTCTATTCTTTTTCTAGTCCATAAATCTTTGAACTAATAGAGGTTGATAGAAAGTTCACCAAACAACACAAACACAAGCATACGAATCATGCGATTCCGAATGTTTCTCAAACTCTCAATAACACAACCTTTCTTATTGATTGGTTTGATTTGCCTATTGTATGGTTTAGGAACCGTTGGTTTCCATTCATTTTCTTGTCCATAAATCTTTGAACTAATAGAACTTGATAGAAAGATCACCAAACAACACAAACACAAGCATACGAATCATGCGAGTCCGTATGTTTCTCAAATTCTCAATAATAGAACCTTTCTTATTGATTGGTTTGATTTGCCTAGGCTATGGTTTGGGAACCGTTGGTTTCCGTTATTTTTCTCGGAAACAAATCTTTGAACTAATAGATCTTGATAGAAAGATCACCAAACAACACAAACACAAGCATATGAATCATGCGATTCCGAATGTTTCTCAAATTCTCAATAACACAACATTTCTTATTGATTGGTTTGATTTGCCTATTGTATGGTTTAGGAACCGTTGGTTTCCATTCATTTTCTAGTCCATAAATCTTTGAACTAATAGAACGTGATAGAAAGATCACCAAACAACACAAAGACAAGCATACGAAATGCGATTCCGAATGTTTCTCAAATTCTCAATAACACAACCTTTCTTATTGATTGGTTTGATTTGCATAGGCCATGGTTTGGGAACCATTGGTTTCAATTCTTTTTCTACTCCATAAATCTTTGAACTAATAGAACTTGATAGAAAGATCACCAAACAACACAAACACAAGCATACGTATCATGCGAGTCCGTGTGTTTCTCAAATTCTCAATAATAGAACCTTTCTTATTGATTGGTTTGATTTGCCTAGGCTATGGTTTGGGAACCGTTGGTTTCCATTATTTTTCTCGTAAACAAATCTTTGAACTAATAGAACATGATAGAAAGATCACTAAACAGCACAAACACAAGCATACGAATCATGCGATTTCGAATGTTTCTCAAATTCTCAATAACACAACCTTTCTTATTGATTGGTTTGATTTGCCTAGGCTATGGTTTGGGAACCGTTGGTTTCCATTCTTTTTCTAGTCCATAAATCTTTGAACTAATAGAACTTGATAGAAAGATCACCAAACAACACAAACACAAGCATATGAATCATGCGAGTCCGTATGTTTCTCAAATTCTCAATAATAGAACCTTTCTTATTGATTGGTTTGATTTGCCTAGGCTATGGTTTGGGAACCGTTGGTTTCCATTATTTTTCTCGTAAACAAATCTTTGAACTAATAGAACATGATAGAAAGATCACTAAACAGCACAAACACAAGCATACGAATCATGCGATTTCGAATGTTTCTCAAATTCTCAATAACACAACCTTTCTTATTGATTGGTTTGATTTGCCTAGGCTATGGTTTGGGAACCGTAGGTTTCCATTCTTTTTCAAGTCCATAAATCTTTGAACTAATAGAACTTGATAGAAAGATCACCAAACAACACAAACACAAGCATATGAATCATGCGATTCCGTATGTTTCACAAATTCTCAATAATAGAACCTTTCTGATTGATTGGTTTGATTTGTCTAGGCTATGGTTTGGGAACCGTTGGTTTACAATATTTTTCTCGTAAACAAATCTTTGAACTAATACAACATGATAGAAAGATCACTAAACAGCACAAACACAAGCATAGGAATCATGCGATTTCGAATGTTTCTCAAATTCTCAATAACACAACCTTTCTTATTGATTGGTTTGATTTGCCTAGGCTATGGTTTGGGAACCGTTGGTGTCCATTCTTTTTCCAGTCCATAAATCTTTGAACTAATAGAACGTGATAGAAAGATCACCAAACAACACAAACACAAGCATACGAATCATGCGATTCCGTATCTTTCTCAAATTCTCAATAATAGAACCTTTCTTATTGATTGGTTTGATTTGCCTAGGCTATGGTTTGGGAACCGTTGGTTTTCATTCTTTTTCTAGTCCATAAATCATTGAACTAATAGAACTTGATAGAAAGATCACTAAACAACACAAACACAAGCATACAAATCATGCGATTCCGAATGTTTCTCACACTCTCAATAACACAACCTTTCTTATTGATTGGTTTGATTTGCCTAGGTTATGGTTTGGGAACCGTTGGTTTCCATTCTTTTTCTCGTCCAAAAATCTTTGAACTAATAGAACTTCATAGAAAGATCACCAAACAACACAAACACAAGCATACGAATCATGCGATTCCGAATGTTTCTCAAACTCTCAATAACACAACCTTTCTTATTGATTGATTTGATTTGCCTATTGTATGGTTTGGGAACCGTTGGTTTCCATTCATTTTCTAGTCCATAAATCTTTGAACTAATAGAACTTGATAGAAAGATCACCAAACAACACAAACACAAGCATACGAATCATGCGATTCCGAATGTTACTCAAATTCTCAATAACACAACGTTTCTTATTGATTGGTTTGATTTGCCTAGGCTATGGTTTGGGAACCGTTGGTTTCCATTCTTTTTCCAGTCCATAAATCTTTGAACTAATAGAACGTGATAGAAAGATCACCAAACAACACAAACACAAGCATACGAATCGTGCGATTCCGTATGTTTCTCACACTCTCAATAACACAACCTTTCTTATTGATTGGTTTGATTTGCCTAGGTTATGGTTTGGGAACCGTTGGTTTCCATTCTTTTTCTCGTCCAAAAATCTTTGAACTAATAGAGCTTGATAGAAAGATCACCAAACAACACAAACACAAGCATACGAATCATTCGATTCCGTATGTTTCTCACACTCTCAATAACACAACCTTTCTTATTGATTGGTTTGATTTGCCTAGGTTATGGTTTGGGAACCGTTGGTTTCCATTCTTTTTCTCGTCCAAAAATCTTTGAACTAATAGAGCTTAATAGAAAGATCACCAAACAACACAAACACAAGCATACGAATCATGCGATTCCGAATGTTTCTCAAATTCTCAATAACACAACCTTTCTTATTAATTGGTTTGATTTGCCTAGGCTATGGTTTGGGAACCGTTGGTTTCCATTCTTTTTCCAGTCCATAAATCTTTTAACTAATAGAACTTGATAGAAAGATCACCAAACAACACAAACACAAGCATACGAATCATGCGATTCGGAATGTTTCAAAAATTCTCAATAACACAACCTTTCTTATTGATTGGTTTGATTTGCCTAGGCTATGGTTTGGGAACCGTTGGTTTCCATTCTTTTTCTCGTCCAAAAATCTTTGAACTAATAGAGCTTGATAGAAAGATCACCAAACAACACAAACACAAGCATACGAATCATGCGATTCCGAATGTTTTTCAAATTCTCAATAACACAACCTTTCTTATTGATTGATTTGATTTGCCTATTGTATGGTTTGGGAACCGTTGGTTTCCATTCATTTTCTAGTCCATAAGTCTTTGAACTAATAGAACTTGATAGAAAGATCACCAAACAACACAAACACAAGCATACGAATCATGCGATTCCGAATGTTACTCAAATTCTCAATAACACAACGTTTCTTATTGATTGGTTTGATTTGCCTAGGCTATAGTTTGGGAACCGTTGGTTTCCATTCTTTTTCTAGTCCATAAATCTTTGAACTAATAGAGGTTGATAGAAAGTTCACCAAACAACACAAACACAAGCATACGAATCATGCGATTCCGAATGTTTCTCAAACTCTCAATAACACAACCTTTCTTATTGATTGGTTTGATTTGCCTATTGTATGGTTTAGGAACCGTTGGTTTCCCTTCATTTTCTAGTCCATAAATCTTTGAACTAATAGAACTTGATAGAAAGATCGCCAAACAACACAAAGACAAGCATACGAAATGCGATTCCGAATGTTTCTCAAATTCTCAATAACACAACGTTTCTTATTGATTGGTTTGATTTGCCTAGGCTATGGTTTGGGAACTGTTGGTTTCCATTCTTTTTCTAGTCCATAAATCTTTGAACTAATAGAACTTGATAGAAAGATCACCAAACAACACAAACACAAGCATACGAATCATGCGAGTCCGTATGTTTCTCAAATTCTCAATAATAGAACCTTTCTTATTGATTGGTTTGATTTGCCTAGGCTATGGTTTGGGAACCGTTGGTTTCCATTATTTTTCTCGTAAACAAATCTTTGAACTAATAGAACATGATAGAAAGATCACTAAACAGCACAAACACAAGCATAGGAATCATGCGATTTCGAATGTTTCTCAAATTCTCAATAACACAACCTTTCTTATTGATTGGTTTGATTTGCCTAGGCTATGGTTTGGGAACCGTTGGTTTCCATTCTTTTTCTAGTCAATAAATCTTTGAACTAATAGAACTTGATAGAAAGATCACCAAACAACACAAACACAAGCATAGGAATCATGCGATTCCGTATGTTTCTCAAATTCTCAATAATAGAACCTTTTTGATTGATTGGTTTGATTTGCCTAGGCTATGGTTTGGGAACCTTTGGTTTCCATTATTTTTCTCGTAAACAAATCTTTGAACTAATACAACATGATAGAAAGATCACTAAACAGCACAAACACAAGCATACGAATCATGCGATTTCGAATGTTTCTCAAATTCTCAATAACACAACCTTTCTTATTGATTGGTTTGATTTGCCTAAGCTATGGTTTGGGAACCGTTGGTTTCCATTCTTTTTCCAGTCCATAAATCTTTGAACTAATAGAACGTGATAGAAAGATCACCAAACAACACAAACACAATCATACGAATCATGCGATTCCGTATCTTTCTCAAATTCTCAATAATAGAACCTTTCTTATTGATTGGTTTGATTTGCCTAGGCTATGGTTTGGGAACCGTTGGTTTTCATTCTTTTTCTAGTCCATAAATCATTGAACTAATAGAACTTGATAGAAAGATCACTAAACAACACAAACACAAGCATACAAATCATGCGATTCCGAATGTTTCTCACACTCTCAATAACACAACCTTTCTTATTGATTGGTTTGATTTGCCTAGGTTATGGTTTGGGAACCGTTGGTTTCCATTCTTTTTCTCGTCCAAAAATCTTTGAACTAATAGAACTTCATAGAAAGATCACCAAACAACACAAACACAAGCATACGAATCATGCGATTCCGAATGTTTCTCAAACTCTCAATAACACAACCTTTCTTATTGATTGATTTGATTTGCCTATTGTATGGTTTGGGAACCGTTGGTTTCCATTCATTTTCTAGTCCATAAGTCTTTGAACTAATAGAACTTGATAGAAAGATCACCAAACAACACAAACACAAGCATACGAATCATGCGATTCCGAATGTTACTCAAATTCTCAATAACACAACGTTTCTTATTGATTGGTTTGATTTGCCTAGGCTATAGTTTGGGAACCGTTGGTTTCCATTCTTTTTCTAGTCCATAAATCTTTGAACTAATAGAGGTTGATAGAAAGTTCACCAAACAACACAAACACAAGCATACGAATCATGCGATTCCGAATGTTTCTCAAACTCTCAATAACACAACCTTTCTTATTGATTGGTTTGATTTGCCTATTGTATGGTTTAGGAACCGTTGGTTTCCCTTCATTTTCTAGTCCATAAATCTTTGAACTAATAGAACTTGATAGAAAGATCGCCAAACAACACAAAGACAAGCATACGAAATGCGATTCCGAATGTTTCTCAAATTCTCAATAACACAACGTTTCTTATTGATTGGTTTGATTTGCCTAGGCTATGGTTTGGGAACTGTTGGTTTCCATTCTTTTTCTAGTCCATAAATCTTTGAACTAATAGAACTTGATAGAAAGATCACCAAACAACACAAACACAAGCATACGAATCATGCGAGTCCGTATGTTTCTCAAATTCTCAATAATAGAACCTTTCTTATTGATTGGTTTGATTTGCCTAGGCTATGGTTTGGGAACCGTTGGTTTCCATTATTTTTCTCGTAAACAAATCTTTGAACTAATAGAACATGATAGAAAGATCACTAAACAGCACAAACACAAGCATAGGAATCATGCGATTTCGAATGTTTCTCAAATTCTCAATAACACAACCTTTCTTATTGATTGGTTTGATTTGCCTAGGCTATGGTTTGGGAACCGTTGGTTTCCATTCTTTTTCTAGTCCATAAATCTTTGAACTAATAGAACTTGATAGAAAGATCACCAAACAACACAAACACAATCATAGGAATCATGCGATTCCGTATGTTTCTCAAATTCTCAATAATAGAACCTTTTTGATTGATTGGTTTGATTTGCCTAGGCTATGGTTTGGGAACCTTTGGTTTCCATTATTTTTCTCGTAAACAAATCTTTGAACTAATACAACATGATAGAAAGATCACTAAACAGCACAAACACAAGCATACGAATCATGCGATTTCGAATGTTTCTCAAATTCTCAATAACACAACCTTTCTTATTGATTGGTTTGATTTGCCTAGGCTATGGTTTGGGAACCGTTGGTTTCCATTCTTTTTCCAGTCCATAAATCTTTGAACTAATAGAACGTGATAGAAAGATCACCAAACAACACAAACACAAGCATACGAATCATGCGATTCCGTATCTTTCTCAAATTCTCAATAATAGAACCTTTCTTATTGATTGGTTTGATTTGCCTAGGCTATGGTTTGGGAACCGTTGGTTTTCATTCTTTTTCTAGTCCATAAATCATTGAACTAATAGAACTTGATAGAAAGATCACTAAACAACACAAACACAAGCATACAAATCATGCGATTCCGAATGTTTCTCACACTCTCAATAACACAACCTTTCTTATTGATTGGTTTGATTTGCCTAGGTTATGGTTTGGGAACCGTTGGTTTCCATTCTTTTTCTCGTCCAAAAATCTTTGAACTAATAGAACTTCATAGAAAGATCACCAAACAACACAAACACAAGCATACGAATCATGCGATTCCGAATGTTTCTCAAACTCTCAATAACACAACCTTTCTTATTGATTGATTTGATTTGCCTATTGTATGGTTTGGGAACCGTTGGTTTCCATTCATTTTCTAGTCCATAAATCTTTGAACAAATAGAACTTGATAGAAAGATCACCAAACAATACAAACACAAGCATACGAATCATGCGATTCCGAATGTTACTCAAATTCTCAATAACACAACGTTTCTTTTTGATTGGTTTGATTTGCCTAGGCTATGGTTTGGGAACCGTTGGTTTCCATTCTTTTTCTAGTCCATAAATCTTTGAACTAATAGAGCTTGATAGAAAGTTCACCAAACAACACAAACACAAGCATACGAATCATGTGATTCCGAATGTTTCTCACACTCTCAATAACACAACCTTTCTTATTGATTGGTTTGATTTGCCTATTGTATGGTTTAGGAACCGTTGGTTTCCATTCATTTTCTAGTCCATAAATCTTTGAACTAATAGAACTTGATAGAAAGATCACCAAACAACACAAAGACAAGCATACGAAATGCGATTCCGAATGTTTCTCAAATTCTCAATAACACAACCTTTCTTATTGATTGGTTTGATTTGCCTAGGCTATGGTTTGGGAACCATTGGTTTCAATTCTTTTTCTACTCCATAAATCTTTGAACTAATAGAACTTGATAGAAAGATCACCAAACAACACAAACACAAGCATACGTATCATGCGAGTCCGTATGTTTCTCAAATTCTCAATAATAGAACCTTTCTTATTGATTGGTTTGATTTGCCTAGGCTATGGTTTGGGAACCGTTGGTTTCCATTATTTTTCTCGTAAACAAATCTTTGAACTAATAGAACATGATAGAAAGATCACTAAACAGCACAAACACAAGCATACGAATCATGCGATTTCGAATGTTTCTCAAATTCTCAATAACACAACCTTTCTTATTGATTGGTTTGATTTGCCTAGGCTATGGTTTGGGAACCGTTGGTTTCCATTCTTTTTCTAGTCCATAAATCTTTGAACTAATAGAACTTGATAGAAAGTTCACCAAACAACACAAACACAAGCATATGAATCATGCGAGTCTTTATGTTTCTCAAATTCTCAATAATAGAACCTTTCTTATTGATTGGTTTGATTTGCCTAGGCTATGGTTTGGGAACCGTTGGTTTCCATTATTTTTCTCGTAAACAAATCTTTGAACTAATAGAACATGATAGAAAGATCACTAAACAGCACAAACAGAAGCATACGAATCATGCGATTTCGAATGTTTCTCAAATTCTCAATTACACAACCCTTCTTATTGATTGGTTTGATTTGCCTAGGCTATGGTTTGGGAACCATAGGTTTCCATTCTTTTTCAAGTCCATAAATCTTTGAACTAATAGAACTTGATAGAAAGATCACCAAACAACACAAACACAAGCATATGAATCATGCGATTCCGTATGTTTCTCAAATTCTCAATAATAGAACCTTTCTGATTGATTGGTTTGATTTGCCTAGGCTATGGTTTGGGAACCGTTGGTTTACATTATTTTTCTCGTAAACAAATCTTTGAACTAATACAACATGATAGAAAGATCACTAAACAGCACAAACAGAAGCATACGAATCATGCGATTTCGAATGTTTCTCAAATTCTCAATAACACAACCTTTCTTATTGATTGGTTTGATTTGCCTAGGCTATGGTTTGGGAACCCTTGGTTTCCATTCTTTTTCCAGTACATAAATCTTTGAACTAATAGAACGTGATAGAAAGATCACCAAACAACACAAACACAAGCATACGAATCATGCGATTCCGTATGTTTCTCACACTCTCAATAACACAACCTTTCTTATTGATTGGTTTGATTTGCCTAGGTTATGTTTTGGGAACCGTTGGTTTCCATTCTTTTTCTCGTCCAAAAATCTTTGCACTAATAGAACTTGATAGAAAGATCTCCAAACAACACAAACACAAGCATACGAATCATGCGATTCCGAATGTTTCTCAAACTCTCAATAACACAACCTTTCTTATTGATTGATTTGATTTGCCTATTGTATGGTTTGGGAACCGTTGGTTTCCATTCATTTTCTAGTCCATAAGTCTTTGAACTAATAGAACTTGATAGAAAGATCACCAAACAACACAAATACAAGCAACGAATCATGCGATTCCGAATGTTTCTCAAATTCTCAATAACACAACGTTTCTTATTGATTGGTTTGATTTGCCTAGGCTATGGTTTGGGAACCGTTGGTTTCCATTCTTTTTCTAGTCCATAAATCTTTGAACTAATAGAGCTTGATAGAAAGATCACCAAGTAACACAAACACAAGTATACGAATCATGCGATTCCTAATGTTTCTTAAACTCTCAATAACACAACCTTTCTTATTGATTGGTTTGATTTGCCTATTGTATGGTTTGGGAACCGTTGGTTTCCATTCATTTTCTAGTCCATAAATCTTTGAACTAATAGAACTTGATAGAAAGAGCACCAAACAACACAAACACAAGCATACGAAATGCGATTCCGAATGTTTCTCAAATTCTCAATAACACAACCTTTCTTATTGATTTGTTTGATTTGCCTAGGCTATGGTTTGGGAACCATTGGTTTCCATTCTTTTTCCAGTCCATAAATCTTTGAACTAATAGAACGTGATAGAAAGATCACCAAACAACACAAACACAAGCATACGAATCATGCGATTCCGTATGTTTCTCAAATTCTCAATAATAGAACCTTTCTTATTGATTGGTTTGATTTGCCTAGGCTATGGTTTGGGAACCGTTGGTTTTCATTCTTTTTCTAGTCCATAAATCATTGAACTAATAGAACTTGATAGAAAGATCACTAAACAACACAAACACAAGCATACAAATAATGCGATTCCGAATGTTTCTCACACTCTCAATAACACAACCTTTCTTATTGATTGGTTTGATTTGCCTAGGTTATGGTTTGGGAACCGTTGGTTTCCATTATTTTTCAAGTCCATAAATCTTTGAACTAATAGAACTTGATAGAAAGATCACCAAACAACACAAACACAGGCATATGAATCATGCGATTCCGTATGTTTCTCAAATTCTCAATAATAGAACCTTTCTATTGATTGGTTTGATTTGCCTAGGCTATGGTTTGGGAACCGTTGGTTTACATTATTTTTCTCGTAAACAAATCTTTGAACTAATACAACATGATAGAAAGATCACTAAACAGCACAAACACAAGCATAGGAATCATGCGATTTCGAATGTTTCTCAAATTCTCAATAACACAACCTTTTTTATTGATTGGTTTGATTTGCCAAGGCTATAGTTTGGGAACCGTTGGTTTCCATTCTTTTTCCAGTCCATAAATCGTTGAACTAATAGAACATGATAGAAAGATCACCAAACAACACAAACACAAGCATACGAATCATGCGATTCCGTATGTTTCTCACACTCTCAATAACACAACCTTTCTTATTGATTGGTTTGATTTGCCTAGGTTATGGTTTGGGAACCGTTGGTTTCCATTCTTTTTCTCGTCCAAAAATCTTTGAACTAATAGAACTTGATAGAAAGATCACCAAACAACACAAACACAAGCATACGAATCATGCGATTCCGAATGTTTCTCAAACTCTCAATAACACAACCTTTCTTATTGATTGATTTGATTTGCCTATTGTATGGTTTGGGAACCGTTGGTTTCCATTCATTTTCTAGTCCATAAGTCTTTGAACTAATAGAACTTGATAGAAAGATCACCAAAATACACAAATACAAGCAACGAATCATGCGATTCCGAATGTTTCTCAAATTCTCAATAACACAACGTTTCTTATTGATTGGTTTGATTTGCCTAGGCTATGGTTTGGGAACCGTTGGTTTCCATTCTTTTTCTAGTCCATAAATCTTTGAACTAATAGAGCTTGATAGAAAGATCACCAAGTAACACAAACACAAGTATACGAATCATGCGATTCCTAATGTTTCTCAAACTCTCAATAACACAACCTTTCTTATTGATTGGTTTGATTTGCCTATTGTATGGTTTGGGAACCGTTGGTTTCCATTCATTTTCTAGTCCATAAATCTTTGAACTAATAAAACTTGATAGAAAGATCACCAAACAACACAAACACAAGCATACGAAATGCGATTCCGAATGTTTCTCAAATTCTCAATAACACAACCTTTCTTATTGATTTGTTTGATTTGCCTAGGCTATGGTTTGGGAACCGTTGGTTTCCATTCTTTTTCTAGTCCATAAATCTTTGAACTAATAGAACTTGATAGAAAGATCACCAAACAACACAAACACAAGCATACGAATCATGCGATTCCGTATGTTTCTCAAATTCTCAATAATAGAACCTTTCTTATTGATTGGTTTGATTTGCCTAGGCTATGGTTTGGTAACCGTTGGTTTTCATTCTTTTTCTAGTCCATAAATCATTGAACTAATAGAACTTGATAGAAAGATCACTAAACAACACAAACACAAGCATACAAATCATGCGATTCCGAATGTTTCTCACACTCTCAATAACACAACCTTTCTTACTGATTGGTTTGATTTTCCTAGGTTATCGTTTGGGAACCGTTGGTTTCTATTCTTTTTCTCGTCCAAAAATCTTTGAACTAATAGAACTTGATAGAATGATCACCAAACAACACAAACACAAGCATACGAATCATGCGATTCCGAATGTTTCTCAAACTCTCAATAACACAACCTTTCTTATTGATTGATTTGATTTGCCTATTGTATGGTTTGCGAACCGTTGGTTTCCATTCATTTTCTAGTCCATAAATCTTTGAACTAATAGAACTTGATAGAAAGATCACCAAACAACGCAAACACAAGCATACGAAATGCGATTCCGAATGTTTCTCAAATTCTCAATAACACAACCTTTCTTATTGATTTGTTTGATTTGCCTAGGCTATGGTTTGGGAACCGTTGGTTTCCATTCTTTTTCTAGTCCATAAATCTTTGAACTAATAGAAATTGATAGAAAGAACACCAAACAACACAAACACAAGCATACGAATCATGCGATTCCGTATGTTTCGTAAATTCTCAATAATAGAACCTTTCTTATTGATTGGTTTGATTTGCCTAGGCTATGGTTTGGGAACCGTTGGTTTCCATTCTTTTTCTAGTCCATAAATCTTTGAACTAATAGAGCTTGATAGAAAGTTCACCAAACAACACAAACACAAGCATACGAATCATGCGATTCCGAATGTTTCTCACACTCTCAATAACACAACCTTTCTTATTGATTGGTTTGATTTGCCTATTGTATGGTTTAGGAACCGTTGGTTTCCATTCATTTTCTAGTCCATAAATCTTTGAACTAATAGAACTTGATAGAAAGATCACCAAACAACACAAAGACAAGCATACGAAATGCGATCCCGAATGTTTCTCAAATTCTCATTAACACAACCTTTCTTATTGATTGGTTTGATATGCCTAGGCTATGGTTTGGGAACCATTGGTTTCCATTCTTTTTCTACTCCATAAATCTTTGAACTAATAGAACTTGATAGAAAGATCACCAAACAACACAAACACAAGCATACGTATCATGCGAGTCCGTATGTTTCTCAAATTCTCAATAATAGAACCTTTCTTATTGATTGGTTTGATTTGCCTAGGCTATGGTTTGGGAACTGTTGGTTTCCATTATTTTTCTCGTAAACAAATCTTTGAACTAATAGAACATGATAGAAAGATCACTAAACAGCACAAACACAAGCATACGAATCATGCGATTTCGAATGTTTCTCAAATTCTCAATAACACAACCTTTCTTATTGATAGGTTTGATTTGCCTAGGCTATGGTTTGGGAACCGTTGGTTTCCATTCTTTTTCAAGTCCATAAATCTTTGAACTAATAGAACTTGATAGAAAGATCACCAAACAACACAAACACAAGCATATGAATCATGCGATTCCGTATGTTTCTCAAATTCTCAATAATAGAACCTTTCTGATTGATTGGTTTGATTTGCCTAGGCTATGGTTTGGGAACCGTTGGTTTACATTATTTTTCTCGTAAACAAATCTTTGAACTAATACAACATGATAGAAAGATCACTAAACAACACAAACATAAGCATAGGAATCATGCGATTTCGAATGTTTCTCAAATTCTAAATAACACAACCTTTCTTATTGATTGGTTTGATTTGCCTAGGCTATGGTTTGGGAACCGTTGGTTTCCATTCTTTTTCCAGTCCATAAATCTTTGAACTAATAGAACGTGATAGAAAGATCACCAAACAACACAAACACAAGCATACGAATCATGCGATTCCGTATGTTTCTCACACTCTCAATAACACAACCTTTCTTATTGATTGGTTTGATTTGCCTAGGTTATGGGTTGGGAACCGTTGTTTCCATTCTTTTTCTCGTCCAAAAATCTTTGAACTAATAGAACTTGATAGAAAGATCACCAAAGAACACAAACACAAGCACACGAATCATGCGATTCCGAATGTTTCTCAAACTCTCAATAACACAACCTTTCTTATTGATTGATTTGATTTGCCTATTGTATGGTTTGGGAACCGTTGGTTTCCATTCATTTTCAAGTCCATAAGTCTTTGAACTAATAGAACTTGATAGAAAGATCACCAAACAACACAAATACAAGCAACGAATCATGCGATTCCGAATGTTTCTCAAATTCTCAATAACACAACGTTTCTTATTGATTGGTTTGATTTGCCTAGGCTATGGTTTGGGAACCGTTGGTTTCCATTCTTTTTCAAGTCCATAAATCTTTGAACTAATAGAGCTTGATAGAAAGATCACCAAGTAACACAAACACAAGTATACGAATCATGCGATTCCTAATGTTTCTCAAACTCTCAATAACACAACCTTTCTTATTGGTTTGATTTGCCTATTGTATGGTTTGGGAACCGTTGGTTTCCATTCATTTTCTAGTCCATAAATCTTTGAACTAATAGAACTTGATAGAAAGATCACCAAACAACACAAACACAAGCATACGAAATGCGATTCCGAATGTTTCTCAAATTCTCAATAACACAACCTTTCTTATTGATTTGTTTGATTTGCCTAGGCTATGGTTTGGGAACCGTTGGTTTCCATTCTTTTTCTAGTCCATAAATCTTTGAACTAATAGAACTTGATAGAAAGATCACCAAACAACACAAACACAAGCATACGAATCATGCGATTCCGTATGTTTCTCAAATTCTCAATAATAGAACCTTTCTTATTGATTGGTTTGATTTGCCTAGGCTATGGTTTGGTAACCGTTGGTTTTCATTCTTTTTCTAGTCCATAAATCATTGAACTAATAGAACTTGATAGAAAGATCACTAAACAACACAAACACAAGCATACAAATCATGCGATTCCGAATGTTTCTCACACTCTCAATAACACAACCTTTCTTATTGATTGGTTTGATTTGCCTAGGTTATGGTTTGGGAACCGTTGGTTTCCATTCTTTTTCTCGTCCAAAAATCTTTGAACTAATAGAACTTGATAGAATGATCACCAAACAACACAAACACAAGCATACGAATCATGCGATTCCGAATGTTTCTCAAACTCTCAATAACACAACCTTTCTTATTGATTGATTTGATTTGCCTATTGTATGGTTTGGGAACCGTTGGTTTCCATTCATTTTCTAGTCCATAAGTCTTTAAACTAATAGAACTTGATAGAAAGATCATCAAACAACACAAACACAAGCATACGAATCATGCGATTCCGAATGTTACTCAAATTCTCAATAACACAACGTTTCTTATTGATTGGTTTGATTTGCCTAGGCTATGGTTTAGCAACCGTTAATTTCCATTCTTTTTCTAGTCCATAAATCTTTGAACTAATAGAGCTTGATAGAAAGTTCACCAAACAACACAAACACAAGCTTATGAATCATGCGATTCCGAATGTTTCTCACACTCTCAATAAAACAACCTTTCTTATTGATTGGTTTGATTGGCCTATTGTATGGTTTAGGAACCGTTGGTTTCCATTCATTTTCTAGTCCATAAATCTTTGAACTAATAGAACTTGATAGAAAGATCACCAAACAACACAAAGACAAGCATACGAAATGCGATTCCGAATGTTTCTCAAATTCTCAATAACACAACCTTGTTTATTGATTGGTTTGATTTGCCTAGGATATGGTTTGGGAACCATTGGTTTCCATTCTTTTTCTACTCCATAAATCTTTGAACTAATAGAACTTGATAGAAAGATCACCAAACAACACAAACACAAGCATACGTATCATGCGAGTCCGTATGTTTCTCAAATTCTCAATAATAGAACCTTTCTTATTGATTGGTTTGATTTGCCTAGGCTATGGTTTGGAAACCGTTGGTTTCCATTATTTTTCTCGTAAACAAATCTTTGAACTAATAGAACATGATAGAAAGATCACTAAACAGCACAAACACAAGCATACGAATCATGCGATTTCGAATGTTTCTCAAATTCTCAATAACACAACCTTTCTTATTGATTGGTTTGATTTGCCTAGGCTATGGTTTGGGAACCGTTGGTTTCCATTCTTTTTCTAGTCAATAAATCTTTGAACTAATAGAACTTGATAGAAAGATCACCAAACAACACAAACACAAGCATACGAATCATGCGAGTCCGTATGTTTCTCGAATTCTCAATAATAGAACCTTTCTTATTGATTGGTTTGATTTGCCTAGGCTATGGTTTGGGAACCGTTGGTTTCCATTATTTTTCTCGTAAACAAATCTTTGAACTAATAGAACATGATAGAAAGATCACTAAACAGCACAAACACAAGCATACGAATCATGCGATTTCGAATGTTTCTCAAATTCTCAATAACACAACCTTTCTTATTGATTGGTTTGATTTGCCTAGGCTATGGTTTGGGAACCGTTGGTTTCCATTCTTTTTCAAGTCCATAAATCTTTGAACTAATAGAACTTGATAGAAAGATCACCAAACAACACAAACACAAGCATATGAATCATGCGATTCCGTATGTTTCTCAAATTCTCAATAATAGAACCTTTCTGATTGATTGGTTTGATTTGCCTAGGCTATGGTTTGGGAACCGTTGGTTTACATTATTTTTCTCGTAAACAAATCTTTGACCTAATATAACATGATAGAAAGATCACTAAACAGCACAAACACAAGCATAGGAATCATGCGATTTCGAATGTTTCTCAAATTCTCAATAACATGACCTTTCTTATTGATTGGTTTGATTTGCCTAGGCTATGGTTTGGGAACCGTTGGTTTCCATTCTTTTTCCAGTCCATAAATCTTTGAACTAATAGAACGTGATAGAAATATCACCAAACAACACAAACACAAGCATACGAATCATGCGATTCCGTATGTTTCTCACACTCTCAATAACACAACCTTTCTTATTGATTGGTTTGATTTGCCTAGGTTATGGTTTGGGAACCGTTGGTTTCCATTCTTTTTCTCGTCCAAAAATCTTTGAACTAATAGAACTTGATAGAAAGATCACCAAACAACACAAACACAAGCATACGAATCATGCGATTCCGAATGTTTCTCAAACTCTCAATAACACAACCTTTCTTATTGATTGATTTGATTTGCGTATTGCATGGTTTGGGAACCGTTGGTTTCCATTCATTTTCTAGTCCATAAGTCTTTGAACTAATAGAACTTGATAGAAAGATCACCAAACAACACAAATACAAGCAACGAATCATGCGATTCCGAATGTTTCTCAAATTCTCAATAACACAACGTTTCTTATTGATTGGTTTGATTTGCCTAGGCTATGGTTTGGGAACCGTTGGTTACCATTCTTTTTCTAGTCCATAAATCTTTGAACTAATAGAGCTTGATAGAAAGATCACCAAGTAACACAAACACAAGTATACGAATCATGCGATTCCTAATGTTTCTCAAACTCTCAATAACACAACCTTTCTTATTGATTGGTTTGATTTGCCTATTGTATGGTTTGGGAACCGTTGGTTTCCATTCATTTTCTAGTCCATAAATCTTTGAACTAATAGAACTTGATAGAAAGATCACCAAACAACACAAACACAAGCATACGAAATGCGATTCCGAATGTTTCTCAAATTCTCAATAACACAACCTTTCTTATTGATTTGTTTGATTTGCCTAGGCTATGGTTTGGGAACCGTTGGTTTCAATTCTTTTTCTAGTCCATAAATCTTTGAACTAATAGAACTTGATAGAAAGATCACCAAACAACACAAACACAAGCATACGAATCATGCGATTCCGTATGTTTCTCAAATTCTCAATAATAGAACCTTGCTTATTGATTGGTTTGATTTGCCTAGGCTATGGTTTGGGAACCGTTGGTTTCCATTATTTTTCTCGTAAACAAATCTTTGAACTAATAGAACATGATAGAAAGATCACTAAACAGCACAAACACAAGCATACGAATAATGCGATTTCGAATGTTTCTCAAATTCTCAATAACACAACCTTTCTTATTGATTGGTTTGATTTGCCTAGGCTATGGTTTGGGAACCGTTGGTTTCCATTCTTTTTCTAGTCCATAAATCTTTGAACTAATAGAACTTGATAGAAAGATCACCAAACAACACAAACACAAGCATATGAATCATGCGATTCCATATGTTTCTCAAATTCTCAATAATAGAACCTTTTTGATTGATTGGTTTGATTTGCCTAGGCTATGGTTTGGGAACCGTTGGTTTCCATTATTTTTCTCGTAAACAAATCTTTGAACTAATACAACATGATAGAAAGATCACTAAACAGCACAAACACAAGCATACGAATCATGCGATTTCGAATGTTTCTCAAATTCTAAATAACACAACCTTTCTTATTGATTGGTTTGATTTGCCTAGGCTATGGTTTGGGAACCGTTGGTTTCCATTCTTTTTCCAGTCCATAAATTTTTTAACTAATAAAACTTGATAGAAAGATCACCAAACAACACAAACACAAAGCATACAAATCATGCGATTCCGTATGTTTCTCAAATTCTCAATAATAGAACCTTTCTTATTGATTGGTTTGATTTGCCTAGGCTATGGTTTGGGAACCGTTGGTTTTCATTCTTTTTCTAGTCCATAAATCATTGAACTAATAGAACTTGATAGAAAGATCACCAAACAACACAAACACAAGCATACAAATCATGCGATTCCGAATGTTTCTCACACTCTCAATAACACAACCTTTCTTATTGCTTGGTTTGATTTGCCTAGGTTATGGTTTGGGAAACGTTGGTTTCCATTCTTTTTCTCGTCCAAAAATCTTTGAACTAATAGAACTTGATAGAAAGATCACCAAACAACACAAACACAAGCATACGAATCATGCGATTCCGAATGTTTCTCAAACTCTCAATAACACAACCTTTCTTATTGATTGATTTGATTTGCCTATTGTATGGTTTGGGAACCGTTGGTTTCCATTCATTTTCTAGTCGATAAGTCTTTGAACTAATAGACCTTGATAGAAAGATCACCAAACAACACAAACACAGGCATACGAATCATGCGATTCCGAATGTTACTCAAATTCTCAATAACACAACGTTTCTTATTGATTGGTTTGATTTGCCTAGGCTATGGTTTGGGAACCGTTGGTTTCCATTCTTTTTCTAGTCCATAAATCTTTGAACTAATACAGGTTGATAGAAAGTTCACCAAACAACACAAACACAAGCACACGAATCATGCGATTCCGAATGTTTCTCAAACTCTCAATAACACAACCTTTCTTATTGATTGGTTTGATTTGCCTATTGTATGGTTTAGGAACCGTTGGTTTCCATTCATTTTCTAGTCCATAAATCTTTGAACTAATAGAACTTGATAGAAAGATCACCAAACAACACAAAGACAAGCATACGAAATGCGATTCCGAATTTTTCTCAAATTCTCAATAACACAACCTTTCTTATTGATTGGTTTGATTTGCCTAGGCTATGGTTTGGGAACCGTTGGTTTCCATTCTTTTTCTCGTCCAAAAATCTTTGATCTAATAGAACTTGATAGAAAGATCACCAAACAACACAAACACAAGCATACGAATCATGCGATTCCGAATGTTTCTCAAACTCTCAATAACACAACCTTTCTTATTGATTGATTTGATTTGCCTATTGTATGGTTTGGGAACCGTTGGTTTCCATTCATTTTCTAGTCCATAAATCTTTGAACTAATAGAACTTGATAGAAAGATCACCAAACAACACAAACACAAGCATACGAATCATGGGATTCTGAATGTTACTCAAATTCTCAATAACACAACGTTTCTTATTGATTGGTTTGATTTGCCTAGGCTATGGTTTGGGAACCGTTGGTTTCCATTCTTTTTCTAGTCCATAAATCTTTGAACTAATAGAACTTGATAGAAAGATCACCAAACAACACAAACACAAGCATACGAATCATGCGAGTCCGTATGTTTCTCAAATTCTCAATAATAGAACCTTTCTTATTGATTGGTTTGATTTGCCTAGGCTATGGTTTGGGAACTGTTGGTTTCCATTATTTTTCTCGTAAACAAATCTTTGAACTAATAGAACATGATAGAAAGATCACTAAACAGCACAAACACAAGCATACGAATCATGCGATTTCGAATGTTTCTCAAATTCTCAATAACACAACCTTTCTTATTGATTGGTTTGATTTGCCTAGGCTATGGTTTGGGAACCGTTGGTTTCCATTCTTTTTCAAGTCCATAAATCTTTGAACTAATAGAACTTGATAGAAAGATCACCAAACAACACAAACACAAGCATATGAATCATGCGATTCCGTATGTTTCTCAAATTCTCAATAATAGAACCTTTCTGATTGATTGGTTTGATTTGCCTAGGCTATGGTTTGGGAACCGTTGGTTTACATTATTTTTCTCGTAAACAAATCTTTGACCTAATATAACATGATAGAAAGATCACTAAACAGCACAAACACAAGCATAGGAATCATGCGATTTCGAATGTTTCTCAAATTCTCAATAACATGACCTTTCTTATTGATTGGTTTGATTTGCCTAGGCTATGGTTTGGGAACCGTTGGTTTCCATTCTTTTTCCAGTCCATAAATCTTTGAACTAATAGAACGTGATAGAAATATCACCAAACAACACAAACACAAGCATACGAATCATGCGATTCCGTATGTTTCTCACACTCTCAATAACACAACCTTTCTTATTGATTGGTTTGATTTGCCTAGGTTATGGTTTGGGAACCGTTGGTTTCCATTCTTTTTCTCGTCCAAAAATCTTTGAACTAATAGAACTTGATAGAAAGATCACCAAACAACACAAACACAAGCATACGAATCATGCGATTCCGAATGTTTCTCAAACTCTCAATAACACAACCTTTCTTATTGATTGATTTGATTTGCGTATTGCATGGTTTGGGAACCGTTGGTTTCCATTCATTTTCTAGTCCATAAGTCTTTGAACTAATAGAACTTGATAGAAAGATCACCAAACAACACAAATACAAGCAACGAATCATGCGATTCCGAATGTTTCTCAAATTCTCAATAACACAACGTTTCTTATTGATTGGTTTGATTTGCCTAGGCTATGGTTTGGGAACCGTTGGTTACCATTCTTTTTCTAGTCCATAAATCTTTGAACTAATAG
This sequence comes from Polygonum maritimum, assembly GCA_963924305.1. Lineage (NCBI taxonomy): Eukaryota > Viridiplantae > Streptophyta > Magnoliopsida > Caryophyllales > Polygonaceae > Polygonum > Polygonum maritimum. Next base: position 22,251,505 of record OZ002737.1, on the reverse strand, counting down.
AGCTTGATAGAAAGATCACCAAGTAACACAAACACAAGTATACGAATCATGCGATTCCTAATGTTTCTCAAACTCTCAATAACACAACCTTTCTTATTGATTGGTTTGATTTGCCTATTGTATGGTTTGGGAACCGTTGGTTTCCATTCATTTTCTAGTCCATAAATCTTTGAACTAATAGAACTTGATAGAAAGATCACCAAACAACACAAACACAAGCATACGAAATGCGATTCCGAATGTTTCTCAAATTCTCAATAACACAACCTTTCTTATTGATTTGTTTGATTTGCCTAGGCTATGGTTTGGGAACCGTTGGTTTCAATTCTTTTTCTAGTCCATAAATCTTTGAACTAATAGAACTTGATAGAAAGATCACCAAACAACACAAACACAAGCATACGAATCATGCGATTCCGTATGTTTCTCAAATTCTCAATAATAGAACCTTGCTTATTGATTGGTTTGATTTGCCTAGGCTATGGTTTGGGAACCGTTGGTTTCCATTATTTTTCTCGTAAACAAATCTTTGAACTAATAGAACATGATAGAAAGATCACTAAACAGCACAAACACAAGCATACGAATAATGCGATTTCGAATGTTTCTCAAATTCTCAATAACACAACCTTTCTTATTGATTGGTTTGATTTGCCTAGGCTATGGTTTGGGAACCGTTGGTTTCCATTCTTTTTCTAGTCCATAAATCTTTGAACTAATAGAACTTGATAGAAAGATCACCAAACAACACAAACACAAGCATATAAATCATGCGATTCCATATGTTTCTCAAATTCTCAATAATAGAACCTTTTTGATTGATTGGTTTGATTTGCCTAGGCTATGGTTTGGGAACCGTTGGTTTCCATTATTTTTCTCGTAAACAAATCTTTGAACTAATACAACATGATAGAAAGATCACTAAACAGCACAAACACAAGCATACGAATCATGCGATTTCGAATGTTTCTCAAATTCTAAATAACACAACCTTTCTTATTGATTGGTTTGATTTGCCTAGGCTATGGTTTGGGAACCGTTGGTTTCCATTCTTTTTCCAGTCCATAAATTTTTTAACTAATAAAACTTGATAGAAAGATCACCAAACAACACAAACACAAAGCATACAAATCATGCGATTCCGTATGTTTCTCAAATTCTCAATAATAGAACCTTTCTTATTGATTGGTTTGATTTGCCTAGGCTATGGTTTGGGAACCGTTGGTTTTCATTCTTTTTCTAGTCCATAAATCATTGAACTAATAGAACTTGATAGAAAGATCACCAAACAACACAAACACAAGCATACAAATCATGCGATTCCGAATGTTTCTCACACTCTCAATAACACAACCTTTCTTATTGCTTGGTTTGATTTGCCTAGGTTATGGTTTGGGAAACGTTGGTTTCCATTCTTTTTCTCGTCCAAAAATCTTTGAACTAATAGAACTTGATAGAATGATCACCAAACAACACAAACACAAGCATACGAATCATGCGATTCCGAATGTTTCTCAAACTCTCAATAACACAACCTTTCTTATTGATTGATTTGATTTGCCTATTGTATGGTTTGGGAACCGTTGGTTTCCATTCATTTTCTAGTCGATAAGTCTTTGAACTAATAGACCTTGATAGAAAGATCACCAAACAACACAAACACAGGCATACGAATCATGCGATTCCGAATGTTACTCAAATTCTCAATAACACAACGTTTCTTATTGATTGGTTTGATTTGCCTAGGCTATGGTTTGGGAACCGTTGGTTTCCATTCTTTTTCTAGTCCATAAATCTTTGAACTAATACAGGTTGATAGAAAGTTCACCAAACAACACAAACACAAGCACACGAATCATGCGATTCCGAATGTTTCTCAAACTCTCAATAACACAACCTTTCTTATTGATTGGTTTGATTTGCCTATTGTATGGTTTAGGAACCGTTGGTTTCCATTCATTTTCTAGTCCATAAATCTTTGAACTAATAGAACTTGATAGAAAGATCACCAAACAACACAAAGACAAGCATACGAAATGCGATTCCGAATTTTTCTCAAATTCTCAATAACACAACCTTTCTTATTGATTGGTTTGATTTGCCTAGGCTATGGTTTGGGAACCGTTGGTTTCCATTCTTTTTCTCGTCCAAAAATCTTTGATCTAATAGAACTTGATAGAAAGATCACCAAACAACACAAACACAAGCATACGAATCATGCGATTCCGAATGTTTCTCAAACTCTCAATAACACAACCTTTCTTATTGATTGATTTGATTTGCCTATTGTATGGTTTGGGAACCGTTGGTTTCCATTCATTTTCTAGTCCATAAATCTTTGAACTAATAGAACTTGATAGAAAGATCACCAAACAACACAAACACAAGCATACGAATCATGGGATTCTGAATGTTACTCAAATTCTCAATAACACAACGTTTCTTATTGATTGGTTTGATTTGCCTAGGCTATGGTTTGGGAACCGTTGGTTTCCATTCTTTTTCTAGTCCATAAATCTTTGAACTAATAGAACTTGATAGAAAGATCACCAAACAACACAAACACAAGCATACGAATCATGCGAGTCCGTATGTTTCTCAAATTCTCAATAATAGAACCTTTCTTATTGATTGGTTTGATTTGCCTAGGCTATGGTTTGGGAACTGTTGGTTTCCATTATTTTTCTCGTAAACAAATCTTTGAACTAATAGAACATGATAGAAAGATCACTAAACAGCACAAACACAAGCATACGAATCATGCGATTTCGAATGTTTCTCAAATTCTCAATAACACAACCTTTCTTATTGATTGGTTTGATTTGCCTAGGCTATGGTTTGGGAACCGTTGGTTTCCATTCTTTTTCAAGTCCATAAATCTTTGAACTAATAGAACTTGATAGAAAGATCACCAAACAACACAAACACAAGCATATGAATCATGCGATTCCGTATGTTTCTCAAATTCTCAATAATAGAACCTTTCTGATTGATTGGTTTGATTTGCCTAGGCTATGGTTTGGGAACCGTTGGTTTACATTATTTTTCTCGTAAACAAATCTTTGAACTAATATAACATGATAGAAAGATCACTAAACAGCACAAACACAAGCATAGGAACCATGCGATTTCGAATGTTTCTCAAATTCTCAATAACATAACCTTTCTTATTGATTGGTTTGATTTGCCTAGGCTATGGTTTGGGAACCGTTGGTTTCCATTCTTTTTCCAGTCCATAAATCTTTGAACTAATAGAACGTGATAGAAAGATCACCAAACAACACAAACACAAGCATACAAATCATGCGATTCCGTATGTTTCTCACACTCTCAATAACACAACCTTTCTTATTGATTGGTTTGATTTTCCTAGGTTATGGTTTGGGAACCGTTGGTTTCCATTCTTTTTCTCGTCCAAAAATCTTTGAACTAATAGAACTTGATAGAAAGATCACCAAACAACACAAACACTAGCATACGAATCATGCGATTCCGAATGTTTCTCAAACTCTCAATAACACAACCTTTCTTATTGATTGATTTGATTTGCCTATTGTATGGTTTGGGAACCGTTGGTTTCCATTCATTTTCTAGTCCATAAGTCTTTGAACTAATAGAACTTGATAGAAAGATCACCAAACAACACAAATACAAGCAACGAATCATGCGATTCCGAATGTTTCTCAAATTCTCAATAACACAACGTTTCTTATTGATTGGTTTGATTTGCCTAGGCTATGGTTTGGGAACCGTTGGTTTCCATTCTTTTTCTAGTCCATAAATCTTTGAACTAATAGAACTTGATAGAAAGATCACCAAACAACACAAACACAAGCATACGAATCATGCGATTCCGTATGTTTCTCAAATTCTCAATAATAGAACCTTTCTTATTGGTTGGTTTGATTTGCCTAGGCTATGGTTTGGGAACCGTTTTCCATTATTTTTCTCGTAAACAAATCTTTGAACTAATAGAACATGATAGAAAGATCACTAAACAGCACAAACACAAGCATACGAATCATGCGATTTCGAATGTTTCTCAAATTCTCAATAACACAACCTTTCTTATTGATTGGTTTGATTTGCCTAGGCTATGGTTTGGGAACCGTTGTTTTCCATTCTTTTTCTAGTCGATAAATCTTTGAACTAATAGAACTTGATAGAAAGATCACCAAACAACACAAACACAAGCATATGAATCATGCGATTCCATATGTTTCTCAAATTCTCAATAATAGAACCTTTCTGATTGATTGGTTTGATTTGCCTAGGCTATGGTTTGGGAACCGTTGGTTTCCATTATTTTTCTCGTAAACAAATCTTTGAACTCTTACAACATGATAGAAAGATCACTAAACAGCACAAACACAAGCATACGAATCATGCGATTTCGAATGTTTCTCAAATTCTAAATAACACAACCTTTCTTATTGATTGGTTTGATTTGCCTAAGCTATGGTTTGGGAACCGTTGGTTTCCATTCTTTTTCTAGTCCATAAATCTTTTAACTAATAAAACTTGATAGAAAGATCACCAAACAACACAAACACAAGCATACAAATCATGCGATTCCGTATGTTTCTCAAATTCTCAATAATAGAACCTTTCTTATTGATTGGTTTGATTTGCCTAGGCTATGGTTTGGGAACCGTTGGTTTTCATTCTTTTTCTAGTCCATAAATCATTGAACTAATAGAACTTGATAGAAAGATCACCAAACAACACAAACACAAGCATACAAATCATGCGATTCCGAATGTTTCTCACACTCTCAATAACACAACCTTTCTTATTGATTGGTTTAATTTGCCTAGGTTATGGTTTGGGAAACGTTGGTTTCCATTCTTTTTCTCGTCCAAAAATCTTTGAACTAATAGAACTTGATAGCAAGATCACCAAACAACACAAACACAAGCATACGAATCATGCGATTCCGAATGTTTCTCAAACTCTCAATAACACAACCTTTCTTATTGATTGATTTGATTTGCCTATTGTATGGTTTGGGAACCGTTGGTTTCCATTGATTTTCTAGTCGATAAGTCTTTGAACTAATAGAACTTGATAGAAAGATCACCAAACAACACAAACACAGGCATACGAATCATGCGATTCCGAATGTTACTCAAATTCTCAATAACACAACGTTTCTTATTGATTGGTTTGATTTGCCTAGGCTATGGTTTGGGAACCGTTGGTTTCCATTCTTTTTCTAGTCCTTAAATCTTTGAACTAATACAGGTTGATAGAAAGTTCACCAAACAACACAAACACAAGCACACGAATCATGCGATTCCGAATGTTTCTCAAACTCTCAATAACACAACCTTTCTTATTGATTGGTTTGATTTGCCTATTGTATGGTTTAGGAACCGTTGGTTTCCATTCATTTTCTAGTCCATAAATCTTTGAACTAATAGAACTTGATAGAAAGATCACCAAACAACACAAAGACAAGCATACGAAATGCGATTCCGAATTTTTCTCAAATTCTCAATAACACAACCTTTCTTATTGATTGGTTTGATTTGCCTAGGCTATGGTTTGGGAACCGTTGGTTTCCATTCTTTTTCTCGTCCAAAACTCTTTGAACTAATTGAACTTGATAGAAAGATCACCAAACAACACAAAACACAAGCATACAAATCATGCGATTCCGAATGTTTCTCAAACTCTCAATAACACAACCTTTCTTATTGATTGATTTGATTTGCCTATTGTATGGTTTGAGAACCGTTGGTTTCCATTCATTTTCTAGTCCATAAATCTTTGAACTAATAGAACTTGATAGAAAGATCACCAAACAACACAAACACAAGCATACGAATCATGCGATTCCGAATGTTACTCAAATTCTCAATAACACAACGTTTCTTATTGATTGGTTTGATTTGCCTAGGCTATGGTTTAGGAACCGTTGGTTTCCATTCTTTTTCTAGTCCATAAATCTTTGAACTAATAGAGCTTGATAGAAAGTTCACCAAACAACACAAACACAAGCATACGAATCATGCGATTCCGAATGTTTCTCACACTCTCAATAACACAACCTTTCTTATTGATTGGTTTGATTGGCCTATTGTATGGTTTAGGAACCGTTGGTTTCCATTCATTTTCTAGTCCATAAATCTTTGAACCAATAGAACTTGATAGAAAGATCACCAAACAACACAAAGACAAGCATACGAAATGCGATTCCGAATGTTTCTCAAATTCTCAATAACACAACCTTTCTTATTGATTGGTTTGATTTGCCTAGGATATGGTTTGGGAACCATTGGTTTCCATTCTTTTTTTACTCCATAAATCTTTGAACTAATAGAACTTGATAGAAAGATCACCAAACAACACAAACACAAGCATACGTATCAAGCGAGTCCGTATGTTTCTCAAATTCTCAATAATAGAACCTTTCTTATTGATTGGTTTGATTTGCCTAGGCTATGGTTTGGGAACCGTTGGTTTCCATTATTTTTCTCGTAAACAAATCTTTGAACTAATAGAACATGATAGAAAGATCACTAAACAGCACAAACACAAGCATAGGAATCATGCGATTTCGAATGTTTCTCAAATTCTCAATAACACAACCTTTCTTATTGATTGGTTTGATTTGCCTAGGCTATGGTTTGGGAACCGTTGGTTTCGATTATTTTTCTAATCCATAAATCTTTGAACTAATAGAACTTGATAGAAAGATCACCAAACAACACAAACACAAGCATACGAATCATGCGAGTCCGTATGTTTCTCAAATTCTCAATAATAGAACCTTTCTTATTGATTGGTTTGATTTGCCTAGGCTATGGTTTGGGAACCGTTGGTTTCCATTCTTTTTCTAGTCCATAAATCTTTGAACTAATAGAACTTGATAGAAAGATCACCAAACAACACAAACACAAGCATATGAATCATGCGATTCCATATGTTTCTCAAATTCTCAATAATAGAACCTTTCTGATTGATTGGTTTGATTTGCCTAGGCTATGGTTTGGGAACCGTTGGTTTCCATTATTTTTCTCGTAAACAAATCTTTGAACTAATACAACATGATAGAAAGATCACTAAACAGCACAAACACAAGCATACGAATCATGCGATTTCGAATGTTTCTCAAATTCTAAATAACACAACCTTTCTTATTGATTGGTTTGATTTGCCTAGGCTATGGTTTGGGAACCGTTGGTTTCCATTCTTTTTCCAGTCCATGAATTTTTTAACTAATAAAACTTGATAGAAAGATCACCAAACAACACAAACACAAAGCATACAAATCATGCGATTCCGTATGTTTCTCAAATTCTCAATAATAGAACCTTTCTTATTGATTGGTTTGATTTGCCTAGGCTATGGTTTGGGAACCGTTGGTTTTCATTCTTTTTCTAGTCCATAAATCATTGAACTAATAGAACTTGATAGAAAGATCACCAAACAACACAAACACAAGCATACAAATCATGCGATTCCGAATGTTTCTCACACTCTCAATAACACAACCTTTCTTATTGCTTGGTTTGATTTGCCTAGGTTATGGTTTGGGAAACGTTGGTTTCCATTCTTTTTCTCGTCCAAAAATCTTTGAACTAATAGAACTTGATAGAAAGATCACCAAACAACACAAACACAAGCATACGAATCATGCGATTCCGAATGTTTCTCAAACTCTCAATAACACAACCTTTCTTATTGATTGATTTGATTTGCCTATTGTATGGTTTGGGAACCGTTGGTTTCCATTCATTTTCTAGTCGATAAGTCTTTGAACTAATAGACCTTGATAGAAAGATCACCAAACAACACAAACACAGGCATACGAATCATGCGATTCCGAATGTTACTCAAATTCTCAATAACACAACGTTTCTTATTGATTGGTTTGATTTGCCTAGGCTATGGTTTGGGAACCGTTGGTTTCCATTCTTTTTCTAGTCCATAAATCTTTGAACTAATACAGGTTGATAGAAAGTTCACCAAACAACACAAACACAAGCACACGAATCATGCGATTCCGAATGTTTCTCAAACTCTCAATAACACAACCTTTCTTATTGATTGGTTTGATTTGCCTATTGTATGGTTTAGGAACCGTTGGTTTCCATTCATTTTCTAGTCCATAAATCTTTGAACTAATAGAACTTGATAGAAAGATCACCAAACAACACAAAGACAAGCATACGAAATGCGATTCCGAATTTTTCTCAAATTCTCAATAACACAACCTTTCTTATTGATTTGTTTGATTTGCCTAGGCTATGGTTTGGGAACCGTTGGTTTCCATTCTTTTTCTCGTCCAAAAATCTTTGATCTAATAGAACTTGATAGAAAGATCACCAAACAACACAAACACAAGCATACGAATCATGCGATTCCGAATGTTTCTCAAACTCTCAATAACACAACCTTTCTTATTGATTGATTTGATTTGCCTATTGTATGGTTTGGGAACCGTTGGTTTCCATTCATTTTCTAGTCCATAAATCTTTGAACTAATAGAACTTGATAGAAAGATCACCAAACAACACAAACACAAGCATACGAATCATGGGATTCCGAATGTTACTCAAATTCTCAATAACACAACGTTTCTCATTGATTGGTTTGATTTGCCTAGGCTATGGTTTGGGAACCGTTGGTTTCCATTCTTTTTCTAGTCCATAAATCTTTGAACTAATAGAACTTGATAGAAAGATCACCAAATAACACAAACACAAGCATACGAATCATGCGAGTCCGTATGTTTCTCAAATTCTCAATAATAGAACCTTTTGGTTTGATTTGCCTAGGCTATGGTTTGGGAACTGTTGGTTTCCATTATTTTTCTCGTAAACAAATCTTTGAACTAATAGAACATGATAGAAAGATCACTAAACAGCACAAACACAAGCATACGAATCATGCGATTTCGAATGTTTCTCAAATTCTCAATAACACAACCTTTCTTATTGATTGGTTTGAATTGCCTAGGCTATGGTTTGGGAACCGTTGGTTTCCATTCTTTTTCAAGTCCATAAATCTTTGAACTAATAGAACTTGATAGAAAGATCACCAAACAACACAAACACAAGCATATGAATCATGCGATTCCGTATGTTTCTCAAATTCTCAATAATAGAACCTTTCTGATTGATTGGTTTGATTTGCCTAGGCTATGGTTTGGGAACCGTTGGTTTACATTATTTTTCTCGTAAACAAATCTTTGAACTAATATAACATGATAGAAAGATCACTAAACAGCACAAACACAAGCATAGGAACCATGCGATTTCGAATGTTTCTCAAATTCTCAATAACATAACCTTTCTTATTGATTGGTTTGATTTGCCTAGGCTATGGTTTGGGAACCGTTGGTTTCCATTCTTTTTCCAGTCCATAAATCTTTGAACTAATAGAACGTGATAGAAAGATCACCAAACAACACAAACACAAGCATACGAATCATGCGATTCCGTATGTTTCTCACACTCTCAATAACACAACCTTTCTTATTGATTGGTTTGATTTTCCTAGGTTATGGTTTGGGAACCGTTGGTTTCCATTCTTTTTCTCGTCCAAAAATCTTTGAACTAATAGAACTTGATAGAAAGATCACGAAACAACACAAACACAAGCATACGAATCATGCGATTCCGAATGTTTCTCAAACTCTCAATAACACAACCTTTCTAATTGATTGATTTGATTTGCCTATTGTATGGTTTGGGAACCGTTGGTTTCCATTCATTTTCTAGTCCATAAGTCTTTGAACTAATAGAACTTGATAGAAAGATCACCAAACAACACAAATACAAGCAACGAATCATGCGATTCCGAATGTTTCTCAAATTCTCAATAACACAACGTTTCTTATTGATTGGTTTGATTTGCCTAGGCTATGGTTTGGGAACCGTTGGTTTCCATTCTTTTTCTAGTCCATAAATCTTTGAACTAATAGAACTTGATAGAAAGATCACCAAACAACACAAACACAAGCATACGAATCATGCGATTCCGTATGTTTCTCAAATTCTCAATAATAGAACCTTTCTTATTGGTTGGTTTGATTTGCCTAGGCTATGGTTTGGGAACCGTTTTCCATTATTTTTCTCGTAAACAAATCTTTGAACTAATAGAACATGATAGAAAGATCACTAAACAACACAAACACAAGCATACGAATCATGCGATTTCGAATGTTTCTCAAATTCTCAATAACACAACCTTTCTTATTGATTGGTTTGATTTGCCTAGGCTAAGGTTTGGGAACCGTTGGTTTCCATTCTTTTTCTAGTCGATAAATCTTTGAACTAATAGAACTTAATAGAAAGATCACCAAACAACACAAACACAAGCATATGAATCATGCGATTCCATATGTTTCTCAAATTCTCAATAATTGAACCTTTCTGATTGATTGGTTTGATTTGCCTAGGCTATGGTTTGGGAACCGTTGGTTTCCATTATTTTTCTCGTAAACAAATCTTTGAACTCTTACAACATGATAGAAAGATCACTAAACAGCACAAACACAAGCATACGAATCATGCGATTTCGAATGTTTCTCAAATTCTAAATAACACAACCTTTCTTATTGATTGGTTTGATTTGCCTAAGCTATGGTTTGGGAACCGTTGGTTTCCATTCTTTTTCCAGTCCATAAATCTTTTAACTAATAAAACTTGATAGAAAGATCACCAAACAACACAAACACAAGCATACAAATCATGCGATTCCGTATGTATCTCAAATTCTCAATAATAGAACCTTTCTTATTGATTGGTTTGATTTGCCTAGGCTATGGTTTGGGAACCGTTGGTTTTCATTCTTTTTCTAGTCCATAAATCATTGAACTAATAGAACTTGATAGAAAGATCACCAAACAACACAAACACAAGCATACAAATCATGCGATTCCGAATGTTTCTCACACTCTCAATAACACAACCTTTCTTATTGATTGGTTTAATTTGCCTAGGTTATGGTTTGGGAAACGTTGGTTTCCATTCTTTTTCTCGTCCAAAAATCTTTGAACTAATAGAACTTGATAGCAAGATCACCAAACAACACAAACACAAGCATACGAATCATGCGATTCCGAATGTTTCTCAAACTCTCAATAACACAACCTTTCTTATTGATTGATTTGATTTGCCTATTGTATGGTTTGGGAACCGTTGGTTTCCATTGATTTTCTAGTCGATAAGTCTTTGAACTAATAGAACTTGATAGAAAGATCACCAAACAACACAAACACAGGCATACGAATCATGCGATTCCGAATGTTACTCAAATTCTCAATAACACAACGTTTCTTATTGATTGGTTTGATTTGCCTAGGCTATGGTTTGGGAACCGTTGGTTTCCATTCTTTTTCTAGTCCTTAAATCTTTGAACTAATACAGGTTGTTAGAAAGTTCACCAAACAACACAAACACAAGCACACGAATCATGCGATTCCGAATGCTTCTCAAACTCTCAATAACACAACCTTTCTTATTGATTGGTTTGATTTGCCTATTGTATGGTTTAGGAACCGTTGGTTTCCATTCATTTTCTAGTCCATAAATCTTTGAACTAATAGAACTTGATAGAAAGATCACCAAACAACACAAAGACAAGCATACGAAATGCGATTCCGAATTTTTCTCAAATTCTCAATAACACAACCTTTCTTATTGATTGGTTTGATTTGCCTAGGCTATGGTTTGGGAACCGTTGGTTTCCATTCTTTTTCTCGTCCAAAACGCTTTGAACTAATTGAACTTGATAGAAAGATCACCAAACAACACAAACACAAGCATACAAATCATGCGATTCCGAATGTTTCTCAAACTCTCAATAACACAACCTTTCTTATTGATTGATTTGATTTGCCTATTGTATGGTTTGAGAACCGTTGGTTTCCATTCATTTTCTAGTCCATAAATCTTTGAACTAATAGAACTTGATAGAAAGATCACCAAACAACACAAACACAAGCATACGAATCATGCGATTCCGAATGTTACTCAAATTCTCAATAACACAACGTTTCTTATTGATTGGTTTGATTTGCCTAGGCTATGGTTTAGGAACCGTTGGTTTCCATTCTTTTTCTAGTCCATAAATCTTTGAACTAATAGAGCTTGATAGAAAGTTCACCAAACAACACAAACACAAGCATACGAATCATGCGATTCCGAATGTTTCTCACACTCTCAATAACACAACCTTTCTTATTGATTGGTTTGATTGGCCTATTGTATGGTTTAGGAACCGTTGGTTTCCATTCATTTTCTAGTCCATAAATCTTTGAACTAATAGAACTTGATAGAAAGATCACCAAACAACACAAAGACAAGCATACGAAATGCGATTCCGAATGTTTCTCAAATTCTCAATAACACAACCTTTCTTATTGATTGGTTTGATTTGCCTAGGATATGGTTTGGGAACCATTGGTTTCCATTCTTTTTTTACTCCATAAATCTTTGAACTAATAGAACTTGATAGAAAGATCACCAAACAACACAAACACAAGCATACGTATCAAGCGAGTCCGTATGTTTCTCAAATTCTCAATAATAGAACCTTTCTTATTGATTGGTTTGATTTGCCTAGGCTATGGTTTGGGAACCGTTGGTTTCCATTATTTTTCTCGTAAACAAATCTTTGAACTAATAGAACATGATAGAAAGATCACTAAACAGCACAAACACAAGCATACGAATCATGCGATTTCGAATGTTTCTCAAATTCTCAATAACACAACCTTTCTTATTGATTGGTTTGATTTGCCTAGGCTATGGTTTGGGAACCGTTGGTTTCGATTCTTTTTCTAGTCCATAAATCTTTGAACTAATAGAACTTGATAGAAAGATCACCAAACAACACAAACACAAGCATACGAATCATGCGAGTCCGTATGTTTCTCAAATTCTCAATAATAGAACCTTTCTTATTGATTGGTTTGATTTGCCTAGGCTATGGTTTGGGAACCGTTGGTTTCCATTATTTTTCTCGTAAACAAATCTTTGAACTAATAGAACATGATAGAAAGATCACTAAACAGCACAAACACAAGCATACGAATCATGCGATTTCGAATGTTTCTCAAATTCTCAATAACACAACCTTTCTTATTGATTGGTTTGATTTGCCTAGGCTATGGTTTGGGAACCGTTGGTTTCCATTCTTTTTCAAGTCCATAAATCTTTAAACTAATAGAACTTGATAGAAAGATCACCAAACAACACAAACACAAGCATATGAATCATGCGATTCCGTATGTTTCTCAAATTCTCAATAATAGAACCTTTCTGATTGATTGGTTTGATTTGCCTAGGCTATGGTTTGGGAACCGTTGGTTTACATTATTTTTCTCGTAAACAAATCTTTGAACTAATATAACATGATAGAAAGATCACTAAACAGCACAAACACAAGCATAGGAATCATGCGATTTCGAATGTTTCTCAAATTCTCAATAACATAACCTTTCTTATTGATTGGTTTGATTTGCCTAGGCTATGGTTTGGGAACCGTTGGTTTCCATTCTTTTTCCTGTCCATAAATCTTTGAACTAATAGAACGTGATAGAAAGATCACCAAACAACACAAACACAAGCATACGAATCATGCGATTCCGTATGTTTCTCACACTCTCAATAACACAACCTTTCTTATTGATTGGTTTGATTTGCCTAGGTTTCCATTCTTTTTCTCGTCCAAAAATCTTTGAACTAATAGAACTTGATAGAAAGATCACCAAACAACACAAACACAAGCATACGAATCATGCGATTCCGAATGTTTCTCAAACTCTCAATAACACAACCTTTCTTATTGATTGATTTGAGTTACCTATTGTATGGTTTGGGAACCGTTGGTTTCCATTCATTTTCTAGTCCATAAGTCTTTGAACTAATAGAACTTGATAGAAAGATCACTAAACAACACAAATACAAGCAACGAATCATGCGATTCCGAATGTTTCTCAAATTCTCAATAACACAACGTTTCTTATTGATTGGTTTCATTTGCCTAGGCTATGGTTTGGGAACCGTTGGTTTCCATTCTTTTTCTAGTCCATAAATCTTTGAACTAATAGAGCTTGATAGAAAGATCACCAAGTAACACAAACACAAGTATACGAATCATGCGATTCCTAATGTTTCTCAAACTCTCAATAACACAACCTTTCTTATTGATTGGTTTGATTTGCCTATTGTATGGTTTGGGAACCGTTGGTTTCCATTCATTTTCTAGTCCATAAATCTTTGAACTAATAGAACTTGATAGAAAGATCACCGAACAACACAAACACAAGCATACGAAATGCGATTCCGAATGTTTCTCAAATTCTCAATAACACAACCTTTCCTATTGATTTGTTTGATTTGCCTAGGCTATGGTATGGGAACCGTTGGTTTCCATTCTTTTTCTAGTCCATAAATCTTTGAACTAATAGAACTTGATAGAAAGATCACCAAACAACACAAACACAAGCATACGAATCATGCGATTCCGTATGTTTCTCAAATTCTCAATAATAGAACCTTTCTTATTGATTGGTTTGATTTGCCTAGGCTATGGTTTGGGAACCGTTGGTTTCCATTATTTTCCTCGTAAACAAATCTTTGAACTAATAGAAAATGATAGAAAGATCACTAAACAGCACAAACACAAGCATACGAATCATGCGATTTCGAATGTTTCTCAAATTCTCAATAACACAACCTTTCTTATTGATTGGTTTGATTTGCCTAGGCTATGGTTTGGGAACCGTTGGTTTCCATTCTTTTTCTAGTCCATAAATCTTTGAACTAATAGAACTTGATAGAAAGATCGCCAAACAACACAAACACAAGCATATGAATCATACGATTCCATATGTTTCTCAAATTCTCAATAATAGAACCTTTCTTATTGATTGGTTTGATTTGCCTAGGCTATGGTTTGGGAACCGTTGGTTTCCATTATTTTTCTCGTAAACAAATCTTTGAACTAATACAACATGATAGAAAGATCACTAAACAGCACAAACACAAGCATACGAATCATGCGATTTCGAATGTTTCTTAAATTCTAAATAACACAACCTTTCTTATTGATTGGTTTGATTTGCCTAGGCTATGGTTTGGGAACCGTTGGTTTACATTCTTTTTCCAGTCCATAAATCTTTTAACTAATAAAACTTGATAGAAAGATCACCAAACAACACAAACACAAGTATACAAATCATGCGATTCCGTATGTTTCTCAAATTCTCAATAATAGAACCTTTCTTATTGATTGGTTTGATTTGCCTAGGCTATGGGTTGGGAACCGTTGGTTTCCATTATTTTTCTCGTAAACAAATCTTTGAACTAGTAGAACATGATAGAAAGATTACTAAACAGCACAAACACAAGCATACAAATCATGCGATTCCGAATGTTTCTCACACTCTCAATAACACAACCTTTCTTATTGATTGGTTTGATTTGCCTAGGTTATGGTTTGGGAACCGTTGGTTTCGATTCTTTTTCTCGTCCAAAAATCTTTGAACTAATAGAACTTGATAGAAAGATCACCAAACAACACAAACACAAGCATACGAATCATGCGATTCCGAATGTTTTTCAAACTCTCAATAACACAACCTTTCTTATTGATTGATTTGATTTGCCTATTGTATGGTTTGGGAACCGTTGGTTTCCATTCATTTTCTAGTCCATAAGTCTTTGAACTAATAGAACTTGATAGAAAGATCACCAAACAACACAAACACAAGCATACGAATCATGCGATTCCGAATGTTACTCAAATTCTCAATAACACAACGTTTCTTATTGATTGGTTTGATTTGCCTAGGCTATGGTTTGTGAACCGTTTGTTTCCATTCTTTTTCTAGTCCATAAATCTTTGAACTAATACAGGTTTATAGAAAGTTCACCAAACAACACAAACACAAGCATACGAATCATGCGATTCCGAATGTTTCTCAAACTCTCAATATCACAACCTTTCTTATTGATTGGTTTGATTTGCCTATTGTATGGTTTAGGAACCGTTGGTTTCCATTCATTTTCTAGTTCATAAATCTTTGAACTAATAGAACTTGATAGAAAGATCACCAAACAACACAAAGACAAGCATACGAAATGCGATTCCGAATGTTTCTCAAATTCTCAATAACACAACCTTTCTTATTGATTGGTTTGATTTGCCTAGGCTATGGTTTGGGAACCGTTGGTTTCCCTTCTTTTTCTAGTCCATAAATCTTTGAACTAATAGAACTTGATAGAAAGATCACCAAACAACACAAACACAAGTATACGAATCATACGATTCCGTATGTTTCTCAAATTCTCAATAATAGAACCTTTCTTATTGATTGGTTTGATTTGCCTAGGCTATGGTTTGGGAACCGTTGGTTTCCATTATTTTTCTCGTAAACAAATCTTTGAACTAATAGAACATGATAGAAAGATCACTAAACAGCACAAACACAAGCATAGGAATCATGCGATTTCGAATGTTTCTCAAATTCTCAATAACACAACCTTTCTTATTGATTGGTTTGATTTGCCTAGGCTATGGTTTGGGAACCGTTGGTTTCCAATCTTTTTCTAGTCCATAAATCTTTGAACTAATAGAACTTGATAGAAAGATCACCAAACAACACAAACACAAGCATATGAATCATGCGATTCCGTATGTTTCTCAAATTCTCAATAATAGAACCTTTCTGATTGATTGGTTTGATTTGCCTAAGCTATGGTTTGGGAACCGTTGGTTTCCATTATTTTGTCTCGTAAACAAATCTTTGAACTAATACAACATGATAGAAAGATCACTAAACAGCACAAAGACAGGCATACGAATCATGCGATTTCGAATGTTTCTCAAATTCTCAATAACACAACCTTTCTTATTGATTGGTTTGATTTGCCTAGGCTATGGTTTGGGAACCGTTGGTTTCCATTATTTTTCTCGTAGACAAATCTTTGAACTAATACAACATGATAGAAAGATCACTAAACAGCACAAACACAAGCATACGAATCATGCGATTTCGAATGTTTCTCAAATTCTAAATAACACAACCTTTCTTATTGATTGGTTTGATTTGCCTAGGCTATGGTTTGGGAACCGTTGGTTTCCATTCTTTTTCCAGTCCATAAATCTTTTAACTAATAGAACTTGATAGAAAGATCACCAAACAACACAAACACGAGCATACGAATCATGCGATTCCGTATGTTTCTCAAATTCTCAATAATAGAACCTTTCTTATTGATTGGTTTGATTTGCCTAGGCTATGGTTTGGGAACCGTTGGTTTCCATTATTTTTCCCGTAAACAAATCTTTGAACTAATAGAACATGATAGAAAGATCACTAAACAGCACAAACACAAGCATACGAATCATGCGATTTCGAATGTTTCTCAAATTCTCAATAACACAACCTTTCTAATTGATTGGTTTGGTTTGCCTAGGCTATGGTTTGGGAACCGTTGGTTTCCATTCTTTTTCTAGTCCATAAATCTTTGAACTAATAGAAGTTGATAGAAAGATCACCAAACAACACAAACACAAGCATACGAATCATGCGATTCCGTATGTTTCTCAAATTCTCAATAATAGAACCTTTCTTATTGATTGGTTTGATTTGCCTAGGCTATGGTTTGGGAACCGTTAGTTTCCATTATTTTTCTCGTAAACAAATCTTTGAACTAGTAGAACATGATAGAAAGATCACTAAACAGCACAAACACAAGCATACGAATCATGCGATTTCGAATGTTTCTCAAATTCTCAATAACACAACCTTTCTTATTGATTGGTTTGATTTGCCTATGCTATGGTTTGGGAGCCGTTGGTTTCCATTCTTTTTC
This sequence comes from Polygonum maritimum, assembly GCA_963924305.1. NCBI lineage: Eukaryota > Viridiplantae > Streptophyta > Magnoliopsida > Caryophyllales > Polygonaceae > Polygonum > Polygonum maritimum. The sequence continues at coordinate 22,233,665 of OZ002737.1, read as the reverse complement.
TAGTCCATAAATCTTTGAACTAATAGAACTTGATAGAAAGATCACCAAACAACACAAACACAAGCATATGAATCATGCGATTCCGTATGTTTCTCAAATTCTCAATAATAGAACCTTTCTGATTGATTGGTTTGATTTGCCTAGGCTATGGTTTGGGAACCGTTGGTTTCCATTATTTTTCTCGTAAACAAATCTTTGAACTAATACAACATGATAGAAAGATCACTAAACAGCACAAACACAGGCATACGAATCATGCGATTTCGAATGTTTCTCAAATTCTAAATAACACAACCTTTCTTATTGATTGGTTTGATTTTCCTAGGCTATGGTTTGGGAACCGTTGGTTTCCATTCTTTTTCCAGTCCATAAATCTTTTAACTAATAGAACTGGATAGAAAGATCACCAAACAACACAAACACAAGCATACGAATCATGCGATTCCGTATGTTTCTCAAATTCTCAATAATAGAACCTTTCTTATTGATTGGTTTGATTTGCCTAGGCTATGGTTTGGGAACCATTGGTTTTCATTCTTTTTCTAGTCCATAAATCATTGAACTAATAGAACTTGATAGAAAGATCACCAAACAACACAAACACAAGCATACAAATCATGCGATTCCGAATGTTTCTCACACTCTCAATAACACAACCTTTCTTACTGATTGGTTTGATTTGCCTAGGTTATGGTTTGGGAACCGTTGGTTTCCATTATTTTTCTCGTAAACAAATCTTTGAACTAATAGAACATGATAGAAAGATCACTAAACAGCACAAACACAAGCATATGAATCATGCGATTTCGAATGTTTCTCAAATTCTCAATAACACAACCTTTCTTATTGATTGGTTTGATTTGCCTAGGCTATGGTTTGGGAACCGTTGGTTTCCATTCTTTTTCTAGTCCATAAATATTTGAACTAATAGAAGTTGATAGAAAGATCACCAAACAACACAAACACAAGCATACGAATCATGCGATTCCGTATGTTTCTCAAATTCTCAATAATAGAACCTTTCTTATTGATTGGTTTGATTTGCCTAGGATATGGTTTGGGAACCGTTAGTTTCCATTATTTTTCTCGTAAACAAATCTTTGAACTAGTAGAACATGATAGAAAGATCACTAAACAGCACAAACACAAGCATACGAATCATGCGATTTCGAATGTTTCTCAAATTCTCAATAACACAACCTTTCTTATTGATTGGTTTGATTTGCCTATGCTATGGTTTGGGAGCCGTTGGTTTCCATTCTTTTTCTAGTCCATAAATCTTTGAACTAATAGAACTTGATAGAAAGATTACCAAACAACACAAACACAAGCATATGAATCATGCGATTCCGTATGTTTCTCAAATTCTCAATAATAGAACCTTTCTGATTGATTGGTTTGATTTGCCTTGGCTATGGTTTGGGAACCGTTGGTTTCCATTATTTTTTTCGTAAACAAATCTTTGAACTAATACAACATGATAGAAAGATCACTAAACAGCACAAACACAGGCATACGAATCATGCGATTTCGAATGTTTCTCAAATTCTAAATAACACAACCTTTCTTATTGATTGGTTTGATTTTCCTAGGCTATGGTTTGGGAACCGTTGGTTTCCATTCTTTTTCCAGTCCATAAATCTTTTAACTAATAGAACTGGATAGAAAGATCACCAAACAACACAAACACAAGCATACGAATCATGCGATTCCGTATGTTTCTCAAATTCTCAATAATAGAACCTTTCTTATTGATTGGTTTGATTTGCCTAGGCTATGGTTTGGGAACCATTGGTTTTCATTCTTTCTCTAGTCCAAAAATCTTTGAACTAATAGAACTTGATAGAAAGATCACCAAACAACACAAACACAAGCATACGAATCATGCGATTCCGAATGTTTTTGAAACTCTCAATAACACAACCTTTCCTATTGGTTGATTTGATTTGCCTATTGTATGGTTTGGGAACCGTTGGTTTCCATTCATTTTCTAGTCCATAAGTCTTTGAACTAATAGAACTTGATAGAAAGATCACCAAACCACACAAACACAAGCATACAAATCATGCGATTCCGAATGTTTCTCACACTCTCAATAACACAACCTTTCTTACTGATTGGTTTGATTTGCCTAGGTTATGGTTTGGGAACCGTTGGTTTCCATTCTTTTTCTCGTCCAAAAATCTTTGAACTAATAGAACTTGATAGAAAGATCACCAAACAACACAAACACAAGCATACGAATCATGCGATTCCGAATGTTTTTGAAACTCTCAATAACACAACCTTTCCTATTGGTTGATTTGATTTGCCTATTGTATGGTTTGGGAACCGTTGGTTTCCATTCATTTTCTAGTCCATAAGTCTTTGAACTAATAGAACTTGATAGAAAGATCACCAAACCACACAAACACAAGCATACGAATCATGCGATTCCGAATGTTACTCAAATTCTCAATAACACAACGTTTCTTATTGATTGGTTTGATTTGCCTAGGCTATGGTTTGGGAACCGTTGGTTTCCATTCTTTTTCTAGTCCATAAATCTTTGAACTAATACAGGTTTATAGAAAGTTCACCAAACAACGCAAACACAAGCATACGAATCATGCGATTCCGAATGTTTCTCAAACTCTCAATAACACAACCTTTCTTATTGATTGGTTTGATTTGCCTATTGTATGGTTTAGGAACCGTTGGTTTCCATTCATTTTCTAGTCCATAAATCTTTGAACTAATAGAACTTGATAGAAAGATCACCAAACAACACAAAGACAAGCATACGAAATGCGATTCCGAATGTTTTTCAAATTCTCAATAACACAACCTTTCTTATTGAATGGTTTGATTTGCCTAGGCTATGGTTTGGGAACCGTTGGTTTCCCTTCTTTTTCTAGTCCTTAAATCTTTGAACTAATAGAACTTGATAGAAAGATAACCAAACAACACAAACACAAGCATACGAATCATGCGATTCCGTATGTTTCTCAAATTCTCAATAATAGAACCTTTCTTATTGATTGGTTTGATTTGCCTAGGCTATGGTTTGGGAACCGTTGGTTTCCATTATTTTTCTCGTAAACAAATCTTTGAACTAATACAACATCATAGAAAGATCACTAAACAGCACAAACACAAGCATACAAATCATGCGATTCCGAATGTTTCTCACACTCTCAATAACACAACCTTTCGTATTGATTGGTTTAATTTGCCTAGGTTATGGTTTGGGAAACGTTGGTTTCCATTCTTTTTCTCGTCCAAAAATCTTTGAACTAATAGAACTTGATAGAAAGATCACCAAACAACACAAACACAAGCATACGAATCATGCGATTCCGAATGTTTCTCAAACTCTCAATAACACAACCTTTCTTATTGATTGATTTGATTTGCCTATTGTATGGTTTGGGAACCGTTGGTTTCCATTGATTTTCTAGTCGATAAGTCTTTGAACTAATAGAACTTGATAGAAAGATCACCAAACAACACAAACACAGGCATACGAATCATGCGATTCCGAATGTTACTCAAATTCTCAATAACACAACGTTTCTTATTGATTGGTTTGATTTGCCTAGGCTATGGTTTGGGAACCGTTGGTTTCCATTCTTTTTCTAGTCCATAAATCTTTGAACTAATACAGGTTGATAGAAAGTTCACCAAACAACACAAACACAAGCACACGAATCATGCGATTCCGAATGTTTCTCAAACTCTCAATAACACAACCTTTCTTATTGATTGGTTTGATTTGCCTATTGTATGGTTTAGGAACCGTTGGTTTCCATTCATTTTCTAGTCCATAAATCTTTGAACTAATAGAACTTGATAGAAAGATCACCAAACAACACAAAGACAAGCTTACGAAATGCGATTCCGAATTTTTCTCAGATTCTCAATAACACAACCTTTCTTATTGATTGGTTTGATTAGCCTAGGCTATGGTTTGGGAACCGTTGGTTTCCATTCTTTTTCTCGTCCAAAAATCTTTGAACTAATTGAACTTGATAGAAAGATCACCAAACAACACAAACACAAGCATACGAATCATGCGATTCCGAATGTTTCTCAAACTCTCAATAACACAACCTTTCTTATTGATTGATTTGATTTGCCTATTGTATGGTTTGGGAACCGTTGGTTTCCATTCATTTTCTAGTCCATAAATCTTTGAACTAATAGAACTTGATAGAAAGATCACCAAACAACACAAACACAAGCATACGAATCATGCGATTCCGAATGTTACTCAAATTCTCAATAACACAACGTTTCTTATTGATTGGTTTGATTTGCCTAGGCTATGGTTTAGGAACCGTTGGTTTCCATTCTTTTTCTAGTCCATAAATCTTTGAACTAATAGAGCTTGATAGAAAGTTCACCAAACAACACAAACACAAGCATACGAATCATGCGATTCCGAATGTTTCTCACACTCTCAATAACACAACCTTTCTTATTGATTGGTTTGATTGGCCTATTGTATGGTTTAGGAACCGTTGGTTTCCATTCATTTTCTAGTCCATAAATCTTTGAACTAATAGAACTTGATAGAAAGATCACCAAACAACACAAAGACAAGCATACGAAATGCGATTCCGAATGTTTCTCAAATTCTCAATAACACAACCTTTTTTATTGATTGGTTTGATTTGCCTAGGATATGGTTTGGGAACCATTGGTTTCCATTCTTTTTTTACTCCATAAATCTTTGAACTAATAGAACTTGATAGAAAGATCACCAAACAACACAAACACAAGCATACGTATCAAGCGAGTCCGTATGTTTCTCAAATTCTCAATAATAGAACCTTTCTTATTGATTGGTTTGATTTGCCTAGGCTATGGTTTGGGAACCGTTGGTTTCCATTATTTTTCTCGTAAACAAATCTTTGAACTAATAGAACATGATAGAAAGATCACTAAACAGCACAAACACAAGCATACGAATCATGCGATTTCGAATGTTTCTCAAATTCTCAATAACACAACCTTTCTTATTGATAGGTTTGATTTGCCTAGGCTATGGTTTGGGAACCGTTGGTTTCGATTCTTTTTCTAGTCCATAAATCTTTGAACTAATAGAACTTGAAAGAAAGATCACCAAACAACACAAACACAAGCATACGAATCATGCGTGTCCGTATGTTTCTCAAATTCTCAATAATAGAACCTTTCTTATTGATTGGTTTGATTTGCCTTGGCTATGGTTTGGGAACCGTTCGTTTCCATTATTTTTCTCGTAAACAAATCTTTGAACTAATAGAACATGATAGAAAGATCACTAAACAGCACAAACACAAGCATAGGAATCATGCGATTTCGAATGTTTCTCAAATTCTCAATAACATAACCTTTCTTATTGATTGGTTTGATTTGCCTAGGCTATGGTTTGGGAACCGTTGGTTTCCATTCTTTTTCCAGTCCATAAATCTTTGAACTAATAGAACGTGATAGAAAGATCACCAAACAACACAAACACAAGCATACGAATCATGCGATTCCGTATGTTTCTCACACTCTCAATAACACAACCTTTCTTATTGATTGGTTTGATTTGCCTAGGCTATGGTTTGGGAACCGTTGGTTTACATTATTTTTCTCGTAAACAAATCTTTGAACTAATATAACATGATAGAAAGATCACTAAACAGCACAAACACAAGCATAGGAATCATGCGATTTCGAATGTTTCTCAAATTCTCAATAACATAACCTTTCTTATTGATTGGTTTGATTTGCCTAGGCTATGGTTTGGGAACCGTTGGTTTCCATTCTTTTTCCAGTCCATAAATCTTTGAACTAATAGAACGTGATAGAAAGATCACCAAACAACACAAACACAAGCATACGAATCATGCGATTCCGTATGTTTCTCACACTCTCAATAACACAACCTTTCTTATTGATTGGTTTGATTTGCCTAGGTTATGGTTTGGGAACCGTTGGTTTCCATTCTTTTTCTCGTCCAAAAATCTTTGAACTAATAGAACTTGATAGAAAGATCACCAAACAACACAAACACAAGCATACGAATCATGCGATTCCGAATGTTTCTCAAACTCTCAATAACACAACCTTTCTTATTGATTGATTTGATTTACCTATTGTATGGTTTGGGAACCGTTGGTTTCCATTCATTTTCTAGTCCATAAGTCTTTGAACTAATAGAACTTGATAGAAAGATCACTAAACAACACAAATACAAGCAACAAATCTTGCGATTCCGAATGTTTCTCAAATTCTCAATAACACAACGTTTCTTATTGATTGGTTTGATTTGCCTAGGCTATGGTTTGGGAACCGTTGGTTTCCATTCTTTTTCTAGTCCATAAATCTTTGAACTAATAGAGCTTGATAGAAAGATCACCAAGTAACACAAACACAAGTATACGAATCATGCGATTCCTAATGTTTCTCAAACTCTCAATAACACAACCTTTCTTATTGATTGGTTTGATTTGCCTATTGTATGGTTTGGGAACCGTTGGTTTCCATTCATTTTCTAGTCCATAAATCTTTCAACTAATAGAACTTGATAGAAAGATCACCGAACAACACAAACACAAGCATACGAAATGCGATTGCGAATGTTTCTCAAATTCTCAATAACATAACCTTTCCTATTGATTTGTTTGATTTGCCTAGGCTATGGTTTGGGAACCGTTGGTTTCCATTCTTTTTCTAGTCCATAAATCTTTGAACTAATAGAACTTGATAGAAAGATCACCAAACAACACAAACACAAGCATACGAATCATGCGATTCCGTATGTTTCTCAAATTCTCAATAATAGAACCTTTCTTATTGATTGGTTTGATTTGCCTAGGCTATGGTTTGGGAACCGTTGGTTTCCATTATTTTCCTCGTAAACAAATCTTTGAACTAATAGAACATGATAGAAAGATCACTAAACAGCACAAACACAAGCATACGAATCATGCGATTTCGAATGTTTCTCAAATTCTCAATAACACAACCTTTCTTATTGATTGGTTTGATTTGCCTAGGCTATGGTTTGGGAACCGTTGGTTTCCATTCTTTTTCTAGTCCATAAATCTTTGAACTAATAGAACTTGATAGAAAGATCACCAAACAACACAAACACAAGCATATGAATCATACGATTCCATATGTTTCTCAAATTCTCAATAATAGAACCTTTCTTATTGATTGGTTTGATTTGCCTAGGCTATGGTTTGGGAACCGTTGGTTTCCATTATTTTTCTCGTAAACAAATCTTTGAACTAATACAACATGATAGAAAGATCACTAAACAGCACAAACACAAGCATACGAATCATGCGATTTCGAATGTTTCTCAAATTCTAAATAACACAACCTTTCTTATTGATTGGTTTGATTTGCCTAGGCTATGGTTTGGGAACCGTTGGTTTCCATTCTTTTTCCAGTCCATAAATCTTTTAACTAATAAAACTTGATAGAAAGATCACCAAACAACACAAACACAAGCTTACAAATCATGCGATTCGGTATGTTTCTCAAATTCTCAATAATAGAACCTTTCTTATTGATTGGTTTGATTTGCCTAGGCTATGGGTTGGGAACCGTTGGTTTCCATTATTTTTCTCGTAAACAAATCTTTGAACTAGTAGAACATGATAGAAAGATTACTAAACAGCACAAACACAAGCATACAAATCATGCGATTCCTAATGTTTCTCACACTCTCAATAACACAACCTTTCTTATTGATTGGTTTGATTTGCCTAGGTTATGGTTTGGGAACCGTTGGTTTCCATTCTTTTTCTCGTCCAAAAATCTTTGAACTAATAGACCTTGATAGAAAGATCACCAAACAACACAAATACAAGCATACGAATCATGCGATTCCGAATGTTTTTCAAACTCTCAATAACACAACCTTTCTTATTGATTGATTTGATTTGCCTATTGTATGGTTTGGGAACCGTTGGTTTCCATTCATTTTCTAGTCCATAAGTCTTTGAACTAATAGAACTTGATAGAAAGATCACCAAACAACACAAACACAAGCATACGAATCATGCGATTCCGAATGTTACTCAAATTCTATATAACACAACGTTTCTTATTGATTGGTTTGATTTGCCTAGGCTATGGTTTGTGAACCGTTGGTTTCCATTCTTTTTCTAGTCCATAAATCTTTGAACTAATACAAGTTTATAGAAAGTTCACTAAAGAACACAAACACAAGCATACGAATCATGCGATTCCGAATGTTTCTCAAACTCTCAATAACACAACCTTTCTTATTGATTGGTTTGATTTGCCTATTGTATGGTTTAGGAACCGTTGGTTTCCATTCATTTTCTAGTCCATAAATCTTTGAACTAATAGAACTTGATAGAAAGATCACCAAACAACACAAAGACAAGCATACGAAATGCGATTCCGAATGTTTCTCAAATTCTCAATAACACAACCTTTTTTATTGATTGGTTTGATTTGCCTAGGATATGGTTTGGGAACCATTGGTTTCCATTCTTTTTTTACTCCATAAATCTTTGAACTAATAGAACTTGATAGAAAGATCACCAAACAACACAAACACAAGCATACGTATCAAGCGAGTCCGTATGTTTCTCAAATTCTCAATAATAGAACCTTTCTTATTGATTGGTTTGATTTGCCTAGGCTATGGTTTGGGAACCGTTGGTTTCCATTATTTTTCTCGTAAACAAATCTTTGAACTAATAGAACATGATAGAAAGATCACTAAACAGCACAAACACAAGCATACGAATCATGCGATTTCGAATGTTTCTCAAATTCTCAATAACACAACCTTTCTTATTGATAGGTTTGATTTGCCTAGGCTATGGTTTGGGAACCGTTGGTTTCGATTCTTTTTCTAGTCCATAAATCTTTGAACTAATAGAACTTGAAAGAAAGATCACCAAACAACACAAACACAAGCATACGAATCATGCGAGTCCGTATGTTTCTCAAATTCTCAATAATAGAACCTTTCTTATTGATTGGTTTGATTTGCCTAGGCTATGGTTTGGGAACCGTCCGTTTCCATTATTTTTCTCGTAAACAAATCTTTGAACTAATAGAACATGATAGAAAGATCACTAAACAGCACAAACACAAGCATAGGAATCATGCGATTTCGAATGTTTCTCAAATTCTCAATAACATAACCTTTCTTATTGATTGGTTTGATTTGCCTAGGCTATGGTTTGGGAACCGTTGGTTTCCATTCTTTTTCCAGTCCATAAATCTTTGAACTAATAGAACGTGATAGAAAGATCACCAAACAACACAAACACAAGCATACGAATCATGCGATTCCGTATGTTTCTCACACTCTCAATAACACAACCTTTCTTATTGATTGGTTTGATTTGCCTAGGCTATGGTTTGGGAACCGTTGGTTTACATTATTTTTCTCGTAAACAAATCTTTGAACTAATATAACATGATAGAAAGATCACTAAACAGCACAAACACAAGCATAGGAATCATGCGATTTCGAATGTTTCTCAAATTCTCAATAACATAACCTTTCTTATTGATTGGTTTGATTTGCCTAGGCTATGGTTTGGGAACCGTTGGTTTCCATTCTTTTTCCAGTCCATAAATCTTTGAACTAATAGAACGTGATAGAAAGATCACCAAACAACACAAACACAAGCATACGAATCATGCGATTCCGTATGTTTCTCACACTCTCAATAACACAACCTTTCTTATTGATTGGTTTGATTTGCCTAGGTTATGGTTTGGGAACCGTTGGTTTCCATTCTTTTTCTCGTCCAAAAATCTTTGAACTAATAGAACTTGATAGAAAGATCACCAAACAACACAAACACAAGCATACGAATCATGCGATTCCGAATGTTTCTCAAACTCTCAATAACACAACCTTTCTTATTGATTGATTTGATTTACCTATTGTATGGTTTGGGAACCGTTGGTTTCCATTCATTTTCTAGTCCATAAGTCTTTGAACTAATAGAACTTGATAGAAAGATCACTAAACAACACAAATACAAGCAACAAATCTTGCGATTCCGAATGTTTCTCAAATTCTCAATAACACAACGTTTCTTATTGATTGGTTTGATTTGCCTAGGCTATGGTTTGGGAACCGTTGGTTTCCATTCTTTTTCTAGTCCATAAATCTTTGAACTAATAGAGCTTGATAGAAAGATCACCAAGTAACACAAACACAAGTATACGAATCATGCGATTCCTAATGTTTCTCAAACTCTCAATAACACAACCTTTCTTATTGATTGGTTTGATTTGCCTATTGTATGGTTTGGGAACCGTTGGTTTCCATTCATTTTCTAGTCCATAAATCTTTCAACTAATAGAACTTGATAGAAAGATCACCGAACAACACAAACACAAGCATACGAAATGCGATTGCGAATGTTTCTCAAATTCTCAATAACATAACCTTTCCTATTGATTTGTTTGATTTGCCTAGGCTATGGTTTGGGAACCGTTGGTTTCCATTCTTTTTCTAGTCCATAAATCTTTGAACTAATAGAACTTGATAGAAAGATCACCAAACAACACAAACACAAGCATACGAATCATGCGATTCCGTATGTTTCTCAAATTCTCAATAATAGAACCTTTCTTATTGATTGGTTTGATTTGCCTAGGCTATGGTTTGGGAACCGTTGGTTTCCATTATTTTCCTCGTAAACAAATCTTTGAACTAATAGAACATGATAGAAAGATCACTAAACAGCACAAACACAAGCATACGAATCATGCGATTTCGAATGTTTCTCAAATTCTCAATAACACAACCTTTCTTATTGATTGGTTTGATTTGCCTAGGCTATGGTTTGGGAACCGTTGGTTTCCATTCTTTTTCTAGTCCATAAATCTTTGAACTAATAGAACTTGATAGAAAGATCACCAAACAACACAAACACAAGCATATGAATCATACGATTCCATATGTTTCTCAAATTCTCAATAATAGAACCTTTCTTATTGATTGGTTTGATTTGCCTAGGCTATGGTTTGGGAACCGTTGGTTTCCATTATTTTTCTCGTAAACAAATCTTTGAACTAATACAACATGATAGAAAGATCACTAAACAGCACAAACACAAGCATATGAATCATGCGATTTCGAATGTTTCTCAAATTCTAAATAACACAACCTTTCTTATTGATTGGTTTGATTTGCCTAGGCTATGGTTTGGGAACCGTTGGTTTCCATTCTTTTTCCAGTCCATAAATCTTTTAACTAATAAAACTTGATAGAAAGATCACCAAACAACACAAACACAAGCTTACAAATCATGCGATTCGGTATGTTTCTCAAATTCTCAATAATAGAACCTTTCTTATTGATTGGTTTGATTTGCCTAGGCTATGGGTTGGGAACCGTTGGTTTCCATTATTTTTCTCGTAAACAAATCTTTGAACTAGTAGAACATGATAGAAAGATTACTAAACAGCACAAACACAAGCATACAAATCATGCGATTCCTAATGTTTCTCACACTCTCAATAACACAACCTTTCTTATTGATTGGTTTGATTTGCCTAGGTTATGGTTTGGGAACCGTTGGTTTCCATTCTTTTTCTCGTCCAAAAATCTTTGAACTAATAGACCTTGATAGAAAGATCACCAAACAACACAAATACAAGCATACGAATCATGCGATTCCGAATGTTTTTCAAACTCTCAATAACACAACCTTTCTTATTGATTGATTTGATTTGCCTATTGTATGGTTTGGGAACCGTTGGTTTCCATTCATTTTCTAGTCCATAAGTCTTTGAACTAATAGAACTTGATAGAAAGATCACCAAACAACACAAACACAAGCATACGAATCATGCGATTCCGAATGTTACTCAAATTCTATATAACACAACGTTTCTTATTGATTGGTTTGATTTGCCTAGGCTATGGTTTGTGAACCGTTGGTTTCCATTCTTTTTCTAGTCCATAAATCTTTGAACTAATACAAGTTTATAGAAAGTTCACTAAAGAACACAAACACAAGCATACGAATCATGCGATTCCGAATGTTTCTCAAACTCTCAATAACACAACCTTTCTTATTGATTGGTTTGATTTGCCTATTGTATGGTTTAGGAACCGTTGGTTTCCATTCATTTTCTAGTCCATAAATCTTTGAACTAATAGAACTTGATAGAAAGATCACCAAACAACACGAAGACAAGCATACGAAATGCGATTCCGAATGTTTCTCAAATTCTCAATAACACAACCTTTCTTATTGATTGGTTTGATTTGCCTAGGCTATGGTTTGGGAACCGTTGGTTTCCCTTCTTTTTCTAGTCCATAAATCTTTGAACTAATAGAACTTGATAGAAAGATCACCAAACAACACAAACACAAGTATACAAATCATACGATTCCGTATGTTTCTCAAATTCTCAATAATAGAACCTTTCTTATTGATTGGTTTGATTTGCCTAGCCTATGGTTTGGGAACCGTTGGTTTCCATTATTTTTCTCGTAAACAAATCTTTGAACTAATAGAACATGATAGAAAGATCACTAAACAGCACAAACACAAGCATAGGAATCATGCGATTTCGAATGTTTCGCAAATTCTCAATAACACAACCTTTCTTATTGATTGGTTTGATTTGCCTAGGCTATGGTTTCGGAACCGTTGGTTTCCATTCTTTTTCTAGTCCATAAATCCTTGAACTAATAGAACTTGATAGAAAGATCACCAAACAACACAAACACAAGCATACGAATCATGCGATTCCGTATGTTTCTCAAATTCTCAATAATAGAACCTTTCTTATTGATTGGTTTGATTTGCCTAGGATATGGTTTGGGAACCGTTGGTTTCCATTATTTTCCTCGTAAACAAATCTTTGAACTAATAGAACATGATAGAAAGATCACTAAACAGCACAAACACAAGCATACGAATCATGCGATTTCGAATGTTTCTCAAATTCTCAATAACACAACCTTTCTTATTGATTGGTTTGATTTGCCTAGGCTATGGTTTGGGAACCGTTGGTTTCCATTCTTTTTCTAGTCCATAAATCTTTGAACTAATAGAACTTGATAGAAAGATCATCAAACAACACAAACACAAGCATATGAATCATACGATTCCATATGTTTCTCAAATTCTCAATAATAGAACCTTTCTTATTGATTGGTTTGATTTGCCTAGGCTATGGTTTGGGAACCGTTGGTTTCCATTATTTTTCTCGTAAACAAATCTTTGAACTAATACAACATGATAGAAAGATCACTAAACAGCACAAACACAAGCATACGAATCATGCGATTTCGAATGTTTCTCAAATTCTAAATAACACAACCTTTCTTATTGATTGGTTTGATTTGCCTAGGCTATGGTTTGGGAACCGTTGGTTTCCATTCTTTTTCCAGCCCATAAATCTTTTAACTAATAAAACTTGATAGAAAGATAACCAAACAACACAAACACAAGCATACAAACCATGCGATTCCGTATGTTTCTCAAATTCTCAATAATAGAACCTTTCTTATTGATTGGTTTGATTTGCCTAGGCTATGGGTTGGGAACCGTTGGTTTCCATTATTTTTCTCGTAAACAAATCTTTGAACTAGTAGAACATGATAGAAAGATTACTAAACAGCACAAACACAAGCATACAAATCATGCGATTCCGAATGTTTCTCACACTCTCAATAACACAACCTTTCTTATTGATTGGTTTGATTTGCCTAGGTTATGGTTTGGGAACCGTTGGTTTCCATTCTTTTTCTCGTCCAAAAATCTTTGAACTAATTGAACTTGATAGAAAGATCACCAAACAACACAAACACAAGCATACGAATCATGCGATTCCGAATGTTTCTCAAACTCTCAATAACACAACCTTTCTTATTGATTAGTTTGATTTGCCTATTGTATGGTTTAGGAACCGTTGGTTTCCATTCATTTTCTAGTCCATAAATCTTTGAACTAATAGAACTTGATAGAAAGATCACCAAACAACACAAAGACAAGCATACGAAATGCGATTCCGAATTTTTCTCAGATTCTCAATAACACAACCTTTCTTATTGATTGGTTTGATTAGCCTAGGCTATGGTTTGGGAACCGTTGGTTTCCATTCTTTTTCTCGTCCAAAAATCTTTGAACTAATTGAACTTGATAGAAAGATCACCAAACAACACAAACACAAGCATACGAATCATGCGATTCCGAATGTTTCTCAAACTCTCAATAACACAACCTTTCTTATTGATTGATTTGATTTGCCTATTGTATGGTTTGGGAACCGTTGGTTTCCATTCATTTTCTAGTCCATAAATCTTTGAACTAATAGAACTTGATAGAAAGATCACCAAACAACACAAACACAAGCATACGAATCATGCGATTCCGAATGTTACTCAAATTCTCAATAACACAACGTTTCTTATTGATTGGTTTGATTTGCCTAGGCTATGGTTTAGGAACCGTTGGTTTCCATTCTTTTTCTAGTCCATAAATCTTTGAACTAATAGAGCTTGATAGAAAGTTCACCAAACAACACAAACACAAGCATACGAATCATGCGATTCCGAATGTTTCTCACACTCTCAATAACACAACCTTTCTTATTGATTGGTTTGATTGGCCTATTGTATGGTTTAGGAACCGTTGGTTTCCATTCATTTTCTAGTCCATAAATCTTTGAACTAATAGAACTTGATAGAAAGATCACCAAACAACACAAAGACAAGCATACGAAATGCAATTCCGAATGTTTCTCAAATTCTCAATAACACAACCTTTTTTATTGATTGGTTTGATTTGCCTAGGATATGGTTTGGGAACCATTGGTTTCCATTCTTTTTTTACTCCATAAATCTTTGAACTAATAGAACTTGATAGAAAGATCACCAAACAACACAAACACAAGCATACGTATCAAGCGAGTCCGTATGTTTCTCAAATTCTCAATAATAGAACCTTTCTTATTGATTGGTTTGATTTGCCTAAGCTATGGTTTGGGAACCGTTGGTTTCCATTATTTTTCTCGTAAACAAATCTTTGAACTAATAGAACATGATAGAAAGATCACTAAACAGCACAAACACAAGCATACGAATCATGCGATTTCGAATGTTTCTCAAATTCTCAATAACACAACCTTTCTTATTGATTGGTTTGATTTGCCTAGGCTATGGTTTGGGAACCGTTGGTTTCGATTCTTTTTCTAGTCCATAAATCTTTGAACTAATAGAACTTGAAAGAAAGATCACCAAACAACACAAACACAAGCATACGAATCATGCGAGTCCGTATGTTTCTCAAATTCTCAAAAATAGAACCTTTCTTATTGATTGGTTTGATTTGCCTAGGCTATGGTTTGGGAACCGTTGGTTTCCATTATTTTTCTCGTAAACAAATCTTTGAACTAATAGAACATGATAGAAAGATCACTAAACAGCACAAACACAAGCATACGAATCATGCGATTTCGAATGTTTCTCAAATTCTCAATAACACAACCTTTCTTATTGATTGGTTTGATTTGCCTAGGCTATGGTTTGGGAACCGTTGGTTTCCATTCTTTTTCAAGTCCATAAATCTTTAAACTAATAGAACTTGATAGAAAGATCACCAAACAACACAAACACAAGCATATGAATCATGCGATTCCGTATGTTTCTCAAATTCTCAATAATAGAACCTTTCTGATTGATTGGTTTGATTTGCCTAGGCTATGGTTTGGGAACCGTTGGTTTACATTATTTTTCTCGTAAACAAATCTTTGAACTAATATAACATGATAGAAAGATCACTAAACAGCACAAACACAAGCATAGGAATCATGCGATTTCGAATGTTTCTCAAATTCTCAATAACATAACCTTTCTTATTGATTGGTTTGATTTGCCTAGGCTATGGTTTGGGAACCGTTGGTTTCCATTCTTTTTCCAGTCCATAAATCTTTGAACTAATAGAACGTGATAGAAAGATCACCAAACAACACAAACACAAGCATACGAATCATGCGATTCCGTATGTTTCTCACACTCTCAATAACACAACCTTTCTTATTGATTGGTTTGATTTGCCTAGGTTATGGTTTGGGAACCGTTGGTTTCCATTCTTTTTCTCGTCCAAAAATCTTTGAACTAATAGAACTTGATAGAAAGATCACCAAACAACACAAACACAAGCATACGAATCATGCGATTCCGAATGTTTTTCAAACTCTCAATAACACAACCTTTCTTATTGATTGATTTGATTTGCCTATTGTATGGTTTGGGAACCGTTGGTTTCCATTCATTTTCTAGTCCATAAGTCTTTGAACTAATAGAACTTGATAGAAAGATCACCAAACAACACAAACACAAGCATACGAATCATGCGATTCCGAATGTTACTCAAATTCTCAATAACACAACGTTTCTTATTGATTGGTTTGATTTGCCTAGGCTATGGTTTGTGAACCGTTGGTTTCCATTCTTTTTCTAGTCCATAAATCTTTGAACTAATACAAGTTTATAGAAAGTTCACTAAAGAACACAAACACAAGCATACGAATCATGCGATTCCGAATGTTTCTCAAACTCTCAATAACACAACCTTTCTTATTGATTGGTTTGATTTGCCTATTGTATGGTTTAGGAACCGTTGGTTTCCATTCATTTTCTAGTCCATAAATCTTTGAACTAATAGAAGTTGATAGAAAGATCACCAAACAACACAAAGACAAGCATACGAAATGCGATTCCGAATGTTTCTCAAATTCTCAATAACACAACCTTTCTTATTGATTGGTTTGATTTGCCTAGGCTATGGTTTGGGAACCGTTGGTTTCCCTTCTTTTTCTAGTCCATAAATCTTTGAACTAATAGAACTTGATAGAAAGATCACCAAACAACACAAACACAAGTATACAAATCATACGATTCCGTATGTTTCTCAAATTCTCAATAATAGAACCTTTCTTATTGATTGGTTTGATTTGCCTAGGCTATGGTTTGGGAACCGTTGGTTTCCATTATTTTTCTCGTAAACAAATCTTTGAACTAATAGAACATGATAGAAAGATCACTAAACAGCACAAACACAAGCATAGGAATCATGCGATTTCGAATGTTTCTCAAATTCTCAATAACACAACCTTTCTTATTGATTGGTTTGATTTGCCTAGGCTATGGTTTGGGAACCGTTGGTTTCCATTCTTTTTCTAGTCCATAAATCCTTGAACTAATAGAACTTGATAGAAAGATCACCAAACAACACAAACACAAGCATACGAATCATGCGATTCCGTATGTTTCTCAAATTCTCAATAATAGAACCTTTCTTATTGATTGGTTTGATTTGCCTAGGATATGGTTTGGGAACCGTTGGTTTCCATTATTTTCCTCGTAAACAAATCTTTGAACTAATAGAACATGATAGAAAGATCACTAAACAGCACAAACACAAGCATACGAATCATGCGATTTCGAATGTTTCTCAAATTCTCAATAACACAACCTTTCTTATTGATTGGTTTGATTTGCCTAGGCTATGGTTTGGGAACCGTTGGTTTCCATTCTTTTTCTAGTCCATAAATCTTTGAACTAATAGAACTTGATAGAAAGATCACCAAACAACACAAACACAAGCATATGAATCATACGATTCCATATGTTTCTCAAATTCTCAATAATAGAACCTTTCTTATTGATTGGTTTGATTTGCCTAGGCTATGGTTTGGGAACTGTTGGTTTCCATTATTTTTCTCGTAAACAAATCTTTGAACTAATACAACATGATAGAAAGATCACTAAACAGCACAAACACAAGCATACGAATCATGCGATTTCGAATGTTTCTCAAATTCTAAATAACACAACCTTTCTTATTGATTGGTTTGATTTGCCTAGGCTATGGTTTGGGAACCGTTGGTTTCCATTCTTTTTCCAGTCCATAAATCTTTTAACTAATAAAACTTGATAGAAAGATCACCAAACAACACAAACACAAGCATACAAATCATGCGATTCCGTATGTTTCTCAAATTCTCAATAATAGAACCTTTCTTATTGATTGGTTTGATTTGCCTAGGCTATGGGTTGGGAACCGTTGGTTTCCATTATTTTTCTCGTAAACAAATCTTTGAACTAGTAGAACATGATAGAAAGATTACTAAACAGCACAAACACAAGCATACAAATCATGCGATTCCGAATGTTTCTCACACTCTCAATAACACAACCTTTCTTATTGATTGGTTTGATTTGCCTAGGTTATGGTTTGGGAACCGTTGGTTTCCATTCTTTTTCTCGTCCAAAAATCTTTGAACTAATTGAACTTGATAGAAAGATCACCAAACAACACAAACACAAGCATACGAATCATGCGATTCCGAATGTTTCTCAAACTCTCAATAACACAACCTTTCTTATTGATTGGTTTGATTTGCCTATTGTATGGTTTAGGAACCGTTGGTTTCCATTCATTTTCTAGTCCATAAATCTTTGAACTAATAGAACTTGATAGAATGATCACCAAACAACACAAAGACAAGCATACGAAATGCGATTCCGAATTTTTCTCAGATTCTCAATAACACAACCTTTCTTATTGATTGGTTTGATTAGCCTAGGCTATGGTTTGGGAACCGTTGGTTTCCATTCTTTTTCTCGTCCAAAAATCTTTGAACTAATTGAACATGATAGAAAGATCACCAAACAACACAAACACAAGCATACGAATCATGCGATTCCGAATGTTTCTCAAACTCTCAATAACACAACCTTTCTTATTGATTGATTTGATTTGCCTATTGTATGGTTTGGGAACCGTTGGTTTCCATTCATTTTCTAGTCCATAAATCTTTGAACTAATAGAACTTGATAGAAAGATCACCAAACAACACAAACACAAGCATACGAATCATGCGATTCCGAATGTTACTCAAATTCTCAATAACACAACGTTTCTTATTGATTGGTTTGATTTGCCTAGGCTATGGTTTAGGAACCGTTGGTTTCCATTCTTTTTCTAGTCCATAAATCTTTGAACTAATAGAGCTTGATAGAAAGTTCACCAAACAACACAAACACAAGCATACGAATCATGCGATTCCGAATGTTTCTCACACTCTCAATAACACAACCTTTCTTATTGATTGGTTTGATTGGCCTATTGTATGGTTTAGGAACCGTTGGTTTCCATTCATTTTCTAGTCCATAAATCTTTGAACTAATAGAACTTGATAGAAAGATCACCAAACAACACAAAGACAAGCATACGAAATGCGATTCCGAATGTTTCTCAAATTCTCAATAACACAACCTTTTTTATTGATTGGTTTGATTTGCCTAGGATATGGTTTGGGAACCATTGGTTTCCATTCTTTTTTTACTCCATAAATCTTTGAACTAATAGAGCTTGATAGAAAGATCACCAAACAACACAAACACAAGCATACGTATCAAGCGAGTCCGTATGTTTCTCAAATTCTCAATAATAGAACCTTTCTTATTGATTGGTTTGATTTGCCTAGGCTATGGTTTGGGAACCGTTGGTTTCCATTATTTTTCTCGTAAACAAATCTTTGAACTAATAGAACATGATAGAAAGATCACTAAACAGCACAAACACAAGCATACGAATCATGCGATTTCGAATGTTTCTCAAATTCTCAATAACACAACCTTTCTTATTGATTGGTTTGATTTGCCTAGGCTATGGTTTGGGAACCGTTGGTTTCGATTCTTTTTCTAGTCCATAAATCTTTGAACTAATAGAACTTGAAAGAAAGATCACCAAACAACACAAACACAAGCATACGAATCATGCGAGTCCGTATGTTTCTCAAATTCTCAATAATAGAACCTTTCTTATTGATTGGTTTGATTTGCCTAGGCTATGGTTTGGGAACCGTTGGTTTCCATTATTTTTCACGTAAACAAATCTTTGAACTAATAGAACATGATAGAAAGATCACTAAACAGCACAAACACAAGCATACGAATCATGCGATTTTGAATGTTTCTCAAATTCTCAATAACACAACCTTTCTTATTGATTGGTTTGATTTGCCTAGGCTATGGTTTGGGAACCGTTGGTTTCCATTCTTTTTCAAGTCCATAAATCTTTAAACTAATAGAACTTGATATAAAGATCACCAAACAACACAAACACAAGCATATGAATCATGCGATTCCGTATGTTTCTCAAATTCTCAATAATAGAACCTTTCTGATTGATTGGTTTGATTTGCCTAGGCTATGGTTTGGGAACCGTTGGTTTATATTATTTTTCTCGTAAACAAATCTTTGAACTAATATAACATGATAGAAAGATCACTAAACAGCACAAACACAAGCATAGGAATCATGCGATTTCGAATGTTTCTCAAATTCTCAATAACATAACCTTTCTTATTGATTGGTTTGATTTGCCTAGGCTATGGTTTGGGAACCGTTGGTTTCCATTCTTTTTCCAGTCCATAAATCTTTGAACTAATAGAACGTGATAGAAAGATCACCAAACAACACAAACACAAGCATACGAATCATGCGATTCCGTATGTTTCTCACACTCTCAATAACACAACCTTTCTTATTGATTGGTTTGATTTGCCTAGGTTATGGTTTGGGAACCGTTGGTTTCCATTATTTTTCTCGTCCAAAAATCTTTGAACTAATAGAACTTGATAGAAAGATCACCAAACAACACAAACACAAGCATACGAATCATGCGATTCCGAATGTTTCTCAAACTCTCAATAACACAACCTTTCTTATTGATTGATTTGATTTACCTATTGTATGGTTTGGGAACCGTTGGTTTCCATTCATTTTCTAGTCCATAAGTCTTTGAACTAATAGAACTTGATAGAAAGATCACCAAACAACACAAACACAAGCATACGAATCATGCGATTCCGAATGTTACTCAAATTCTCAATAACACAACGTTTCTTATTGATTGGTTTGATTTGCCTAGGCTATGGTTTGGGAACCGTTGGTTTCCATTCATTTTCTAGTCCATAAGTCTTTGAACTAATAGAACTTGATAGAAAGATCACTAAACAACACAAATACAAGCAACAAATCTTGCGATTCCGAATGTTTCTCAAATTCTCAATAACACAACGTTTCTTATTGATTGGTTTGATTTGCCTAGGCTATGGTTTGGGAACCGTTGGTTTCCATTATTTTTCTAGTCCATAAATCTTTGAACTAATAGAGCTTGATAGAAAGATCACCAAGTAACACAAACACAAGTATACGAATCATGCGATTCCTAATGTTTCTCAAACTCTCAATAACACAACCTTTCTTATTGATTGGTTTGATTTGCCTATTGTATGGTTTGGGAACCGTTGGTTTCCATTCATTTTCTAGTCCATAAATCTTTCAACTAATAGAAGTTGATAGAAAGATCACCAAACAACACAAAGACAAGCATACGAAATGCGATTCCGAATGTTTCTCAAATTCTCAATAACACAACCTTTCTTATTGATTGGTTTGATTTGCCTAGGCTATGGTTTGGGAACCGTTGGTTTCCCTTCTTTTTCTAGTCCATAAATCTTTGAACTAATAGAACTTGATAGAAAGATCACCAAACAACACAAACACAAGTATACAAATCATACGATTCCGTATGTTTCTCAAATTCTCAATAATAGAACCTTTCTTATTGATTGGTTTGATTTGCCTAGGCTATGGTTTGGGAACCGTTGGTTTCCATTATTTTTCTCGTAAACAAATCTTTGAACTAATAGAACATGATAGAAAGATCACTAAACAGCACAAACACAAGCATAGGAATCATGCGATTTCGAATGTTTCTCAAATTCTCAATAACACAACCTTTCTTATTGATTGGTTTGATTTGCCTAGGCTATGGTTTGGGAACCGTTGGTTTCCATTCTTTTTCTAGTCCATAAATCCTTGAACTAATAGAACTTGATAGAAAGATCACCAAACAACACAAACACAAGCATACGAATCATGCGATTCCGTATGTTTCTCAAATTCTCAATAATAGAACCTTTCTTATTGATTGGTTTGATTTGCCTAGGATATGGTTTGGGAACCGTTGGTTTCCATTATTTTCCTCGTAAACAAATCTTTGAACTAATAGAACATGATAGAAAGATCACTAAACAGCACAAACACAAGCATACGAATCATGCGATTTCGAATGTTTCTCAAATTCTCAATAACACAACCTTTCTTATTGATTGGTTTGATTTGCCTAGGCTATGGTTTGGGAACCGTTGGTTTCCATTCTTTTTCTAGTCCATAAATCTTTGAACTAATTGAACTTGATAGAAAGATCACCAAACAACACAAACACAAGCATATGAATCATACGATTCCATATGTTTCTCAAATTCTCAATAATAGAACCTTTCTTATTGATTGGTTTGATTTGCCTAGGCTATGGTTTGGGAACCGTTGGTTTCCATTATTTTTCTCGTAAACAAATCTTTGAACTAATACAACATGATAGAAAGATCACTAAACAGCACAAACACAAGCATACGAATCATGCGATTTCGAATGTTTCTCAAATTCTAAATAACACAACCTTTCTTATTGATTGGTTTGATTTGCCTAGGCTATGGTTTGGGAACCGTTGGTTTCCATTCTTTTTCCAGCCCATAAATCTTTTAACTAATAAAACTTGATAGAAAGATCACCAAACAACACAAACACAAGCATACAAACCATGCGATTCCGTATGTTTCTCAAATTCTCAATAATAGAACCTTTCTTATTGATTGGTTTGATTTGCCTAGCCTATGGGTTGGGAACCGTTGGTTTCCATTATTTTTCTCGTAAACAAATCTTTGAACTAGTAGAACATGATAGAAAGATTACTAAACAGCACAAACACAAGCATACAAATCATGCGATTCCGAATGTTTCTCACACTCTCAATAACACAACCTTTCTTATTGATTGGTTTGATTTGCCTAGGTTATGGTTTGGGAACCGTTGGTTTCCATTCTTTTTCTCGTCCAAAAATCTTTGAACTAATTGAACTTGATAGAAAGATCACCAAACAACACAAACACAAGCATACGAATCATGCGATTCCGAATGTTTCTCAAACTCTCAATAACACAACCTTTCTTATTGATTAGTTTGATTTGCCTATTGTATGGTTTAGGAACCGTTGGTTTCCATTCATTTTCTAGTCCATAAATCTTTGAACTAATAGAACTTGATAGAAAGATCACCAAACAACACAAAGACAAGCATACGAAATGCGATTCCGAATTTTTCTCAGATTCTCAATAACACAACCTTTCTTATTGATTGGTTTGATTAGCCTAGGCTATGGTTTGGGAACCGTTGGTTTCCATTCTTTTTCTCGTCCAAAAATCTTTGAACTAATTGAACTTGATAGAAAGATCACCAAACAACACAAACACAAGCATACGAATCATGCGATTCCGAATGTTTCTCAAACTCTCAATAACACAACCTTTCTTATTGATTGATTTGATTTGCCTATTGTATGGTTTGGGAACCGTTGGTTTCCATTCATTTTCTAGTCCATAAATCTTTGAACTAATAGAACTTGATAGAAAGATCACCAAACAACACAAACACAAGCATACGAATCATGCGATTCCGAATGTTACTCAAATTCTCAATAACACAACGTTTCTTATTGATTGGTTTGATTTGCCTAGGCTATGGTTTAGGAACCGTTGGTTTCCATTCTTTTTCTAGTCCATAAATCTTTGAACTAATAGAGCTTGATAGAAAGTTCACCAAACAACACAAACACAAGCATACGAATCATGCGATTCCGAATGTTTCTCACACTCTCAATAACACAACCTTTCTTATTGATTGGTTTGATTGGCCTATTGTATGGTTTAGGAACCGTTGGTTTCCATTCATTTTCTAGTCCATAAATCTTTGAACTAATAGAACTTGATAGAAAGATCACCAAACAACACAAAGACAAGCATACGAAATGCGATTCCGAATGTTTCTCAAATTCTCAATAACACAACCTTTTTTATTGATTGGTTTGATTTGCCTAGGATATGGTTTGGGAACCATTGGTTTCCATTCTTTTTTTACTCCATAAATCTTTGAACTAATAGAACTTGATAGAAAGATCACCAAACAACACAAACACAAGCATACGTATCAAGCGAGTCCGTATGTTTCTCAAATTCTCAATAATAGAACCTTTCTTATTGATTGGTTTGATTTGCCTAGGCTATGGTTTGGGAACCGTTGGTTTCCATTATTTTTCTCGTAAACAAATCTTTGAACTAATAGAACATGATAGAAAGATCACTAAACAGCACAAACACAAGCATACGAATCATGCGATTTCGAATGTTTCTCAAATTCTCAATAACACAACCTTTCTTATTGATTGGTTTGATTTGCCTAGGCTATGGTTTGGGAACCGTTGGTTTCGATTCTTTTTCTAGTCCATAAATCTTTGAACTAATAGAACTTGAAAGAAAGATCACCAAACAACACAAACACAAGCATACGAATCATGCGAGTCCGTATGTTTCTCAAATTCTCAATAATAGAACCTTTCTTATTGATTGGTTTGATTTGCCTAGGCTATGGTTTGGGAACCGTTGGTTTCCATTATTTTTCTCGTAAACAAATCTTTGAACTAATAGAACATGATAGAAAGATCACTAAACAGCACAAACACAAGCATACGAATCATGCGATTTCGAATGTTTCTCAAATTCTCAATAACACAACCTTTCTTATTGATTGGTTTGATTTGCCTAGGCTATGGTTTGGGAACCGTTGGTTTCCATTCTTTTTCAAGTCCATAAATCTTTAAACTAATAGAACTTGATAGAAAGATCACCAAACAACACAAACACAAGCATATGAATCATGCGATTCCGTATGTTTCTCAAATTCTCAATAATAGAACCTTTCTGATTGATTGGTTTGATTTGCCTAGGCTATGGTTTGGGAACCGTTGGTTTACATTATTTTTCTCGTAAACAAATCTTTGACCTAATATAACATGATAGAAAGATCACTAAACAGCACAAACACAAGCATAGGAATCATGCGATTTCGAATGTTTCTCAAATTCTCAATAACATAACCTTTCTTATTGATTGGTTTGATTTGCCTAGGCTATGGTTTGGGAACCGTTGGTTTCCATTCTTTTTCCAGTCCATAAATCTTTGAACTAATAGAACGTGATAGAAAGATCACCAAACAACACAAACACAAGCATACGAATCATGCGATTCCGTATGTTTCTCACACTCTCAATAACACAACCTTTCTTATTGATTGGTTTGATTTGCCTAGGTTATGGTTTGGGAACCGTTGGTTTCCATTCTTTTTCTCGTCCAAAAATCTTTGAACTAATAGAACTTGATAGAAAGATCACCAAACAACACAAACACAAGCATACGAATCATGCGATTCCGAATGTTTTTCAAACTCTCAATAACACAACCTTTCTTATTGATTGATTTGATTTGCCTATTGTATGGTTTGGGAACCGTTGGTTTCCATTCATTTTCTAGTCCATAAGTCTTTGAACTAATAGAACTTGATAGAAAGATCACCAAACAACACAAACACAAGCATACGAATCATGCGATTCCGAATGTTACTCAAATTCTCAATAACACAACGTTTCTTATTGATTGGTTTGATTTGCCTAGGCTATGGTTTGTGAACCGTTGGTTTCCATTCTTTTTCTAGTCCATAAATCTTTGAACTAATACAAGTTTATAGAAAGTTCACTAAAGAACACAAACACAAGCATACGAATCATGCGATTCCGAATGTTTCTCAAACTCTCAATAACACAACCTTTCTTATTGATTGGTTTGATTTGCCTATTGTATGGTTTAGGAACCGTTGGTTTCCATTCATTTTCTAGTCCATAAATCTTTGAACTAATAGAAGTTGATAGAAAGATCACCAAACAACACAAAGACAAGCATACGAAATGCGATTCCGAATGTTTCTCAAATTCTCAATAACACAACCTTTCTTATTGATTGGTTTGATTTGCCTAGGCTATGGTTTGGGAACCGTTGGTTTCCCTTCTTTTTCTAGTCCATAAATCTTTGAACTAATAGAACTTGATAGAAAGATCACCAAACAACACAAACACAAGTATACAAATCATACGATTCCGTATGTTTCTCAAATTCTCAATAATAGAACCTTTCTTATTGATTGGTTTGATTTGCCTAGGCTATGGTTTGGGAACCGTTGGTTTCCATTATTTTTCTCGTAAACAAATCTTTGAACTAATAGAACATGATAGAAAGATCACTAAACAGCACAAACACAAGCATAGGAATCATGCGATTTCGAATGTTTCTCAAATTCTCAATAACACAACCTTTCTTATTGATTGGTTTGATTTGCCTAGGCTATGGTTTGGGAAACGTTGGTTTCCATTCTTTTTCTAGTCCATAAATCCTTGAACTAATAGAACTTGATAGAAAGATCACCAAACAACACAAACACAAGCATACGAATCATGCGATTCCGTATGTTTCTCAAATTCTCAATAATAGAACCTTTCTTATTGATTGGTTTGATTTGCCTAGGATATGGTTTGGGAACCGTTGGTTTCCATTATTTTCCTCGTAAACAAATCTTTGAACTAATAGAACATGATAGAAAGATCACTAAACAGCACAAACACAAGCATACGAATCATGCGATTTCGAATGTTTCTCAAATTCTCAATAACACAACCTTTCTTATTGATTGGTTTGATTTGCCTAGGCTATGGTTTGGGAACCGTTGGTTTCCATTCTTTTTCTAGTCCATAAATCTTTGAACTAATAGAACTTGATAGAAAGATCACCAAACAACACAAACACAAGCATATTAATCATACGATTCCATATGTTTCTCAAATTCTCAATAATAGAACCTTTCTTATTGATTGGTTTGATTTGCCTAGGCTATGGTTTGGGAACCGTTGGTTTCCATTATTTTTCTCGTAAACAAATCTTTGAACTAATACAACATGATAGAAAGATCACTAAACAGCACAAACACAAGCATACGAATCATGCGATTTCGAATGTTTCTCAAATTCTAAATAACACAACCTTTCTTATTGATTGGTTTGATTTGCCTAGGCTATGGTTTGGGAACCGTTGGTTTCCATTCTTTTTCCAGCCCATAAATCTTTTAACTAATAAAACTTGATAGAAAGATCACCAAACAACACAAACACAAGCATACAAACCATGCGATTCCGTATGTTTCTCAAATTCTCAATAATAGAACCTTTCTTATTGATTGGTTTGATTTGCCTAGGCTATGGGTTGGGAACCGTTGGTTTCCATTATTTTTCTCGTAAACAAATCTTTGAACTAGTAGAACATGATAGAAAGATTACTAAACAGCACAAACACAAGCATACAAATCATGCGATTCCGAATGTTTCTCACACTCTCAATAACACAACCTTTCTTATTGATTGGTTTGATTTGCCTAGGTTATGGTTTGGGAACCGTTGGTTTCCATTCTTTTTCTCGTCCAAAAATCTTTGAACTAATTGAAATTGATAGAAAGATCACCAAACAACACAAACACAAGCATACGAATCATGCGATTCCGAATGTTTCTCAAACTCTCAATAACACAACCTTTCTTATTGATTGGTTTGATTTGCCTATTGTATGGTTTAGGAACCGTTGGTTTCCATTCATTTTCTAGTCCATAAATCTTTGAACTAATAGAACTTGATAGAAAGATCACCAAACAACACAAAGACAAGCATACGAAATGCGATTCCGAATTTTTCTCAGATTCTCAATAACACAACCTTTCTTATTGATTGGTTTGATTAGCCTAGGCTATGGTTTGGGAACCGTTGGTTTCCATTCTTTTTCTCGTCCAAAAATCTTTGAACTAATTGAACTTGATAGAAAGATCACCAAACAACACAAACACAAGCATACGAATCATGCGATTCCGAATGTTTCTCAAACTCTCAATAACACAACCTTTCTTATTGATTGATTTGATTTGCCTATTGTATGGTTTGGGAACCGTTGGTTTCCATTCATTTTCTAGTCCATAAATCTTTGAACTAATAGAACTTGATAGAAAGATCACCAAACAACACAAACACAAGCATACGAATCATGCGATTCCGAATGTTACTCAAATTCTCAATAACACAACGTTTCTTATTGATTGGTTTGATTTGCCTAGGCTATGGTTTAGGAACCGTTGGTTTCCATTCTTTTTCTAGTCCATAAATCTTTGAACTAATAGAGCTTGATAGAAAGTTCACCAAACAACACAAACACAAGCATACGAATCATGCGATTCCGAATGTTTCTCACACTCTCAATAACACAACCTTTCTTATTGATTGGTTTGATTGGCCTATTGTATGGTTTAGGAACCGTTGGTTTCCATTCATTTTCTAGTCCATAAATCTTTGAACTAATAGAACTTGATAGAAAGATCACCAAACAACACAAAGACAAGCATACGAAATGCGATTCCGAATGTTTCTCAAATTCTCAATAACACAACCTTTTTTATTGATTGGTTTGATTTGCCTAGGATATGGTTTGGGAACCATTGGTTTCCATTCTTTTTTTACTCCATAAATCTTTGAACTAATAGAACTTGATAGAAAGATCACCAAACAACACAAACACAAGCATACGTATCAAGCGAGTCCGTATGTTTCTCAAATTCTCAATAATAGAACCTTTCTTATTGATTGGTTTGATTTGCCTAAGCTATGGTTTGGGAACCGTTGGTTTCCATTATTTTTCTCGTAAACAAATCTTTGAACTAATAGAACATGATAGAAAGATCACTAAACAGCACAAACACAAGCATACGAATCATGCGATTTCGAATGTTTCTCAAATTCTCAATAACACAACCTTTCTTATTGATTGGTTTGATTTGCCTAGGCTATGGTTTGGGAACCGTTGGTTTCGATTCTTTTTCTAGTCCATAAATCTTTGAACTAATAGAACTTGAAAGAAAGATCACCAAACAACACAAACACAAGCATACGAATCATGCGAGTCCGTATGTTTCTCAAATTCTCAATAATAGAACCTTTCTTATTGATTGGTTTGATTTGCCTAGGCTATGGTTTGGGAACCGTTGGTTTCCATTATTTTTCTCGTAAACAAATCTTTGAACTAATAGAACATGATAGAAAGATCACTAAACAGCACAAACACAAGCATACGAATCATGCGATTTCGAATGTTTCTCAAATTCTCAATAACACAACCTTTCTTATTGATTGGTTTGATTTGCCTAGGCTATGGTTTGGGAACCGTTGGTTTCCATTCTTTTTCAAGTCCATAAATCTTTAAACTAATAGAACTTGATAGAAAGATCACCAAACAACACAAACACAAGCATATGAATCATGCGATTCCGTATGTTTCTCAAATTCTCAATAATAGAACCTTTCTGATTGATTGGTTTGATTTGCCTAGGCTATGGTTTGGGAACCGTTGGTTGACATTATTTTTCTCGTAAACAAATCTTTGAACTAATATAACATGATAGAAAGATCACTAAACAGCACAAACACAAGCATAGGAATCATGCGATTTCGAATGTTTCTCAAATTCTCAATAACATAACCTTTCTTATTGATTGGTTTGATTTGCCTAGGCTATGGTTTGGGAACCGTTGGTTTCCATTCTTTTTCCAGTCCATAAATCTTTGAACTAATAGAACGTGATAGAAAGATCACCAAACAACACAAACACAAGCATACGAATCATGCGATTCCGTATGTTTCTCACACTCTCAATAACACAACCTTTCTTATTGATTGGTTTGATTTGCCTAGGTTATGGTTTGGGAACCGTTGGTTTCCATTCTTTTTCTCGTCCAAAAATCTTTGAACTAATAGAACTTGATAGAAAGATCACCAAACAACACAAACACAAGCATACGAATCATGCGATTCCGAATGTTTTTCAAACTCTCAATAACACAACCTTTCTTATTGATTGATTTGATTTGCCTATTGTATGGTTTGGGAACCGTTGGTTTCCATTCATTTTCTAGTCCATAAGTCTTTGAACTAATAGAACTTGATAGAAAGATCACCAAACAACACAAACACAAGCATACGAATCATGCGATTCCGAATGTTACTCAAATTCTCAATAACACAACGTTTCTTATTGATTGGTTTGATTTGCCTAGGCTATGGTTTGTGAACCGTTGGTTTCCATTCTTTTTCTAGTCCATAAATCTTTGAACTAATACAAGTTTATAGAAAGTTCACTAAAGAACACAAACACAAGCATACGAATCATGCGATTCCGAATGTTTCTCAAACTCTCAATAACACAACCTTTCTTATTGATTGGTTTGATTTGCCTATTGTATGGTTTAGGAACCGTTGGTTTCCATTCATTTTCTAGTCCATAAATCTTTGAACTAATAGAAGTTGATAGAAAGATCACCAAACAACACAAAGAC
The DNA here is from genome assembly GCA_963924305.1 of Polygonum maritimum. Taxonomy (NCBI): domain Eukaryota; kingdom Viridiplantae; phylum Streptophyta; class Magnoliopsida; order Caryophyllales; family Polygonaceae; genus Polygonum; species Polygonum maritimum. The sequence goes on along the minus strand of OZ002737.1, from coordinate 22,203,235 downwards.
AAGCATACGAAATGCGATTCCGAATGTTTCTCAAATTCTCAATAACACAACCTTTCTTATTGATTGGTTTGATTTGCCTAGGCTATGGTTTGGGAACCGTTGGTTTCCCTTCTTTTTCTAGTCCATAAATCTTTGAACTAATAGAACTTGATAGAAAGATCACCAAACAACACAAACACAAGTATACAAATCATACGATTCCGTATGTTTCTCAAATTCTCAATAATAGAACCTTTCTTATTGATTGGTTTGATTTGCCTAGGCTATGGTTTGGGAACCGTTGGTTTCCATTATTTTTCTCGTAAACAAATCTTTGAACTAATAGAACATGATAGAAAGATCACTAAACAGCACAAACACAAGCATAGGAATCATGCGATTTCGAATGTTTCTCAAATTCTCAATAACACAACCTTTCTTATTGATTGGTTTGATTTGCCTAGGCTATGGTTTGGGAACCGTTGGTTTCCATTCTTTTTCTAGTCCATAAATCCTTGAACTAATAGAACTTGATAGAAAGATCACCAAACAACACAAACACAAGCATACGAATCATGCGATTCCGTATGTTTCTCAAATTCTCAATAATAGAACCTTTCTTATTGATTGGTTTGATTTGCCTAGGATATGGTTTGGGAACCGTTGGTTTCCATTATTTTCCTCGTAAACAAATCTTTGAACTAATAGAACATGATAGAAAGATCACTAAACAGCACAAACACAAGCATACGAATCATGCGATTTCGAATGTTTCTCAAATTCTCAATAACACAACCTTTCTTATTGATTGGTTTGATTTGCCTAGGCTATGGTTTGGGAACCGTTGGTTTCCATTCTTTTTCTAGTCCATAAATCTTTGAACTAATAGAACTTGATAGAAAGATCACCAAACAACACAAACACAAGCATATGAATCATACGATTCCATATGTTTCTCAAATTCTCAATAATAGAACCTTTCTTATTGATTGGTTTGATTTGCCTAGGCTATGGTTTGGGAACTGTTGGTTTCCATTATTTTTCTCGTAAACAAATCTTTGAACTAATACAACATGATAGAAAGATCACTAAACAGCACAAACACAAGCATACGAATCATGCGATTTCGAATGTTTCTCAAATTCTAAATAACACAACCTTTCTTATTGATTGGTTTGATTTGCCTAGGCTATGGTTTGGGAACCGTTGGTTTCCATTCTTTTTCCAGTCCATAAATCTTTTAACTAATAAAACTTGATAGAAAGATCACCAAACAACACAAACACAAGCATACAAATCATGCGATTCCGTATGTTTCTCAAATTCTCAATAATAGAACCTTTCTTATTGATTGGTTTGATTTGCCTAGGCTATGGGTTGGGAACCGTTGGTTTCCATTATTTTTCTCGTAAACAAATCTTTGAACTAGTAGAACATGATAGAAAGATTACTAAACAGCACAAACACAAGCATACAAATCATGCGATTCCGAATGTTTCTCACACTCTCAATAACACAACCTTTCTTATTGATTGGTTTGATTTGCCTAGGTTATGGTTTGGGAACCGTTGGTTTCCATTCTTTTTCTCGTCCAAAAATCTTTGAACTAATTGAACTTGATAGAAAGATCACCAAACAACACAAACACAAGCATACGAATCATGCGATTCCGAATGTTTCTCAAACTCTCAATAACACAACCTTTCTTATTGATTGGTTTGATTTGCCTATTGTATGGTTTAGGAACCGTTGGTTTCCATTCATTTTCTAGTCCATAAATCTTTGAACTAATAGAACTTGATAGAATGATCACCAAACAACACAAAGACAAGCATACGAAATGCGATTCCGAATTTTTCTCAGATTCTCAATAACACAACCTTTCTTATTGATTGGTTTGATTAGCCTAGGCTATGGTTTGGGAACCGTTGGTTTCCATTCTTTTTCTCGTCCAAAAATCTTTGAACTAATTGAACATGATAGAAAGATCACCAAACAACACAAACACAAGCATACGAATCATGCGATTCCGAATGTTTCTCAAACTCTCAATAACACAACCTTTCTTATTGATTGATTTGATTTGCCTATTGTATGGTTTGGGAACCGTTGGTTTCCATTCATTTTCTAGTCCATAAATCTTTGAACTAATAGAACTTGATAGAAAGATCACCAAACAACACAAACACAAGCATACGAATCATGCGATTCCGAATGTTACTCAAATTCTCAATAACACAACGTTTCTTATTGATTGGTTTGATTTGCCTAGGCTATGGTTTAGGAACCGTTGGTTTCCATTCTTTTTCTAGTCCATAAATCTTTGAACTAATAGAGCTTGATAGAAAGTTCACCAAACAACACAAACACAAGCATACGAATCATGCGATTCCGAATGTTTCTCACACTCTCAATAACACAACCTTTCTTATTGATTGGTTTGATTGGCCTATTGTATGGTTTAGGAACCGTTGGTTTCCATTCATTTTCTAGTCCATAAATCTTTGAACTAATAGAACTTGATAGAAAGATCACCAAACAACACAAAGACAAGCATACGAAATGCGATTCCGAATGTTTCTCAAATTCTCAATAACACAACCTTTTTTATTGATTGGTTTGATTTGCCTAGGATATGGTTTGGGAACCATTGGTTTCCATTCTTTTTTTACTCCATAAATCTTTGAACTAATAGAACTTGATAGAAAGATCACCAAACAACACAAACACAAGCATACGTATCAAGCGAGTGCGTATGTTTCTCAAATTCTCAATAATAGAACCTTTCTTATTGATTGGTTTGATTTGCCTAGGCTATGGTTTGGGAACCGTTGGTTTCCATTATTTTTCTCGTAAACAAATCTTTGAACTAATAGAACATGATAGAAAGATCACTAAACAGCACAAACACAAGCATACGAATCATGCGATTTCGAATGTTTCTCAAATTCTCAATAACACAACCTTTCTTATTGATTGGTTTGATTTGCCTAGGCTATGGTTTGGGAACCGTTGGTTTCGATTCTTTTTCTAGTCCATAAATCTTTGAACTAATAGAACTTGAAAGAAAGATCACCAAACAACACAAACACAAGCATACGAATCATGCGAGTCCGTATGTTTCTCAAATTCTCAATAATAGAACCTTTCTTATTGATTGGTTTGATTTGCCTAGGCTTTGGTTTGGGAACCGTTGGTTTCCATTATTTTTCACGTAAACAAATCTTTGAACTAATAGAACATGATAGAAAGATCACTAAACAGCACAAACACAAGCATACGAATCATGCGATTTCGAATGTTTCTCAAATTCTCAATAACACAACCTTTCTTATTGATTGGTTTGATTTGCCTAGGCTATGGTTTGGGAACCGTTGGTTTCCATTCTTTTTCAAGTCCATAAATCTTTAAACTAATAGAACTTGATAGAAAGATCACCAAACAACACAAACACAAGCATATGAATCATGCGATTCCGTATGTTTCTCAAATTCTCAATAATAGAACCTTTCTGATTGATTGGTTTGATTTGCCTAGGCTATGGTTTGGGAACCGTTGGTTTATATTATTTTTCTCGTAAACAAATCTTTGAACTAATATAACATGATAGAAAGATCACTAAACAGCACAAACACAAGCATAGGAATCATGCGATTTCGAATGTTTCTCAAATTCTCAATAACATAACCTTTCTTATTGATTGGTTTGATTTGCCTAGGCTATGGTTTGGGAACCGTTGGTTTCCATTCTTTTTCCAGTCCATAAATCTTTGAACTAATAGAACGTGATAGAAAGATCACCAAACAACACAAACACAAGCATACGAATCATGCGATTCCGTATGTTTCTCACACTCTCAATAACACAACCTTTCTTATTGATTGGTTTGATTTGCCTAGGTTATGGTTTGGGAACCGTTGGTTTCCATTATTTTTCTCGTCCAAAAATCTTTGAACTAATAGAACTTGATAGAAAGATCACCAAACAACACAAACACAAGCATACGAATCATGCGATTCCGAATGTTTCTCAAACTCTCAATAACACAACCTTTCTTATTGATTGATTTGATTTACCTATTGTATGGTTTGGGAACCGTTGGTTTCCATTCATTTTCTAGTCCATAAGTCTTTGAACTAATAGAACTTGATAGAAAGATCACTAAACAACACAAATACAAGCAACAAATCTTGCGATTCCGAATGTTTCTCAAATTCTCAATAACACAACGTTTCTTATTGATTGGTTTGATTTGCCTAGGCTATGGTTTGGGAACCGTTGGTTTCCATTATTTTTCTAGTCCATAAATCTTTGAACTAATAGAGCTTGATAGAAAGATCACCAAGTAACACAAACACAAGTATACGAATCATGCGATTCCTAATGTTTCTCAAACTCTCAATAACACAACCTTTCTTATTGATTGGTTTGATTTGCCTATTGTATGGTTTGGGAACCGTTGGTTTCCATTCATTTTCTAGTCCATAAATCTTTCAACTAATAGAAGTTAATAGAAAGATCACCAAACAACACAAAGACAAGCATACGAAATGCGATTCCGAATGTTTCTCAAATTCTCAATAACACAACCTTTCTTATTGATTGGTTTGATTTGCCTAGGCTATGGTTTGGGAACCGTTGGTTTCCCTTCTTTTTCTAGTCCATAAATCTTTGAACTAATAGAACTTGATAGAAAGATCACCAAACAACACAAACACAAGTATACAAATCATACGATTCCGTATGTTTCTCAAATTCTCAATAATAGAACCTTTCTTATTGATTGGTTTGATTTGCCTAGGCTATGGTTTGGGAACCGTTGGTTTCCATTATTTTTCTCGTAAACAAATCTTTGAACTAATAGAACATGATAGAAAGATCACTAAACAGCACAAACACAAGCATAGGAATCATGCGATTTCGAATGTTTCTCAAATTCTCAATAACACAACCTTTCTTATTGATTGGTTTGATTTGCCTAGGCTATGGTTTGGGAACCGTTGGTTTCCATTCTTTTTCTAGTCCATAAATCCTTGAACTAATAGAACTTGATAGAAAGATCACCAAACAACACAAACACAAGCATACGAATCATGCGATTCCGTATGTTTCTCAAATTCTCAATAATAGAACCTTTCTTATTGATTGGTTTGATTTGCCTAGGATATGGTTTGGGAACCGTTGGTTTCCATTATTTTCCTCGTAAACAAATCTTTGAACTAATAGAACATGATAGAAAGATCACTAAACAGCACAAACACAAGCATACGAATCATGCGATTTCGAATGTTTCTCAAATTCTCAATAACACAACCTTTCTTATTGATTGGTTTGATTTGCCTAGGCTATGGTTTGGGAACCGTTGGTTTCCATTCTTTTTCTAGTCCATAAATCTTTGAACTAATAGAACTTGATAGAAAGATCACCAAACAACACAAACACAAGCATATGAATCATACGATTCCATATGTTTCTCAAATTCTCAATAATAGAACCTTTCTTATTGATTGGTTTGATTTGCCTAGGCTATGGTTTGGGAACCGTTGGTTTCCATTATTTTTCTCGTAAACAAATCTTTGAACTAATACAACATGATAGAAAGATCACTAAACAGCACAAACACAAGCATACGAATCATGCGATTTCGAATGTTTCTCAAATTCTAAATAACACAACCTTTCTTATTGATTGGTTTGATTTGCCTAGGCTATGGTTTGGGAACCGTTGGTTTCCATTCTTTTTCCAGTCCATAAATCTTTTAACTAATAAAACTTGATAGAAAGATCACCAAACAACACAAACACAAGCATACAAATCATGCGATTCCGTATGTTTCTCAAATTCTCAATAATAGAACCTTTCTTATTGATTGGTTTGATTTGCCTAGGCTATGGGTTGGGAACCGTTGGTTTCCATTATTTTTCTCGTAAACAAATCTTTGAACTAGTAGAACATGATAGAAAGATTACTAAACAGCACAAACACAAGCATACAAATCATGCGATTCCGAATGTTTCTCACACTCTCAATAACACAACCTTTCTTATTGATTGGTTTGATTTGCCTAGGTTATGGTTTGGGAACCGTTGGTTTCCATTCTTTTTCTCGTCCAAAAATCTTTGAACTAATTGAACTTGATAGAAAGATCACCAAACAACACAAACACAAGCATACGAATCATGCGATTCCGAATGTTTCTCAAACTCTCAATAACACAACCTTTCTTATTGATTGGTTTGATTTGCCTATTGTATGGTTTAGGAACCGTTGGTTTCCATTCATTTTCTAGTCCATAAATCTTTGAACTAATAGAACTTGATAGAAAGATTACCAAACAACACAAAGACAAGCATACGAAATGCGATTCCGAATTTTTCTCAGATTCTCAATAACACAACCTTTCTTATTGATTGGTTTGATTAGCCTAGGCTATGGTTTGGGAACCGTTGGTTTCCATTCTTTTTCTCGTCCAAAAATCTTTGAACTAATTGAACTTGATAGAAAGATCACCAAACAACACAAACACAAGCATACGAATCATGCGATTCCGAATGTTTCTCAAACTCTCAATAACACAACCTTTCTTATTGATTGATTTGATTTGCCTATTGTATGGTTTGGGAACCGTTGGTTTCCATTCATTTTCTAGTCCATAAATCTTTGAACTAATAGAACTTGATAGAAAGATCACCAAACAACACAAACACAAGCATACGAATCATGCGATTCCGAATGTTACTCAAATTCTCAATAACACAACGTTTCTTATTGATTGGTTTGATTTGCCTAGGCTATGGTTTAGGAACCGTTGGTTTCCATTCTTTTTCTAGTCCATAAATCTTTGAACTAATAGAGCTTGATAGAAAGTTCACCAAACAACACAAACACAAGCATACGAATCATGCGATTCCGAATGTTTCTCACACTCTCAATAACACAACCTTTCTTATTGATTGGTTTGATTGGCCTATTGTATGGTTTAGGAACCGTTGGTTTCCATTCATTTTCTAGTCCATAAATCTTTGAACTAATAGAACTTGATAGAAAGATCACCAAACAACACAAAGACAAGCATACGAAATGCGATTCCGAATGTTTCTCAAATTCTCAATAACACAACCTTTTTTATTGATTGGTTTGATTTGCCTAGGATATGGTTTGGGAACCATTGGTTTCCATTCTTTTTTTACTCCATAAATCTTTGAACTAATAGAACTTGATAGAAAGATCACCAAACAACACAAACACAAGCATACGTATCAAGCGAGTCCGTATGTTTCTCAAATTCTCAATAATAGAACCTTTCTTATTGATTGGTTTGATTTGCCTAGGCTATGGTTTGGGAACCGTTGGTTTCCATTATTTTTCTCGTAAACAAATCTTTGAACTAATAGAACATGATAGAAAGATCACTAAACAGCACAAACACAAGCATAGGAATCATGCGATTTCGAATGTTTCTCAAATTCTCAATAACACAACCTTTCTTATTGATTGGTTTGATTTGCCTAGGCTATGGTTTGGGAACCGTTGGTTTCGATTCTTTTTCTAGTCCATAAATCTTTGAACTAATAGAACTTGAAAAAAGATCACCAAACAACACAAACACAAGCATACGAATCATGCGAGTCCGTATGTTTCTCAAATTCTCAATAATAGAACCTTTCTTATTGATTGGTTTGATTTGCCTAGGCTATGGTTTGGGAACCGTTGGTTTCCATTATTTTTCTCGTAAACAAATCTTTGAACTAATAGAACATGATAGAAAGATCACTAAACAGCACAAACACAAGCATACGAATCATGCGATTTCGAATGTTTCTCAAATTCTCAATAACACAACCTTTCTTATTGATTGGTTTGATTTGCCTAGGCTATGGTTTGGGAACCGTTGGTTTCCATTCTTTTTCAAGTCCATAAATCTTTAAACTAATAGAACTTGATAGAAAGATCACCAAACAACACAAACACAAGCATATGAATCATGCGATTCCGTATGTTTCTCAAATTCTCAATAATAGAACCTTTCTGATTGATTGGTTTGATTTGCCTAGGCTATGGTTTGGGAACCGTTGGTTTATATTATTTTTCTCGTAAACAAATCTTTGAACTAATATAACATGATAGAAAGATCACTAAACAGCACAAACACAAGCATAGGAATCATGCGATTTCGAATGTTTCTCAAATTCTCAATAACATAACCTTTCTTATTGATTGGTTTGATTTGCCTAGGCTATGGTTTGGGAACCGTTGGTTTCCATTCTTTTTCCAGTCCATAAATCTTTGAACTAATAGAACGTGATAGAAAGATCACCAAACAACACAAACACAAGCATACGAATCATGCGATTCCGTATGTTTCTCACACTCTCAATAACACAACCTTTCTTATTGATTGGTTTGATTTGCCTAGGTTATGGTTTGGGAACCGTTGGTTTCCATTCTTTTTCTCGTCCAAAAATCTTTGAACTAATAGAACTTGATAGAAAGATCACCAAACAACACAAACACAAGCATACGAATCATGCGATTCCGAATGTTTCTCAAACTCTCAATAACACAACCTTTCTTATTGATTGATTTGATTTACCTATTGTATGGTTTGGGAACCGTTGGTTTCCATTCATTTTCTAGTCCATAAGTCTTTGAACTAATAGAACTTGATAGAAAGATCACTAAACAACACAAATACAAGCAACAAATCTTGCGATTCCGAATGTTTCTCAAATTCTCAATAACACAACGTTTCTTATTGATTGGTTTGATTTGCCTAGGCTATGGTTTGGGAACCGTTGGTTTCCATTCTTTTTCTAGTCCATAAATCTTTGAACTAATAGAGCTTGATAGAAAGATCACCAAGTAACACAAACACAAGTATACGAATCATGCGATTCCTAATGTTTCTCAAACTCTCAATAACACAACCTTTCTTATTGATTGGTTTGATTTGCCTATTGTATGGTTTGGGAACCGTTGGTTTCCATTCATTTTCTAGTCCATAAATCTTTCAACTAATAGAACTTGATAGAAAGATCACCGAACAACACAAACACAAGCATACGAAATGCAATTCCGAATGTTTCTCAAATTCTCAATAACATAACCTTTCCTATTGATTTGTTTGATTTGCCTAGGCTATGGTTTGGGAACCGTTGGTTTCCATTCTTTTTCTAGTCCATAAATCTTTGAACTAATAGAACTTGATAGAAAGATCACCAAACAACACAAACACAAGCATACGAATCATGCGATTCCGTATGTTTCTCAAATTCTCAATAATAGAACCTTTCTTATTGATTGGTTTGATTTGCCTAGGCTATGGTTTGGGAACCGTTGGTTTCCATTATTTTCCTCGTAAACAAATCTTTGAACTAATAGAACATGATAGAAAGATCACTAAACAGCACAAACACAAGCATACGAATCATGCGATTTCGAATGTTTCTCAAATTCTCAATAACACAACCTTTCTTATTGATTGGTTTGATTTGCCTAGGCTATGGTTTGGGAACCGTTGGTTTCCATTCTTTTTCTAGTCCATAAATCTTTGAACTAATAGAACTTGATAGAAAGATCACCAAACAACACAAACACAAGCATATGAATCATACGATTCCATATGTTTCTCAAATTCTCAATAATAGAACCTTTCTTATTGATTGGTTTGATTTGCCTAGGCTATGGTTTGGGAACCGTTGGTTTCCATTATTTTTCTCGTAAACAAATCTTTGAACTAATACAACATGATAGAAAGATCACTAAACAGCACAAACACAAGCATACGAATCATGCGATTTCGAATGTTTCTCAAATTCTAAATAACACAACCTTTCTTATTGATTGGTTTGATTTGCCTAGGCTATGGTTTGGGAACCGTTGGTTTCCATTCTTTTTCCAGTCCATAAATCTTTTAACTAATAAAACTTGATAGAAAGATCACCAAACAACACAAACACAAGCATACAAATCATGCGATTCGGTATGTTTCTCAAATTCTCAATAATAGAACCTTTCTTATTGATTGGTTTGATTTGCCTAGGCTATGGGTTGGGAACCGTTGGTTTCCATTATTTTTCTCGTAAACAAATCTTTGAACTAGTAGAACATGATAGAAAGATTACTAAACAGCACAAACACAAGCATACAAATCATGCGATTCCTAATGTTTCTCACACTCTCAATAACACAACCTTTCTTATTGATTGGTTTGATTTGCCTAGGTTATGGTTTGGGAACCGTTGGTTTCCATTCTTTTTCTCGTCCAAAAATCTTTGAACTAATAGACCTTGATAGAAAGATCACCAAACAACACAAACACAAGCATACGAATCATGCGATTCCGAATGTTTTTCAAACTCTCAATAACACAACCTTTCTTATTGATTGATTTGATTTGCCTATTGTATGGTTTGGGAACCGTTGGTTTCCATTCATTTTCTAGTCCATAAGTCTTTGAACTAATAGAACTTGATAGAAAGATCACCAAACAACACAAACACAAGCATACGAATCATGCGATTCCGAATGTTACTCAAATTCTCAATAACACAACGTTTCTTATTGATTGGTTTGATTTGCCTAGGCTATAGTTTGTGAACCGTTGGTTTCCATTCTTTTTCTAGTCCATAAATCTTTGAACTAATACAAGTTTATAGAAAGTTCACTAAAGAACACAAACACAAGCATACGAATCATGCGATTCCGAATGTTTCTCAAACTCTCAATAACACAACCTTTCTTATTGATTGGTTTGATTTGCCTATTGTATGGTTTAGGAACCGTTGGTTTCCATTCATTTTCTAGTCCATAAATCTTTGAACTAATAGAACTTGATAGAAAGATCACCAAACAACACAAAGACAAGCATACGAAATGCGATTCCGAATGTTTCTCAAATTCTCAATAACACAACCTTTCTTATTGATTGGTTTGATTTGCCTAGGCTATGGTTTGGGAACCGTTGGTTTCCCTTCTTTTTCTAGTCCATAAATCTTTGAACTAATAGAACTTGATATAAAGATCACCAAACAACACAAACACAAGTATACAAATCATACGATTCCGTATGTTTCTCAAATTCTCAATAATAGAACCTTTCTTATTGATTGGTTTGATTTGCCTAGGCTATGGTTTGGGAACCGTTGGTTTCCATTATTTTTCTCGTAAACAAATCTTTGAACTAATAGAACATGATAGAAAGATCACTAAACAGCACAAACACAAGCATAGGAATCATGCGATTTCGAATGTTTCTCAAATTCTCAATAACACAACCTTTCTTATTGATTGGTTTGATTTGCCTAGGCTATGGTTTTGGAACCGTTGGTTTCCATTCTTTTTCTAGTCCATAAATCCTTGAACTAATAGAACTTGATAGAAAGATCACCAAACAACACAAACACAAGCATACGAATCATGCGATTCCGTATGTTTCTCAAATTCTCAATAATAGAACCTTTCTTATTGATTGGTTTGATTTGCCTAGGATATGGTTTGGGAACCGTTGGTTTCCATTATTTTCCTCGTAAACAAATCTTTGAACTAATAGAACATGATAGAAAGATCACTAAACAGCACAAACACAAGCATACGAATCATGCGATTTCGAATGTTTCTCAAATTCTCAATAACACAACCTTTCTTATTGATTGGTTTGATTTGCCTAGGCTATGGTTTGGGAACCGTTGGTTTCCATTCTTTTTCTAGTCCATAAATCTTTGAACTAATAGAACTTGATAGAAAGATCACCAAACAACACAAACACAAGCATATGAATCATACGATTCCATATGTTTCTCAAATTCTCAATAATAGAACCTTTCTTATTGATTGGTTTGATTTGCCTAGGCTATGGTTTGGGAACCGTTGGTTTCCATTATTTTTCTCGTAAACAAATCTTTGAACTAATACAACATGATAGAAAGATCACTAAACAGCACAAACACAAGCATACGAATCATGCGATTTCGAATGTTTCTCAAATTCTAAATAACACAACCTTTCTTATTGATTGGTTTGATTTGCCTAGGCTATGGTTTGGGAACCGTTGGTTTCCATTCTTTTTCCAGTCCATAAATCTTTTAACTAATAAAACTTGATAGAAAGATCACCAAACAACACAAACACAAGCATACAAATCATGCGATTCCGTATGTTTCTCAAATTCTCAATAATAGAACCTTTCTTATTGATTGGTTTGATTTGCCTAGGCTATGGGTTGGGAACCGTTGGTTTCCATTATTTTTCTCGTAAACAAATCTTTGAACTAGTAGAACATGATAGAAAGATTACTAAACAGCACAAACACAAGCATACAAATCATGCGATTCCGAATGTTTCTCACACTCTCAATAACACAACCTTTCTTATTGATTGGTTTGATTTGCCTAGGTTATGGTTTGGGAACCGTTGGTTTCCATTCTTTTTCTCGTCCAAAAATCTTTGAACTAATAGAACTTGATAGAAAGATCACCAAACAACACAAACACAAGCATACGAATCATGCGATTCCGAATGTTTTTCAAACTCTCAATAACACAACCTTTCTTATTGATTGATTTGATTTGCCTATTGTATGGTTTGGGAACCGTTGGTTTCCATTCATTTTCTAGTCCATAAGTCTTTGAACTAATAGAACTTGATAGAAAGATCACCAAACAACACAAACACAAGCATACGAATCATGCGATTCCGAATGTTACTCAAATTCTCAATAACACAACGTTTCTTATTGATTGGTTTGATATGCCTAGGCTATGGTTTGTGAACCGTTGGTTTCCATTCTTTTTCTAGTCCATAAATCTTTGAACTAATACAGGTTTATAGAAAGTTCACCAAACAACACAAACACAAGCATACGAATCATGCGATTCCGAATGTTTCTCAAACTCTCAATAACACAACCTTTCTTATTGATTGGTTTGATTTGCCTATTGTATGGTTTAGGAACCGTTGGTTTCCATTCATTTTCTAGTCCATAAATCTTTGAACTAATAGAACTTGATAGAAAGATCACCAAACAACACAAAGACAAGCATACGAAATGCGATTCCGAATGTTTCTCAAATTCTCAATAACACAACCTTTCTTATTGATTGGTTTGATTTGCCTAGGCTATGGTTTGGGAACCGTTGGTTTCCCATCTTTTTCTAGTCCATAAATCTTTGAACTAATAGAACTTGATAGAAAGATCACCAAACAACACAAACACAAGTATACGAATCATACGATTCCGTATGTTTCTCAAATTCTCAATAATAGAACCTTTCTTATTGATTGGTTTGATTTGCCTAGGCTATGGTTTGGGAACCGTTGGTTTCCATTATTTTTCTCGTAAACAAATCTTTGAACTAATAGAACATGATAGAAAGATCACTAAACAGCACAAACACAAGCATAGGAATCATGCGATTTCGAATGTTTCTCAAATTCTCAATAACACAACCTTTCTTATTGATTGGTTTGATTTGCCTAGGCAATGGTTTGGGAACCGTTGGTTTCCATTCTTTTTCTAGTCCATAAATCTTTGAACTAATAGAACTTGATAGAAAGATCACCAAACAACACAAACACAAGCATATGAATCATGCGATTCCGTATGTTTCTCAAATTCTCAATAATAGAACCTTTCTGATTGATTGGTTTGATTTGCCTAAGCTATGGTTTGGGAACCGTTGGTTTCCATTATTTTGTCTCGTAAACAAATCTTTGAACTAATACAACATGATAGAAAGATCACTAAACAGCACAAAGACAGGCATACGAATCATGCGATTTCGAATGTTTCTCAAATTCTCAATAACACAACCTTTCTTATTGATTGGTTTGATTTGCCTAGGCTATGGTTTGGGAACCGTTGGTTTCCATTATTTTTCTCGTAAACAAATCTTTGAACTAATACAACATGATAGAAAGATCACTAAACAGCACAAACACAAGCATACGAATCATGCGATTTCGAATGTTTCTCAAATTCTAAATAACACAACCTTTCTTATTGATTAGTTTGATTTGCCTAGGCTATGGTTTGGGAACCGTTGGTTTCCATTCTTTTTCCAGTCCATAAATCTTTTAACTAATAGAACTTGATAGAAAGATCACCAAACAACACAAACACGAGCATACGAATCATGCGATTCCGTATGTTTCTCAAATTCTCAATAATAGAACCTTTCTTATTGATTGGTTTGATTTGCCTAGGCTATGGTTTGGGAACCGTTGGTTTCCATTATTTTTCTCATAAACAAATCTTTGAACTAATAGAACATGATAGAAAGATCACTAAACAACACAAACACAAGCATACGAATCATGCGATTTCGAATGTTTCTCAAATTCTCAATAACACAACCTTTCTTATTGATTGGTTTGATTTGCCTAGGCTATGGTTTGGGAACCGTTGGTTTCCATTCTTTTTCTAGTCCATAAATCTTTGAACTAATAGAACTTGATAGAAAGATCACCAAACAACACAAACACAAGCATACAAATCATGCGATTCCGTATGTTTCTCAAATTCTCAATAATAGAACCTTTCTTATTGATTGGTTTGATTTGCCTAGGCTATGGTTTGGGAACCGTTGGTTTCCATTATTTTTCTCGTAAACAAATCTTTGAACTAATACAACATGATAGAAAGATCACTAAACAGCACAAACACAAGCATACGAATCATGCGATTTCGAATGTTTCTCAAATTCTAAATAACACAACCTTTCTTATTGATTGGTTTGATTTGCCTAGGCTATGGTTTGGGAACCGTTGGTTTCCATTCTTTTTCCAGTCCATAAATCTTTTAACTAATAAAACTTGATAGAAAGATCACCAAACAACACAAACACAAGCATACAAATCATGCGATTCGGTATGTTTCTCAAATTCTCAATAATAGAACCTTTCTTATTGATTGGTTTGATTTGCCTAGGCTATGGGTTGGGAACCGTTGGTTTCCATTATTTTTCTCGTAAACAAATCTTTGAACTAGTAGAACATGATAGAAAGATTACTAAACAGCACAAACACAAGCATACAAATCATGCGATTCCTAATGTTTCTCACACTCTCAATAACACAACCTTTCTTATTGATTGGTTTGATTTGCCTAGGTTATGGTTTGGGAACCGTTGGTTTCCATTCTTTTTCTCGTCCAAAAATCTTTGAACTAATAGACCTTGATAGAAAGATCACCAAACAACACAAACACAAGCATACGAATCATGCGATTCCGAATGTTTTTCAAACTCTCAATAACACAACCTTTCTTATTGATTGATTTGATTTGCCTATTGTATGGTTTGGGAACCGTTGGTTTCCATTCATTTTCTAGTCCATAAGTCTTTGAACTAATAGAACTTGATAGAAAGATCACCAAACAACACAAACACAAGCATACGAATCATGCGATTCCGAATGTTACTCAAATTCTCAATAACACAACGTTTCTTATTGATTGGTTTGATTTGCCTAGGCTATAGTTTGTGAACCGTTGGTTTCCATTCTTTTTCTAGTCCATAAATCTTTGAACTAATACAAGTTTATAGAAAGTTCACTAAAGAACACAAACACAAGCATACGAATCATGCGATTCCGAATGTTTCTCAAACTCTCAATAACACAACCTTTCTTATTGATTGGTTTGATTTGCCTATTGTATGGTTTAGGAACCGTTGGTTTCCATTCATTTTCTAGTCCATAAATCTTTGAACTAATAGAACTTGATAGAAAGATCACCAAACAACACAAAGACAAGCATACGAAATGCGATTCCGAATGTTTCTCAAATTCTCAATAACACAACCTTTCTTATTGATTGGTTTGATTTGCCTAGGCTATGGTTTGGGAACCGTTGGTTTCCCTTCTTTTTCTAGTCCATAAATCTTTGAACTAATAGAACTTGATATAAAGATCACCAAACAACACAAACACAAGTATACAAATCATACGATTCCGTATGTTTCTCAAATTCTCAATAATAGAACCTTTCTTATTGATTGGTTTGATTTGCCTAGGCTATGGTTTGGGAACCGTTGGTTTCCATTATTTTTCTCGTAAACAAATCTTTGAACTAATAGAACATGATAGAAAGATCACTAAACAGCACAAACACAAGCATAGGAATCATGCGATTTCGAATGTTTCTCAAATTCTCAATAACACAACCTTTCTTATTGATTGGTTTGATTTGCCTAGGCTATGGTTTTGGAACCGTTGGTTTTCATTCTTTTTCTAGTCCATAAATCCTTGAACTAATAGAACTTGATAGAAAGATCACCAAACAACACAAACACAAGCATACGAATCATGCGATTCCGTATGTTTCTCAAATTCTCAATAATAGAACCTTTCTTATTGATTGGTTTGATTTGCCTAGGATATGGTTTGGGAACCGTTGGTTTCCATTATTTTCCTCGTAAACAAATCTTTGAACTAATAGAACATGATAGAAAGATCACTAAACAGCACAAACACAAGCATACGAATCATGCGATTTCGAATGTTTCTCAAATTCTCAATAACACAACCTTTCTTATTGATTGGTTTGATTTGCCTAGGCTATGGTTTGGGAACCGTTGGTTTCCATTCTTTTTCTAGTCCATAAATCTTTGAACTAATAGAACTTGATAGAAAGATCACCAAACAACACAAACACAAGCATATGAATCATACGATTCCATATGTTTCTCAAATTCTCAATAATAGAACCTTTCTTATTGATTGGTTTGATTTGCCTAGGCTATGGTTTGGGAACCGTTGGTTTCCATTATTTTTCTCGTAAACAAATCTTTGAACTAATACAACATGATAGAAAGATCACTAAACAGCACAAACACAAGCATACGAATCATGCGATTTCGAATGTTTCTCAAATTCTAAATAACACAACCTTTCTTATTGATTGGTTTGATTTGCCTAGGCTATGGTTTGGGAACCGTTGGTTTCCATTCTTTTTCCAGTCCATAAATCTTTTAACTAATAAAACTTGATAGAAAGATCACCAAACAACACAAACACAAGCATACAAATCATGCGATTCCGTATGTTTCTCAAATTCTCAATAATAGAACCTTTCTTATTGATTGGTTTGATTTGCCTAGGCTATGGGTTGGGAACCGTTGGTTTCCATTATTTTTCTCGTAAACAAATCTTTGAACTAGTAGAACATGATAGAAAGATTACTAAACAGCACAAACACAAGCATACAAATCATGCGATTCCGAATGTTTCTCACACTCTCAATAACACAACCTTTCTTATTGATTGGTTTGATTTGCCTAGGTTATGGTTTGGGAACCGTTGGTTTCCATTCTTTTTCTCGTCCAAAAATCTTTGAACTAATAGAACTTGATAGAAAGATCACCAAACAACACAAACACAAGCATACGAATCATGCGATTCCGAATGTTTTTCAAACTCTCAATAACACAACCTTTCTTATTGATTGATTTGATTTGCCTATTGTATGGTTTGGGAACCGTTGGTTTCCATTCATTTTCTAGTCCATAAGTCTTTGAACTAATAGAACTTGATAGAAAGATCACCAAACAACACAAACACAAGCATACGAATCATGCGATTCCGAATGTTACTCAAATTCTCAATAACACAACGTTTCTTATTGATTGGTTTGATATGCCTAGGCTATGGTTTGTGAACCGTTGGTTTCCATTCTTTTTCTAGTCCATAAATCTTTGAACTAATACAGGTTTATAGAAAGTTCACCAAACAACACAAACACAAGCATACGAATCATGCGATTCCGAATGTTTCTCAAACTCTCAATAACACAACCTTTCTTATTGATTGGTTTGATTTGCCTATTGTATGGTTTAGGAACCGTTGGTTTCCATTCATTTTCTAGTCCATAAATCTTTGAACTAATAGAACTTGATAGAAAGATCACCAAACAACACAAAGACAAGCATACGAAATGCGATTCCGAATGTTTCTCAAATTCTCAATAACACAACCTTTCTTATTGATTGGTTTGATTTGCCTAGGCTATGGTTTGGGAACCGTTGGTTTCCCATCTTTTTCTAGTCCATAAATCTTTGAACTAATAGAACTTGATAGAAAGATCACCAAACAACACAAACACAAGTATACGAATCATACGATTCCGTATGTTTCTCAAATTCTCAATAATAGAACCTTTCTTATTGATTGGTTTGATTTGCCTAGGCTATGGTTTGGGAACCGTTGGTTTCCATTATTTTTCTCGTAAACAAATCTTTGAACTAATAGAACATGATAGAAAGATCACTAAACAGCACAAACACAAGCATAGGAATCATGCGATTTCGAATGTTTCTCAAATTCTCAATAACACAACCTTTCTTATTGATTGGTTTGATTTGCCTAGGCAATGGTTTGGGAACCGTTGGTTTCCATTCTTTTTCTAGTCCATAAATCTTTGAACTAATAGAACTTGATAGAAAGATCACCAAACAACACAAACACAAGCATATGAATCATGCGATTCCGTATGTTTCTCAAATTCTCAATAATAGAACCTTTCTGATTGATTGGTTTGATTTGCCTAAGCTATGGTTTGGGAACCGTTGGTTTCCATTATTTTGTCTCGTAAACAAATCTTTGAACTAATACAACATGATAGAAAGATCACTAAACAGCACAAAGACAGGCATACGAATCATGCGATTTCGAATGTTTCTCAAATTCTCAATAACACAACCTTTCTTATTGATTGGTTTGATTTGCCTAGGCTATGGTTTGGGAACCGTTGGTTTCCATTATTTTTCTCGTAAACAAATCTTTGAACTAATACAACATGATAGAAAGATCACTAAACAGCACAAACACAAGCATACGAATCATGCGATTTCGAATGTTTCTCAAATTCTAAATAACACAACCTTTCTTATTGATTAGTTTGATTTGCCTAGGCTATGGTTTGGGAACCGTTGGTTTCCATTCTTTTTCCAGTCCATAAATCTTTTAACTAATAGAACTTGATAGAAAGATCACCAAACAACACAAACACGAGCATACGAATCATGCGATTCCGTATGTTTCTCAAATTCTCAATAATAGAA
Source organism: Polygonum maritimum (assembly GCA_963924305.1). Lineage (NCBI taxonomy): Eukaryota > Viridiplantae > Streptophyta > Magnoliopsida > Caryophyllales > Polygonaceae > Polygonum > Polygonum maritimum. The sequence continues at coordinate 22,184,201 of OZ002737.1, read as the reverse complement.
CCTTTCTTATTGATTGGTTTGATTTGCCTAGGCTATGGTTTGGGAACCGTTGGTTTCCATTATTTTTCTCGTAAACAAATCTTTGAACTAATAGAACATGATAGAAAGATCACTAAACAACACAAACACAAGCATACGAATCATGCGATTTCGAATGTTTCTCAAATTCTCAATAACACAACCTTTCTTATTGATTGGTTTGATTTGCCTAGGCTATGGTTTGGGAACCGTTGGTTTCCATTCTTTTTCTAGTCCATAAATCTTTGAACTAATAGAACTTGATAGAAAGATCACCAAACAACACAAACACAAGCATACGAATCATGCGATTCCGTATGTTTCTCAAATTCTCAATAATAGAACCTTTCTTATTGATTGGTTTGATTTGCCTAGGCTATGGTTTGGGAACCGTTGGTTTCCATTATTTTTCTCGTAAACAAATCTTTGAACTAGTAGAACATGATAGAAAGATCACTAAACAGCACAAACACAAGCATACGAATCATGCGATTTCGAATGTTTCTCAAATTCTCAATAACACAACCTTTCTTATTGATTGGTTTGATTTGCCTATGCTATGGTTTGGGAGCCGTTGGTTTCCATTCTTTTTCTAGTCCATAAATCTTTGAACTAATAGAACTTGATAGAAAGATCACCAAACAACACAAACATAAGCATATGAATCATGCGATTCCGTATGTTTCTCAAATTCTCAATAATAGAACCTTTCTGATTGATTGGTTTGATTTGCCTAGGCTATGGTTTGGGAACCATTGGTTTTCATTCTTTTTCTAGTCCATAAATCATTGAACTAATAGAACTTGATAGAAAGATCACCAAACAACACAAACACAAGCATACAAATCATGCGATTCCGAATGTTTCTCACACTCTCAATAACACAACCTTTCTTACTGATTGGTTTGATTTGCCTAGGTTATGGTTTGGGAACCGTTGGTTTCCATTCTTTTTCTCGTCCAAAAATCTTTGAACTAATAGAACTTGATAGAAAGATCACCAAACAACACAAACACAAGCATACGAATCATGCGATTCCGAATGTTTTTCAAACTCTCAATAACACAACCTTTCTTATTGATTGATTTGATTTGCCTATTGTATGGTTTGGGAACCGTTGGTTTCCATTCATTTTCTAGTCCATAAGTCTTTGAACTAATAGAACTTGATAGAAAGATCACCAAACAACACAAACACAAGCATACGAATCATGCGATTCCGAATGTTACTCAAATTCTCAATAACACAACGTTTCTTATTGATTGGTTTGATTTGCCTAGGCTATGGTTTGTGAACCGTTGGTTTCCATTCTTTTTCTAGTCCATAAATCTTTGAACTAATACAGGTTTATAGAAAGTTCACCAAACAACACAAACACAAGCATACGAATCATGCGATTCTGAATGTTTCTCAAACTCTCAAAAACACAACCTTTCTTATTGATTGGTTTGATTTGCCTATTTTATGGTTTAGGAACCGTTGGTTTCCATTCATTTTCTAGTCCATAAATCTTTGAACTAATAGAACTTGATAGAAAGATCACCAAACAACACAAAGACAAGCATACGAAATGCGATTCCGAATGTTTCTCAAATTCTCAATAACACAACCTTTCTTATTGAGTGGTTTGATTTGCCTAGGCTATGGTTTGGGAACCGTTGGTTTCCATTATTTTTCTAGTCCATAAATCTTTGAACTAATAGAACTTGATAGAAAGATCACCAAACAACACAAACACAAGTATACGAATCATACGATTCCGTATGTTTCTCAAATTCTCAATAATAGAACCTTTCTTATTGATTGGTTTGATTTGCCTAGGCTATGGTTTGGGAACCGTTGGTTTCCATTATTTTTCTCGTAAACAAATCTTTGAACTAATAGAACATGATAGAAAGATCACTAAACAGCACAAACACAAGCATAGGAATCATGCGATTTCGAATGTTTCTCAAATTCTCAATAACACAACCTTTCTTATTGATTGGTTTGATTTGCCTAGGCTATGGTTTGGGAACCGTTGGTTTCCATTCTTTTTCTAGTCCATAAATCTTTGAACTAATAGAACTTGATAGAAAGATCACCAAACAACACAAACACAAGCATACGAATCATGCGATTCCGTATGTTTCTCAAATTCTCAATAATAGAACCTTTCTTATTGATTGGTTTGATTTGCCTAGGCTATGGTTTGGGAACCGTTGGTTTCCATTATTTTTCTCGTAAACAAATCTTTGAACTAGTAGAACATGATAGAAAGATCACTAAACAGCACAAACACAAGCATACGAATCATGCGATTTCGAATGTTTCTCAAATTCTCAATAACACAACCTTTCTTATTGATTGGTTTGATTTGCCTATGCTATGGTTTGGGAGCCGTTGGTTTCCATTCTTTTTCTAGTCCATAAATCTTTGAACTAATAGAACTTGATAGAAAGATCACCAAACAACACAAACACAAGCATATGAATCATGCGATTCCGTATGTTTCTCAAATTCTCAATAATAGAACCTTTCTGATTGATTGGTTTGATTTGCCTAGGCTATGGTTTGGGAACCGTTGGTTTCCATTATTTTTCTCGTAAACAAATCTTTGAACTAATACAACATGATAGAAAGATCACTAAACAGCACAAACACAGGCATACGAATCATGCGATTTCGAATGTTTCTCAAATTCTAAATAACACAACCTTTCTTATTGATTGGTTTGATTTTCCTAGGCTATGGTTTGGGAACCGTTGGTTTCCATTCTTTTTCCAGTCCATAAATCTTTTAACTAATAGAACTTGATAGAAAGATCACCAAACAACACAAACACAAGCATACGAATCATGCGATTCCGTATGTTTCTCAAATTCTCAATAATAGAACCTTTCTTATTGATTGGTTTGATTTGCCTAGGCTATGGTTTGGGAACCATTGGTTTTCATTCTTTTTCTAGTCCATAAATCATTGAACTAATAGAACTTGATAGAAAGATCACCAAACAACACAAACACAAGCATACAAATCATGCGATTCCGAATGTTTCTCACACTCTCAATAACACAACCTTTCTTACTGATTGGTTTGATTTGCCTAGGTTATGGTTTGGGAACCGTTGGTTTCCATTCTTTTTCTCGTCCAAAAATCTTTGAACTAATAGAACTTGATAGAAAGATCACCAAACAACACAAACACAAGCATACGAATCATGCGATTCCGAATGTTTTTCAAACTCTCAATAACACAACCTTTCTTATTGATTGATTTGATTTGCCTATTGTATGGTTTGGGAACCGTTGGTTTCCATTCATTTTCTAGTCCATAAGTCTTTGAACTAATAGAACTTGATAGAAAGATCACCAAACAACACAAACACAAGCATACGAATCATGCGATTCCGAATGTTACTCAAATTCTCAATAACACAACGTTTCTTATTGATTGGTTTGATTTGCCTAGGCTATGGTTTGTGAACCGTTGGTTTCCATTCTTTTTCTAGTCCATAAATCTTTGAACTAATACAGGTTTATAGAAAGTTCACCAAACAACACAAACACAAGCATACGAATCATGCGATTCCGAATGTCTCTCAAACTCTCAATAACACAACCTTTCTTATTGATTGGTTTGATTTGCCTATTGTATGGTTTAGGAACCGTTGGTTTCCATTCATTTTCTAGTCCATAAATCTTTGAACTAATAGAACTTGATAGAAAGATCACCAAACAACACAAAGACAAGCATACGAAATGCGATTCCGAATGTTTCTCAAATTCTCAATAACACAACCTTTCTTATTGATTGGTTTGATTTGCCTAGGCTATGGTTTGGGAACCGTTGGTTTCCCTTCTTTTTCTAGACCATAAATCTTTGAACTAATAGAACTTGATAGAAAGATCACCAAACAACACAAACACAAGTATACGAATCATACGATTCCGTATGTTTCTCAAATTCTCAATAATAGAACCTTTCTTATTGATTGGTTTGATTTGCCTAGGCTATGGTTTGGGAACCGTTGGTTTCCATTATTTTTCTCGTAAACAAATCTTTGAACTAATAGAACATGATAGAAAGATCACTAAACAGCACAAACAAAAGCATAGGAATCATGCGATTTCGAATGTTTCTCAAATTCTCAATAACACAACCTTTCTTATTGATTGGTTTGATTTGCCTAGGCTATGGTTTGGGAACCGTTGGTTTCCATTCTTTTTCTAGTCCATAAATCTTTGAACTAATAGAACTTGATAGAAAGATCACCAAACAACACAAACACAAGCATATGAATCATGCGATTCCGTATGTTTCTCAAATTCTCAATAATAGAACCTTTCTAATTGATTGGTTTGATTTGCCTAAGCTATGGTTTGGGAACCGTTGGTTTCCATTATTTTGTCTCGTAAACAAATATTTGAACTAATACAACATGATAGAAAGATCACTAAACAGCACAAAGACAAGCATACGAATCATGCGATTTCGAATGTTTCTCAAATTCTCAATAACACAACCTTTCTTATTGATTGGTTTGATTTGCCTAGGCTATGGTTTGGGAACCGTTGGTTTCCATTATTTTTCTCGTAAACAAATCTTTGAACTAATACAACATGATAGAAAGATCACTAAACAGCACAAACACAAGCATACGAATCATGCGATTTCGAATGTTTCTCAAATTCTAAATAACACAACCTTTCTTATTGATTGGTTTGATTTGCCTAGGCTATGGTTTGGGAACCGTTGGTTTCCATTCTTTTTCCAGTCCATAAATCTTTTAACTAATAGAACTTGATAGAAAGATCACCAAACAACACAAACACGAGCATACGAATCATGCGATTCCGTATGTTTCTCAAATTCTCAATAATAGAACCTTTCTTATTGATTGGTTTGATTTGCCTAGGCTATGGTTTGGGAACCGTTGGTTTCCATTATTTTTCTCGTAAACAAATCTTTGAACTAATAGAACATGATAGAAAGATCACTAAACAGCACAAACACAAGCATACGAATCATGCGATTTCGAATGTTTCTCAAATTCTCAATAACACAACCTTTCTTATTGATTGGTTTGATTTGCCTAGGCTATGGTTTGGGAACCGTTGGTTTCCATTCTTTTTCTAGTCCATAAATCTTTGAACTAATAGAACTTGATAGAAAGATCACCAAACAACACAAACACAAGCATACGAATCATGCGATTCCGTATGTTTCTCAAATTCTCAATAATAGAACCTTTCTTATTGATTGGTTTGATTTGCCTAGGCTATGGTTTGGGAACCGGTGGTTTCCATTATTTTTCTCGTAAACAAATCTTTGAACTAGTAGAACATGATAGAAAGATCACTAAACAGCACAAACACAAGCATACGAATCATGCGATTTCGAATGTTTCTCAAATTCTCAATAACACAACCTTTCTTATTGATTGGTTTGATTTGCCTATGCTATGGTTTGGGAGCCGTTGGTTTCCATTCTTTTTCTAGTCCATAAATCTTTGAACTAATAGAACTTGATAGAAAGATCACCAAACAACACAAACACAAGCATATGAATCATGCGATTCCGTATGTTTCTCAAATTCTCAATAATAGAACCTTTCTGATTGATTGGTTTGATTTGCCTAGGCTATGGTTTGGGAACCGTTGGTTTCCATTATTTTTCTCGTAAACAAATCTTTGAACTAATATAACATGATAGAAAGATCACTAAACAGCACAAACACAGGCATACGAATCATGCGATTTCGAATGTTTCTCAAATTCTAAATAACACAACCTTTCTTATTGATTGGTTTGATTTTCCTAGGCTATGGTTTGGGAACCGTTGGTTTCCATTCTTTTTCCAGTCCATAAATCTTTTAACTAATAGAACTTGATAGAAAGATCACCAAACAACACAAACACAAGCATACGAATCATGCGATTCCGTATGTTTCTCAAATTCTCAATAATAGAACCTTTCTTATTGATTGGTTTGATTTGCCTAGGCTATGGTTTGGGAACCATTGGTTTTCATTCTTTTTCTAGTCCATAAATCATTGAACTAATAGAACTTGATAGAAAGATCACCAAACAACACAAACACAAGCATACAAATCATGCGATTCCGAATGTTTCTCACACTCTCAATAACACAACCTTTCTTACTGATTGGTTTGATTTGCCTAGGTTATGGTTTGGGAACCGTTGGTTTCCATTCTTTTTCTCGTCCAAAAATCTTTGAACTAATAGAACTTGATAGAAAGATCACCAAACAACACAAACACAAGCATACGAATCATGCGATTCCGAATGTTTTTGAAACTCTCAATAACACAACCTTTCCTATTGGTTGATTTGATTTGCCTAGGCTATGGTTTGGGAACCGTTGGTTTCCCTTCTTTTTCTAGTCCATAAATCTTTGAACTAATAGAACTTGATAGAAAGATAACCAAACAACACAAACACAAGCATACGAATCATGCGATTCCGTATGTTTCTCAAATTCTCAATAATAGAACCTTTCTTATTGATTGGTTTGATTTGCCTAGGCTATGGTTTGGGAACCGTTGGTTTCCATTATTTTTCTCGTAAACAAATCTTTGAACTAATACAACATGATAGAAAGATCACTAAACAGCACAAACACAAGCATACGAATCATGCGATTTCGAATGTTTCTCAAATTCTAAATAACACAACCTTTCATATTGATTGGTTTGATTTGCCTAGGCTATGGTTTGGGAACCGTTGGTTTCCTTTCTTTATCCAGTCCATAAATCTTTTAACTAATAGAACGTGATAGAAAGATCACCAAACAACACAAACACGAGCATACGAATCATGCGATTCCGTATGTTTCTCAAATTCTCAATAATAGAACCTTTCTTATTGATTGGTTTGATTTGCCTAGGCTATGGTTTGGGAACCGTTGGTTTCCATTCTTTTTCCAGTCCATAAATCTTTGAACTAATAGAACGTGATAGAAAGATCACCAAACAACACAAACACAAGCATACGAATCATGCGATTCCGTATGTTTCTCACACTCTCAATAACACAACCTTTCTTATTGATTGGTTTGATTTGCCTAGGTTATGATTTGGGAACCGTTGGTTTCCATTCTTTTTCTCGTCCAAAAATCTTTGAACTAATAGAACTTGATAGAAAGATCACCAAACAACACAAACACAAGCATACGAATCATGCGATTCCGAATGTTTCTCAAACTCTCAATAACACAACCTTTCTTATTGATTGATTTGATTTACCTATTGTATGGTTTGGGAACCTTTGGTTTCCATTCATTTTCTAGTCCATAAGTCTTTGAACTTATAGAACTTGATAGAAAGATCACTAAACAACACAAATACAAGCAACGAATCATGCGATTCCGAATGTTTCTCAAATTCTCAATAACACAACGTTTCTTATTGATTGGTTTGATTTGCCTAGGCTATGGTTTGGGAACCGTTGGTTTCCATTCTTTTTCTAGTCCATAAATCTTTGAACTAATAGAGCTTGATAGAAAGATCACCAAGTAACACAAACACAAGTATACGAATCATGCGATTCCTAATGTTTCTCAAACTCTCAATAACACGACCTTTCTTATTGATTGGTTTGATTTGCCTATTGTATGGTTTGGGAACCGTTGGTTTCCATTCATTTTCTAGTCCATAAATCTTTGAACTAATAGAACTTGATAGAAAGATCACCAAACAACACAAACACAAGCATACGAAATGCGATTCCGAATGTTTCTCAAATTCTCAATAACACAACCTTTCCTATTGATTTGTTTGATTTGCCTAGGCTATGGTTTGGGAACCGTTGGTTTCCATTCTTTTTCTAGTCTATAAATCTTTGAACTAATAGAACTTGATAGAAAGATCCCCAAACAACACAAACACAAGCATACGAATCATGCGATTCCGTATGTTTCTCAAATTCTCAATAATAGAACCTTTCTTATTGATTGGTTTGATTTGCCTAGGCTATGGTTTGGGAACCGTTGGTTTCCATTATTTTCCTCGTAAACAAATCTTTGAACTAATAGAACATGATAGAAAGATCACTAAACAGCACAAACACAAGCATACGAATCATGCGATTTCGAATGTTTCTCAAATTCTCAATAACACAACCTTTCTTATTGATTAGTTTGATTTGCCTAGGCTATGGTTTGGGAACCGTTGGTTTCCATTCTTTTTCTAGTCCATAAATCTTTGAACTAATAGAACTTGATAGAAAGATCACCAAACAACACAAACACAAGCATATGAATCATACGATTCCATATGTTTCTCAAATTCTCAAGAATAGAACCTTTCTTATTGATTGGTTTGATTTGCCTAGGCTATGGTTTGGGAACCGTTGGTTTCCATTATTTTTCTCGTAAACAAATCTTTGAACTAATACAACATGATAGAAAGATCACTAAACAGCACAAACACAAGCATACGAATCATGCGATTTCGAATGTTTCTCAAATTCTAAATAACACAACCTTTCTTATTGATTGGTTTGATTTGCCAAGGCTATGGTTTGGGAACCGTTGGTTTCCATTCTATTTCCAGTCCATAAATCTTTTAACTAATAAAACTTGATATAAAGATCACCAAACAACACAAACACAAGCATACAAATCATGCGATTCCGTATGTTTCTCAAATTCTCAATAATAGAACCTTTCTTATTGATTGGTTTGATTTGCCTAGGCTATGGGTTGGGAACCGTTGGTTTCCATTATTTTTCTCGTAAACAAATCTTTGAACTAGTAGAACATGATAGAAAGATTACTAAACAGCACAAACACAAGCATACAAATCATGCGATTCCGAATGTTTCTCACACTCTCAATAACACAACCTTTCTTATTGATTTGTTTGATTTGCCTAGGTTATGGTTTGGGAACCGTTGGTTTACATTCTTTTTCTCGTCCAAAAATCTTTGAACTAATAGAACTTGATAGAAAGATCACCAAACAACACAAACACAAGCATACGAATCATGCGATTTCGAATGTTTTTCAAACTCTCAATAACACAACCTTTCTTATTGATTGATTTGATTTGCCTATTGTATGGTTTGGGAACCGTTGGTTTCCATTCATTTTCTAGTCCATAAGTCTTTGAACTAATAGAACTTGATAGAAAGATCACCAAACAACACAAACACAAGCATACGAATCATGCGATTCCGAATGTTACTCAAATTCTCAATAACACAACGTTTCTTATTGATTGGTTTGATTTGCCTAGGCTATGGTTTGTGAACCGTTGGTTTCCATTCTTTTTCTAGTCCATAAATCTTTGAACTAATACAAGTTTATAGAAAGTTCACCAAACAACACAAACACAAGCATACGAATCATGCGATTCCGAATGTTTCTCAAACTCTCAATAACACAACCTTTCTTATTGATTGGTTTGATTTGCCTATTGTATGGTTTAGGAACCGTTGGTTTCCATTCATTTTCTAGTCCATAAATCTTTGAACTAATAGAACTTGATAGAAAGATCACCAAACAACACAAAGACAAGCATACGAAATGCGATTCCGAATGTTTCTCAAATTCTCAATAACACAACCTTTCTTATTGATTGGTTTGATTTGCCTAGGCTATGGTTTGGGAACCGTTGGTTTCCATTATTTTTCTCGTAAACAAATCTTTGAACTAATACAACATGATAGAAAGATCACTAAACAGCACAAACACAAGCATACGAATGATGCGATTTCGAATGTTTCTCAAATTCTAAATAACACAACCTTTCTTATTGATTGGTTTGATTTGCCTAGGCTATGGTTTGGGAACCGTTGTTTTCCATTCTTTTTCCAGTCCATAAATCTTTTAACTAATAGAACTTGATAGAAAGATCACCAAACAACACAAACACGAGCATACGAATCATGCGATTCCGTATGTTTCTCAAATTCTCAATAATAGAACCTTTCTTATTGATTGGTTTGATTTGCCTAGGCTATGGTTTGGGAACCGTTGGTTTCCATTATTTTTCTCGTAAACAAATCTTTGAACTAATAGAACATGATAGAAAGATCACTAAACAGCACAAACACAAGCATACGAATCATGCGATTCCGAATGTTTCTCAAATTCTCAATAACACAACCTTTCTTATTGATTGGTTTGATTTGCCTAGGCTATGGTTTGGGAACCGTTGGTTTCCATTCTTTTTCAAGTCCATAAATCTTTGAACTAATAGAACTTTATCGAAAGATCACCAAACAACACAAACACAAGCATATGAATCATGCGATTCCGTATGTTTCTCAAATTCTCAATAATAGAACCTTTCTGATTGATTGGTTTGATTTGCCTAGGCTATGGTTTGGGAACCGTTGGTTTACATTATTTTTCTCGTCAACAAATCTTTGAACTAATACAACATGATAGAAAGATCACTAAACAACACAAACACAAGCATACGAATCATGCGAGTCCGTATGTTTCTCAAATTCTCAATAATAGAACCTTTCTTATTGATTGGTTTGATTTGCCTAGGCTATGGTTTGGGAACCGTTGGTTTCCATTATTTTTCTCGTAAACAAATCTTTGAACTAATAGAACATGATAGAAAGATCACTAAACATCACAAACACAAGCATACGAATCATGCGATTTCGAATGTTTCTCAAATTCTCAGTAACACAACCTTTCTTATTGATTGGTTTGATTTGCCTAGGCTATGGTTTGGGAACCGTTGGTTTCCATTCTTTTTCTAGTCCATAAATCTTTGAACTAATAGAACTTGATAGAAAGATCACCAAACAACACAAACACAAGCATACGAATCATGCGAGTCCGTATGTTTCTCAAATTCTCAATAATAGAACCTTTCTTATTGATTGGTTTGATTTGCCTAGGCTATGGTTTGGGAACCGTTGGTTTCCATTATTTTTCTCGTAAAGAAATCTTTGAACTAATAGAACATGATAGAAAGATCACTAAACAGCACAAACACAAGCATATGAATCATGCGATTTCGAATGTTTCTCAAATTCTCAATAACACAACCTTTCTTATTGATTGGTTTGATTTGCCTAGGCTATGGTTTGGGAACCGTTGGTTTCCATTCTTTTTCAAGTCCAAAGATCTTTGAACTAATAGAACTTTATAGAAAGATCACCAAACAACACAAACACAAGCATATGAATCATGCGATTCCGTATGTTTCTCAAATTCTCAATAATAGAACCTTTCTGATTTATTGGTTTGATTTGCCTAGGCTATGGTTTGGGAACCGATGGTTTACATTATTTTTCTCGTCAACAAATCTTTGAACTAATACAACATGATAGAAAGATCACTAAACAGCACAAACACAAGCATAGGAATCATGCGATTTCGAATGTTTCTCAAATTCTCAATAACACAACCTTTCTTATAGATTGGTTTGATTTGCCTAGGCTATGGTTTGGGAACCGTTGGTTTCCATTCTTTTTCCAGTCCATAAATCTTTGAACTAATAGAACGTGATAGAAAGATCACCAAACAACACAAACACAAGCATACGAATCATGCGAGTCCGTATGTTTCTCAAATTCTCAATAATAGAACCTTTCTTATTGATTGGTTTGATTTGCCTAGGCTATGGTTTGGGAACCGTTGGTTTTCATTCTTTTTCTAGTGCATAAATCATTGAACTAATAGAACTTGATAGAAAGATCACCAAACAACACAAACACAAGCATACAAATCATGCGATTCCGAATGTTTCTCACACTCTCAATAACACAACCTTTCTTATTGATTGGTTTGATTTGCCTAGGCTATGGTTTGGGAACCGTTGGTTTCCATTCTTTTTCTCGTCCATAAATCTTTGAACTAATAGAACTTGATAGAAAGATCACCAAACAACACAAACACAAGCATACGAATCATGCGAGTCCGTATGTTTCTCAAATTCTCAATAATAGAACCTTTCTTATCGATTGGTTTGATTTGCCTAGGCTATGGTTTGGGAACCGTTGGTTTCCATTATTTTTCTCGTAAACAAATCTTTGAACTAATAGAACATGATAGAAAGATCACTAAACAGCACAAACACAAGCATACGAATCATGCGATTTCGAATGTTTCTCAAATTCTCATTAACACAACCTTTCTTATTGATTGGTTTGATTTGCCGAGGCTATGGTTTGGGAACCGTTGGTTTCCATTCTTTTTCTAGTCCATCAATCTTTGAACTAATAGAACTTGATAGAAAGATCACCAAACAACACAAACACAAGCATACGAATCATGCGAGTCCGTATGTTTCTCAAATTCTCAATAATAGAACCTTTCTTATTGATTGGTTTGATTTGCCTAGGCTATGGTTTGGGAACCGTTGGTTTCCATTATTTTTCTCGTAAACAAATCTTTGAACTAATAGAACATGATAGAAAGATCACTAAACAGCACAAACACAAGCATACGAATCATGCGATTTCGAATGTTTCGCAAATTCTCATTAACACAACCTTTCTTATTGATTGGTTTGATTTGCCTAGGCTATGGTTTGGGAACCGTTGGTTTCCATTCTTTTTCTAGTCCATAAATCTTTGAACTAATAGAACTTGATAGAAAGATCACCAAACAACACAAACACAAGCATACGAATCATGCGATTCCTTATGTTTCTCAAATTCTCAATAATAGAACCTTTCTTATTGATTGGTTTGATTTGCCTAGGCTATGGTTTGGGAACCGTTGGTTTCCATTATTTTTCTCGTAAACAAATCTTTGAACTAGTAGAACATGATAGAAAGATCACTAAACAACACAAACACAAGCATACGAATCATGCGATTTCGAATGTTTCTCAAATTCTCAATAACACAACCTTTCTTATTGATTGGTTTGATTTGCCTATGCTATGGTTTGGGAGCCGTTGGTTTCCATTCTTTTTCTAGTGCATAAATCTTTGAACTAATAGAACTTGATAGAAAGATCACCAAACAACACAAACACAAGCATATGAATCATGCGATTCCGTATGTTTCTCAAATTCTCAATAATAGAACCTTTCTGATTGATTGGTTTGATTTGCCTAGGCTATGGTTTGGGAACCGTTGGTTTCCATTATTTTTCTCGTAAACAAATCTTTGAACTAATACAACATGATAGAAAGATCACTAAACAGCACAAACACAGGCATACGAATCATGCGATTTCGAATGTTTCTCAAATTCTAAATAACACAACCTTTCTTATTGATTGGTTTGATTTTCCTAGGCTATTGTTTGGGAACCGTTGGTTTCCATTCTTTTTCCAGTCCATAAATCTTTTAACTAATAGAACTTGATAGAAAGATCACCAAACAACACAAACATAAGCATACGAATCATGCGATTCCGTATGTTTCTCAAATTCTCAATAATAGAACCTTTCTTATTGATTGGTTTGATTTGCCTAGGCTATGGTTTGGGAACCATTGGTTTTCATTCTTTTTCTAGTCCATAAATCATTGAACTAATAGAACTTGATAGAAAGATCACCAAACAACACAAACACAAGCATACAAATCATGCGATTCCGAATGTTTCTCACACTCTCAATAACACAACCTTTCTTACTGATTGGTTTGATTTGCCTAGGTTATGGTTTGGGAACAGTTGGTTTCCATTCTTTTTCTCGTCCAAAAATCTTTGAACTAATAGAACTTGATAGAAAGATCACCAAACAACACAAACACAAGCATACGAATCATGCGATTCCGAATGTTTTTCAAACTCTCAATAACACAACCTTTCTTATTGATTGATTTGATTTGCCTATGGTATGGTTTGGGAACCGTTGGTTTCCATTCATTTTCTAGTCCATAAGTCTTTGAACTAATAGAACTTGATAGAAAGATCACCAAACAACACAAACACAAGCATACGAATCATGCGATTCCGAATGTTACTCAAATTCTCAATAACACAACGTTTCTTATTGATTGGTTTGATTTGCCTAGGCTATGGTTTGGGAACCGTTGGTTTCCATTCTTTTTCTAGTCCATAAATCTTTGAACTAATACAGGTTTATAGAAAGTTCACCAAACAACACAAACACAAGCATACGAATCATGCGATTCCGAATGTTTCTCAAACTCTCAATAACACAACCTTTCTTATTGATAGGTTTGATTTGCCTATTGTATGGTTTAGGAACCGTTGGTTTCCATTCATTTTCTAGTCCATAAATCTTTGAACTAATAGAACTTGATAGAAAGATCACCAAACAACACAAAGACAAGCATACGAAATGCGATTCCGAATGTTTCTCAAATTCTCAATAACACAACCTTTCTTATTGATTGGTTTGATTTGCCTAGGCTATGGTTTGGGAACCGTTGGTTTCCCTTCTTTTTCTAGTCCATAAATCTTTGAACTAATAGAACTTGACAGAAAGATCACCAAACAACACAAACACAAGCATACGAATTATGCGATTCCGTATGTTTCTCAAATTCTCAATAATAGAACCTTTCTTATTGATTGGTTTGATTTGCCTAGGCTATGGTTTGGGAACCGTTGGTTTCCATTATTTTTCTCGTAAACAAATCTTTGAACTAATAGAACATGATAGAAAGATCACTAAACAGCACAAACACAAGCATAGGAATCATGCGATTTCGAATGTTTCTCAAATTCTCAATAACACAACCTTTCTTATTGATTGGTTTGATTTGCCTAGGCTATGGTTTGGGAACCGTTGGTTTCCGTTCTTTTTCTCGTCCATAAATCTTTGAACTAATAGAACTTGATAGAAAGATCACCAAACAACACAAACACAAGCATACGAATCATGCGAGTCCGTATGTTTCTCAAATTCTCAATAATAGAACCTTTCTTATTGATTGGTTTGATTTGCCTAGGCTATGGTTTGGGAAACGTTGGTTTCCATTATTTTTCTCGTAAACAAATCTTTGAACTAATAGAACATGATAGAAATATCACTAAACAGCACAAACACAAGCATACGAATCATGCGATTTCGAATGTTTCTCAAATTCTCATTAACACAACCTTTCTTATTGATTGGTTTGATTTGCCGAGGCTATGGTTTGGGAACCGTTGGTTTCCATTCTTTTTCTAGTCCATAAATCTTTGAACTAATAGAACTTGATAGAAAGATCACCAAACAACACAAACACAAGCATACGAATCATGCGAGTCCGTATGTTTCTCAAATTCTCAATAATAGAACCTTTCTTATTGATTGGTTTGATTTGCCTAGGCTATGGTTTGGGAACCGTTGGTTTCCATTATTTTTCTCGTAAACAAATCTTTGAACTAATAGAACATGATAGAAAGATCACTAAACAGCACAAACACAAGCATACGAATCATGCGATTTCGAATGTTTCTCAAATTCTCATTAACACAACCTTTCTTATTGATTGGTTTGATTTGCCTAGGCTATGGTTTGGGAACCGTTGGTTTCCATTCTTTTTCTAGTCTATAAATCTTTGAACTAATAGAACTTGATAGAAAGATCACCAAACAACACAAACACAAGCATACGAATCATGCGATTCCTTATGTTTCTCAAATTCTCAATAATAGAACCTTTCTTATTGATTGGTTTGATTTGCCTAGGCTATGGTTTGGGAACCGTTGGTTTCCATTATTTTTCTCGTAAACAAATCTTTGAACTAGTAGAACATGATAGAAAGATCACTAAACAACACAAACACAAGCATACGAATCATGCGATTTCGAATGTTTCTCAAATTCTCAATAACACAACCTTTCTTATTGATTGGTTTGATTTGCCTATGCTATGGTTTGGGAGCCGTTGGTTTCCATTCTTTTTCTAGTCCATAAATCTTTGAACTAATAGAACTTGATAGAAAGATCACCAAACAACACAAACACAAGCATATGAATCATGCGATTCCGTATGTTTCTCAAATTCTCAATAATAGAACCTTTCTGATTGATTGGTTTGATTTGCCTAGGCTATGGTTTGGGAACCGTTGGTTTCCATTATTTTTCTCGTAAACAAATCTTTGAACTAATACAACATGATAGAAAGATCACTAAACAGCACAAACACAGGCATACGAATCATGCGATTTCGAATGTTTCTCAAATTCTAAATAACACAACCTTTCTTATTGATTGGTTTGATTTTCCTAGGCTATTGTTTGGGAACCGTTGGTTTCCATTCTTTTTCCAGTGCATAAATCTTTTAACTAATAGAACTTGATAGAAAGATCACCAAACAACACAAACACAAGCATACGAATCATGCGATTCCGTATGTTTCTCAAATTCTCAATAATAGAACCTTTCTTATTGATTGGTTTGATTTGCCTAGGCTATGGTTTGGGAACCATTGGTTTTCATTCTTTTTCTAGTCCATAAATCATTGAACTAATAGAACTTGATAGAAAGATCACCAAACAACACAAACACAAGCATACAAATCATGCGATTCCTAATGTTTCTCACACTCTCAATAACACAACCTTTCTTACTGATTGGTTTGATTTGCCTAGGTTATGGTTTGGGAACCGTTGGTTTCCATTCTTTTTCTCGTCCAAAAATCTTTGAACTAATAGAACTTGATAGAAAGATCACCAAACAACACAAACACAAGCATACGAATCATGCGATTCCGAATGTTTTTCAAACTCTCAATAACACAACCTTTCTTATTGATTGATTTGATTTGCCTATTGTATGGTTTGGCAACCGTTGGTTTCCATTCATTTTCTAGTCCATAAGTCTTTGAACTAATAGAACTTGATAGAAAGATCACCAAACAACACAAACACAAACATACGAATCATGCGATTCCGAATGTTACTCAAATTCTCAATAACACAACGTTTCTTATTGATTGGTTTGATTTGCCTAGGCTATGGTTTGGGAACCGTTGGTTTCCATTCTTTTTCTAGTCCATAAATCTTTGAACTAATACAGGTTTATAGAAAGTTCACCAAACAACACAAACACAAGCATACGAATCATGCGATTCCGAATGTTTCTCAAACTCTCAATAACACAACCTTTCTTATTGATTGGTTTGATTTGCCTATTGTATGGTTTAGGAACCGTTGGTTTCCATTCATTTTCTAGTCCATAAATCTTTGAACTAATAGAACTTGATAGAAAGATCACCAAACAACACAAAGACAAGCATACGAAATGCGATCCCGAATGTTTCTCAAATTCTCAATAACACAACCTTTCTTATTGATTGGTTTGATTTGCCTAGGCTATGGTTTGGGAACCGTTGGTTTCCCTTCTTTTTCTAGTCCATAAATCTTTGAACTAATAGAACTTGATAGAAAGATCACCAAACAACACAAACACAAGCATACGAATCATGCGATTCCGTATGTTTCTCAAATTCTCAATAATAGAACCTTTCTTATTGATTGGTTTGATTTGCCTAGGCTATGGTTTGGGAACCGTTGGTTTCCATTATTTTTTCTCGTAAACAAATCTTTGAACTAATAGAACATGATAGAAAGATCACTAAACAGCACAAACACAAGCATACGAATCATGCGATTTCGAATGTTTCTCAAATTCTCATTAACACAACCTTTCTTATTGATTGGTTTGATTTGCCGAGGCTATGGTTTGGGAACCGTTGGTTTCCATTCTTTTTCTAGTCCATCAATCTTTGAACTAATAGAACTTAATAGAAAGATCACCAAACAACACAAACACAAGCATACGAATCATGCGAGTCCGTATGTTTCTCAAATTCTCAATAATAGAACCTTTCTTATTGATTGGTTTGATTTGCCTAGGCTGTGGTTTGGGAACCGTTGGTTTCCATTATTTTTCTCGTAAACAAATCTTTGAACTAATAGAACATGATAGAAAGATCACTAAACAGCACAAACACAAGCATACGAATCATGCGATTTCGAATGTTTCTCAAATTCTCATTAACACAACCTTTCTTATTGATTGGTTTGATTTGCCTAGGCTATGGTTTGGGAACCGTTGGTTTCCATTCTTTTTCTAGTCCATAAATCTTTGAACTAATAGAACTTGATAGAAAGATCACCAAACAACACAAACACAAGCATACGAATCATGCGATTCCTTATGTTTCTCAAATTCTCAATAATAGAACCTTTCTTATTGATTGGTTTGATTTGCCTAGGCTATGGTTTGGGAACCGTTGGTTTCCATTATTTTTCTCGTAAACAAATCTTTGAACTAATACAACATGATAGAAAGATCACTAAACAGCACAAACACAGGCATACGAATCATGCGATTTCGAATGTTTCTCAAATTCTAAATAACACAACCTTTCTTATTGATTGGTTTGATTTTCCTAGGCTATTGTTTGGGAACCGTTGGTTTCCATTCTTTTTCCAGTCCATAAATCTTTTAACTAATAGAACTTGATAGAAAGATCACCAAACAACACAAACACAAGCATACGAATCATGCGATTCCGTATGTTTCTCAAATTCTCAATAATAGAACCTTTCTTATTGATTGGTTTGATTTGCCTAGGCTATGGTTTGGGAACCATTGGTTTTCATTCTTTTTCTAGTCCATAAATCATTGAACTAATAGAACTTGATAGAAAGATCACCAAACAACACAAACACAAGCATACAAATCATGCGATTCCGAATGTTTCTCACACTCTCAATAACACAACCTTTCTTACTGATTGGTTTGATTTGCCTAGGTTATGGTTTGGGAACAGTTGGTTTCCATTCTTTTTCTCGTCCAAAAATCTTTGAACTAATAGAACTTGATAGAAAGATCACCAAACAACACAAACACAAGCATACGAATCATGCGATTCCGAATGTTTTACAAACTCTCAATAACACAACCTTTCTTATTGATTGATTTGATTTGCCTATGGTATGGTTTGGGAACCGTTGGTTTCCATTCATTTTCTAGTCCATAAGTCTTTGAACTAATAGAACTTGATAGAAAGATCACCAAACAACACAAACACAAGCATACGAATCATGCGATTCCGAATGTTACTCAAATTCTCAATAACACAACGTTTCTTATTGATTGGTTTGATTTGCCTAGGCTATGGTTTGGGAACCGTTGGTTTCCATTCTTTTTCTAGTCCATAAATCTTTGAACTAATACAGGTTTATAGAAAGTTCACCAAACAACACAAACACAAGCATACGAATCATGCGATTCCGAATGTTTCTCAAACTCTCAATAACACAACCTTTCTTATTGATTGGTTTGATTTGCCTATTGTATGGTTTAGGAACCGTTGGTTTCCATTCATTTTCTAGTCCATAAATCTTTGAACTAATAGAACTTGATAGAAAGATCACCAAACAACACAAAGACAAGCATACGAAATGCGATTCCGAATGTTTCTCAAATTCTCAATAACACAACCTTTCTTATTGATTGGTTTGATTTGCCTAGGCTATGGTTTGGGAACCGTTGGTTTCCCTTCTTTTTCTAGTCCATAAATCTTTGAACTAATAGAACTTGACAGAAAGATCACCAAACAACACAAACACAAGCATACGAATCATGCGATTCCGTATGTTTCTCAAATTCTCAATAATAGAACCTTTCTTATTGATTGGTTTGATTTGCCTAGGCTATGGTTTGGGAACCGTTGGTTTCCATTATTTTTCTCGTAAACAAATCTTTGAACTAATAGAACATGATAGAAAGATCACTAAACAGCACAAACACAAGCATAGGAATCATGCGATTTCGAATGTTTCTCAAATTCTCAATAACACAACCTTTCTTATTGATTGGTTTGATTTGCCTAGGCTATGGTTTGGGAACCGTTGGTTTCCGTTCTTTTTCTCGTCCATAAATCTTTGAACTAATAGAACTTGATAGAAAGATCACCAAACAACACAAACACAAGCATACGAATCATGCGAGTCCGTATGTTTCTCAAATTCTCAATAATAGAACCTTTCTTATTGATTGGTTTGATTTGCCTAGGCTATGGTTTGGGAAACGTTGGTTTCCATTATTTTTCTCGTAAACAAATCTTTGAACTAATAGAACATGATAGAAAGATCACTAAACAGCACAAACACAAGCATACGAATCATGCGATTTCGAATGTTTCTCAAATTCTCATTAACACAACCTTTCTTATTGATTGGTTTGATTTGCCGAGGCTATGGTTTGGGAACCGTTGGTTTCCATTCTTTTTCTAGTCCATAAATCTTTGAACTAATAGAACTTGATAGAAAGATCACCAAACAACACAAACACAAGCATACGAATCATGCGAGTCCGTATGTTTCTCAAATTCTCAATAATAGAACCTTTCTTATTGATTGGTTTGATTTGCCTAGGCTATGGTTTGGGAACCGTTGGTTTCCATTATTTTTCTCGTAAACAAATCTTTGAACTAATAGAACATGATAGAAAGATCACTAAACAGCACAAACACAAGCATACGAATCATGCGATTTCGAATGTTTCTCAAATTCTCATTAACACAACCTTTCTTATTGATTGGTTTGATTTGCCTAGGCTATGGTTTGGGAACCGTTGGTTTCCATTCTTTTTCTAGTCCATAAATCTTTGAACTAATAGAACTTGATAGAAAGATCACCAAACAACACAAACACAAGCATACGAATCATGCGATTCCTTATGTTTCTCAAATTCTCAATAATAGAACCTTTCTTATTGATTGGTTTGATTTGCCTAGGCTATGGTTTGGGAACCGTTGGTTTCCATTATTTTTCTCGTAAACAAATCTTTGAACTAGTAGAACATGATAGAAAGATCACTAAACAACACAAACACAAGCATACGAATCATGCGATTTCGAATGTTTCTCAAATTCTCAATAACACAACCTTTCTTATTGATTGGTTTGATTTGCCTATGCTATGGTTTGGGAGCCGTTGGTTTCCATTCTTTTTCTAGTCCATAAATCTTTGAACTAATAGAACTTGATAGAAAGATCACCAAACAACACAAACACAAGCATATGAATCATGCGATTCCGTATGTTTCTCAAATTCTCAATAATAGAACCTTTCTGATTGATTGGTTTGATTTGCCTAGGCTATGGTTTGGGAACCATTGGTTTCCATTATTTTTCTCGTAAACAAATCTTTGAACTAATACAACATGATAGAAAGATCACTAAACAGCACAAACACAGGCATACGAATCATGCGATTTCGAATGTTTCTCAAATTCTAAATAACACAACCTTTCTTATTGATTGGTTTGATTTTCCTAGGCTATTGTTTGGGAACCGTTGGTTTCCATTCTTTTTCCAGTCCATAAATCTTTTAACTAATAGAACTTGATAGAAAGATCACCAAACAACACAAACACAAGCATACGAATCATGCGATTCCGTATGTTTCTCAAATTCTCAATAATAGAACCTTTCTTATTGATTGGTTTGATTTGCCTAGGCTATGGTTTGGGAACCATTGGTTTTCATTCTTTTTCTAGTCCATAAATCATTGAACTAATAGAACTTGATAGAAAGATCACCAAACAACACAAACACAAGCATACAAATCATGCGATTCCTAATGTTTCTCACACTCTCAATAACACAACCTTTCTTACTGATTGGTTTGATTTGCCTAGGTTATGGTTTGGGAACCGTTGGTTTCCATTCTTTTTCTCGTCCAAAAATCTTTGAACTAATAGAACTTGATAGAAAGATCACCAAACAACACAAACACAAGCATACGAATCATGCGATTCCGAATGTTTTTCAAACTCTCAATAACACAACCTTTCTTATTGATTGATTTGATTTGCCTATTGTATGGTTTGGCAACCGTTGGTTTCCATTCATTTTCTAGTCCATAAGTCTTTGAACTAATAGAACTTGATAGAAAGATCACCAAACAACACAAACACAAACATACGAATCATGCGATTCCGAATGTTACTCAAATTCTCAATAACACAACGTTTCTTATTGATTGGTTTGATTTGCCTAGGCTATGGTTTGGGAACCGTTGGTTTCCATTCTTTTTCTAGTCCATAAATCTTTGAACTAATACAGGTTTATAGAAAGTTCACCAAACAACACAAACACAAGCATACGAATCATGCGATTCCGAATGTTTCTCAAACTCTCAATAACACAACCTTTCTTATTGATTGGTTTGATTTGCCTATTGTATGGTTTAGGAACCGTTGGTTTCCATTCATTTTCTAGTCCATAAATCTTTGAACTAATAGAACTTGATAGAAAGATCACCAAACAACACAAAGACAAGCATACGAAATGCGATCCCGAATGTTTCTCAAATTCTCAATAACACAACCTTTCTTATTGATTGGTTTGATTTGCCTAGGCTATGGTTTGGGAACCGTTGGTTTCCCTTCTTTTTCTAGTCCGTAAATCTTTGAACTAATAGAACTTGATAGAAAGATCACCAAACAACACAAACACAAGCATACGAATCATGCGATTCCGTAGTTTTCTCAAATTCTCAATAATAGAACCTTTCTTATTGATTGGTTTGATTTGCCTAGGCTATGGTTTGGGAACCGTTGGTTTCCATTATTTTTTCTCGTAAACAAATCTTTCAACTAATAGAACATGATAGAAAGATCACTAAACAGCACAAACACAAGCATAGGAATCATGCGATTTCGAATGTTTCTCAAATTCTCAATAACACAACCTTTCTTATTGATTGGTTTGATTTGCCTAGGCTATGGTTTGGGAACCGTTGGTTTCGATTCTTTTTCTAGTCCATAAATCTTTGAACTAATAAAACTTGATAGAAAGATCACCAAACAACACAAACACAAGCATATGAATCATGCGATTCCGTATGTTTCTCAAATTCTCAATAATAGAACCTTTCTGATTGATTGGTTTGATTTGCCTAAGCTATGGTTTGGGAACCGTTGGTTTCCATTATTTTTCTCGTAAACAAATCTTTGAACTAATACAACATGATAGAAAGATCACTAAACAGCACAAAGACAAGCATACGAATCATGCGATTTCGAATGTTTCTCAAATTCTCAATAACACAACCTTTCTTATTGATTGGTTTGATTTGCCTAGGCTATGGTTTGGGAACCGTTGGTTTCCATTATTTTTCTCCTAAACAAATCTTTGAACTAATACAACATGATAGAAAGATCACTAAACAGCACAAACACAAGCATACGAATCATGCGATTTCGAATGTTTCTCAAATTCTAAATAACACAACCTTTCTTATTGATTGGTTTGATTTGCCTAGGCTATGGTTTGGGAACCTTTGGTTTCCATTCTTTTTCAAGTCCATAAATCTTTGAACTAATAGAACTTTATAGAAAGATCACAAAACAACACAAACACAAGCATATGAATCATGCGATTCCGTATGTTTCTCAAATTCTCAATAATAGAACCTTTCTGATTGATTGGTTTGATTTGCCTAGGCTATGGTTTGGGAACCGTTGGTTTACATTATTTTTCTCGTCAACAAATCTTTGAGCTAATACAACATGATAGAAAGATCACTAAACAACACAAACACAAGCATACGAATCATGCGAGTCCGTATGTTTCTCAAATTCTCAATAATAGAACCTTTCTTATTGATTGGTTTGATTTGCCTAGGCTATGGTTTGGGAACCGTTGGTTTCCATTATTTTTCTCGTAAACAAATCTTTGAACTAATAGAACATGATAGAAAGATCACTAAACAGCACAAACACAAGCATACGAATCATGCGATTTCGAATGTTTCTCAAATTCTCAGTAACACAACCTTTCTTATTGATTGGTTTGATTTGCCTAGGATATGGTTTGGGAACCGTTGGTTTCCATTCTTTTTCTAGTCCATAAATCTTTGAACTAATAGAACTTGATAGAAAGATCACCAAACAACACAAACACAAGCATACGAATCATGCGAGTCCGTATGTTTCTCAAATTCTCAATAATAGAACCTTTCTTATTGATTGGTTTGATTTGCCTAGGCTATGGTTTGGGAACCGTTGGTTTCCATTATTTTTCTCGTAAACAAATCTTTGAACTAATAGAACATGATAGAAAGATCACTAAACAGCACAAACACAAGCATACGAATAATGCGATTTCGAATGTTTCTCAAATTCTCAATAACACAACCTTTCTTATTGATTGGTTTGATTTGCCTAGGCTATGGTTTGGGAACCGTTGGTTTCCATTCTTTTTCAAGTCCAAAGATCTTTGAACTAATAGAACTTTATAGAAAGATCACCAAACAACACAAACACAAGCATATGAATAATGCGATTCCGTATGTTTCTCAAATTCTCAATAATAGAACCTTTCTGATTGATTGGTTTGATTTGCCTAGGCTATGGTTTGGGAACCGATGGTTTACATTATTTTTCTCGTCAACAAATCTTTGAACTAATACAACATGATAGAAGGATCACTAAACAGCACAAACACAAGCATAGGAATCATGCGATTTCGAATGTTTCTCAAATTCTCAATAACACAACCTTTCTTATTGATTGGTTTGATTTGCCTAGGCTATGGTTTGGGAACCGTTGGTTTCCATTCTTTTTCCAGTCCATAAATCTTTGAACTAATAGAACGTGATAGAAA
Organism: Polygonum maritimum; assembly: GCA_963924305.1. Taxonomy (NCBI): domain Eukaryota; kingdom Viridiplantae; phylum Streptophyta; class Magnoliopsida; order Caryophyllales; family Polygonaceae; genus Polygonum; species Polygonum maritimum. The sequence goes on along the minus strand of OZ002737.1, from coordinate 22,159,673 downwards.
GATCACCAAACAACACAAACACAAGCATACGAATCATGCGATTCCGTATGTTTCTCAAATTCTCAATAATAGAACCTTTCTTATTGATTGGTTTGATTTGCCTAGGCTATGGTTTGGGAACCGTTGGTTTTCATTCTTTTTCTAGTCCATAAATCATTGAACTAACGGAACTTGATAGAAAGATCACCAAACAACACAAACACAAGCATACAAATCATGCGATTCCGAATGTTTCTCACACTCTCAATAACACAACCTTTCTTATTGATTGGTTTGATTTGCCTAGGTTATGGTTTGGGAACCGTTGGTTTCCATTCTTTTTCTCGTCCAAAAATCTTTGAACTAATAGAACTTGATAGAAAGATCACCAAACAACACAAACACAAGCATACGAATCATGCGAGTCCGTATGTTTCTCAAATTCTCAATAATAGAAGCTTTCTTATTGATTGGTTTGATTTGCCTAGGCTATGGTTTGGGAACCGTTGGTTTACATTATTTTTCTCGTCAACAAATCTTTGAACTAATACAACATGATAGAAAGATCACTAAACAGCACAAACACAAGCATAGGAATCATGCGATTTCGAATGTTTCTCAAATTCTCAGTAACACAACCTTTCTTATTGATTGGTTTGATTTGCCTAGGCTATGGTTTGGGAACCGTTGGTTTCCATTCTTTTTCTAGTCCATAAATCTTTGAACTAATAGAACTTGATAGAAAGATCACCAAACAACACAAACACAAGCATACGAATCATGCGATTCCGTATGTTTCTCAAATTCTCAATAATAGAACCTTTCTTATTGATTGGTTTGATTTGCCTAGGCTATGGTTTGGGAACCATTGGTTTTCATTCTTTTTCTAGTCCATAAATCATTGAACTAATAGAACTTGATAGAAAGATCACCAAACAACACAAACACAAGCATACAAATCATGCGATTCCGAATGTTTCTCACACTCTCAATAACACAACCTTTCTTACTGATTGGTTTGATTTGCCTAGGTTATGGTTTGGGAACAGTTGGTTTCCATTCTTTTTCTCGTCCAAAAATCTTTGAACTAATAGAACTTGATAGAAAGATCACCAAACAACACAAACACAAGCATACGAATCATGCGATTCCGAATGTTTTACAAACTCTCAATAACACAACCTTTCTTATTGATTGATTTGATTTGCCTATGGTATGGTTTGGGAACCGTTGGTTTCCATTCATTTTCTAGTCCATAAGTCTTTGAACTAATAGAACTTGATAGAAAGATCACCAAACAACACAAACACAAGCATACGAATCATGCGATTCCGAATGTTACTCAAATTCTCAATAACACAACGTTTCTTATTGATTGGTTTGATTTGCCTAGGCTATGGTTTGGGAACCGTTGGTTTCCATTCTTTTTCTAGTCCATAAATCTTTGAACTAATACAGGTTTATAGAAAGTTCACCAAACAACACAAACACAAGCATACGAATCATGCGATTCCGAATGTTTCTCAAACTCTCAATAACACAACCTTTCTTATTGATTGGTTTGATTTGCCTATTGTATGGTTTAGGAACCGTTGGTTTCCATTCATTTTCTAGTCCATAAATCTTTGAACTAATAGAACTTGATAGAAAGATCACCAAACAACACAAAGACAAGCATACGAAATGCGATTCCGAATGTTTCTCAAATTCTCAATAACACAACCTTTCTTATTGATTGGTTTGATTTGCCTAGGCTATGGTTTGGGAACCGTTGGTTTCCCTTCTTTTTCTAGTCCATAAATCTTTGAACTAATAGAACTTGACAGAAAGATCACCAAACAACACAAACACAAGCATACGAATCATGCGATTCCGTATGTTTCTCAAATTCTCAATAATAGAACCTTTCTTATTGATTGGTTTGATTTGCCTAGGCTATGGTTTGGGAACCGTTGGTTTCCATTATTTTTCTCGTAAACAAATCTTTGAACTAATAGAACATGATAGAAAGATCACTAAACAGCACAAACACAAGCATAGGAATCATGCGATTTCGAATGTTTCTCAAATTCTCAATAACACAACCTTTCTTATTGATTGGTTTGATTTGCCTAGGCTATGGTTTGGGAACCGTTGGTTTCCGTTCTTTTTCTCGTCCATAAATCTTTGAACTAATAGAACTTGATAGAAAGATCACCAAACAACACAAACACAAGCATACGAATCATGCGAGTCCGTATGTTTCTCAAATTCTCAATAATAGAACCTTTCTTATTGATTGGTTTGATTTGCCTAGGCTATGGTTTGGGAAACGTTGGTTTCCATTATTTTTCTCGTAAACAAATCTTTGAACTAATAGAACATGATAGAAAGATCACTAAACAGCACAAACACAAGCATACGAATCATGCGATTTCGAATGTTTCTCAAATTCTCATTAACACAACCTTTCTTATTGATTGGTTTGATTTGCCGAGGCTATGGTTTGGGAACCGTTGGTTTCCATTCTTTTTCTAGTCCATAAATCTTTGAACTAATAGAACTTGATAGAAAGATCACCAAACAACACAAACACAAGCATACGAATCATGCGAGTCCGTATGTTTCTCAAATTCTCAATAATAGAACCTTTCTTATTGATTGGTTTGATTTGCCTAGGCTATGGTTTGGGAACCGTTGGTTTCCATTTTTTTTCTCGTAAACAAATCTTTGAACTAATAGAACATGATAGAAAGATCACTAAACAGCACAAACACAAGCATACGAATCATGCGATTTCGAATGTTTCTCAAATTCTCATTAACACAACCTTTCTTATTGATTGGTTTGATTTGCCTAGGCTATGGTTTGGGAACCGTTGGTTTCCATTCTTTTTCTAGTCCATAAATCTTTGAACTAATAGAACTTGATAGAAAGATCACCAAACAACACAAACACAAGCATACGAATCATGCGATTCCTTATGTTTCTCAAATTCTCAATAATAGAACCTTTCTTATTGATTGGTTTGATTTGCCTAGGCTATGGTTTGGGAACCGTTGGTTTCCATTATTTTTCTCGTAAACAAATCTTTGAACTAGTAGAACATGATAGAAAGATCACTAAACAACACAAACACAAGCATACGAATCATGCGATTTCGAATGTTTCTCAAATTCTCAATAACACAACCTTTCTTATTGATTGGTTTGATTTGCCTATGCTATGGTTTGGGAGCCGTTGGTTTCCATTCTTTTTCTAGTCCATAAATCTTTGAACTAATAGAACTTGATAGAAAGATCACCAAACAACACAAACACAAGCATATGAATCATGCGATTCCGTATGTTTCTCAAATTCTCAATAATAGAACCTTTCTGATTGATTGGTTTGATTTGCCTAGGCTATGGTTTGGGAACCGTTGGTTTCCATTATTTTTCTCGTAAACAAATCTTTGAACTAATACAACATGATAGAAAGATCACTAAACAGCACAAACACAGGCATACGAATCATGCGATTTCGAATGTTTCTCAAATTCTAAATAACACAACCTTTCTTATTGATTGGTTTGATTTTCCTAGGCTATTGTTTGGGAACCGTTGGTTTCCATTCTTTTTCCAGTCCATAAATCTTTTAACTAATAGAACTTGATAGAAAGATCACCAAACAACACAAACACAAGCATACGAATCATGCGATTCCGTATGTTTCTCAAATTCTCAATAATAGAACCTTTCTTATTGATTGGTTTGATTTGCCTAGGCTATGGTTTGGGAACCATTGGTTTTCATTCTTTTTCTAGTCCATAAATCATTGAACTAATAGAACTTGATAGAAAGATCACCAAACAACACAAACACAAGCATACAAATCATGCGATTCCTAATGTTTCTCACACTCTCAATAACACAACCTTTCTTACTGATTGGTTTGATTTGCCTAGGTTATGGTTTGGGAACCGTTGGTTTCCATTCTTTTTCTCGTCCAAAAATCTTTGAACTAATAGAACTTGATAGAAAGATCACCAAACAACACAAACACAAGCATACGAATCATGCGATTCCGAATGTTTTTCAAACTCTCAATAACACAACCTTTCTTATTGATTGATTTGATTTGCCTATTGTATGGTTTGGCAACCGTTGGTTTCCATTCATTTTCTAGTCCATAAGTCTTTGAACTAATAGAACTTGATAGAAAGATCACCAAACAACACAAACACAAACATACGAATCATGCGATTCCGAATGTTACTCAAATTCTCAATAACACAACGTTTCTTATTGATTGGTTTGATTTGCCTAGGCTATGGTTTGGGAACCGTTGGTTTCCATTCTTTTTCTAGTCCATAAATCTTTGAACTAATACAGGTTTATAGAAAGTTCACCAAACAACACAAACACAAGCATACGAATCATGCGATTCCGAATGTTTCTCAAACTCTCAATAACACAACCTTTCTTATTGATTGGTTTGATTTGCCTATTGTATGGTTTAGGAACCGTTGGTTTCCATTCATTTTCTAGTCCATAAATCTTTGAACTAATAGAACTTGATAGAAAGATCACCAAACAACACAAAGACAAGCATACGAAATGCGATCCCGAATGTTTCTCAAATTCTCAATAACACAACCTTTCTTATTGATTGGTTTGATTTGCCTAGGCTATGGTTTGGGAACCGTTGGTTTCCCTTCTTTTTCTAGTCCGTAAATCTTTGAACTAATAGAACTTGATAGAAAGATCACCAAACAACACAAACACAAGCATACGAATCATGCGATTCCGTAGTTTTCTCAAATTCTCAATAATAGAACCTTTCTTATTGATTGGTTTGATTTGCCTAGGCTATGGTTTGGGAACCGTTGGTTTCCATTATTTTTTCTCGTAAACAAATCTTTGAACTAATAGAACATGATAGAAAGATCACTAAACAGCACAAACACAAGCATAGGAATCATGCGATTTCGAATGTTTCTCAAATTCTCAATAACACAACCTTTCTTATTGATTGGTTTGATTTGCCTAGGCTATTTTTTGGGAACCGTTGGTTTCGATTCTTTTTCTAGTCCATAAATCTTTGAACTAATAAAACTTGATAGAAAGATCACCAAACAACACAAACACAAGCATATGAATCATGCGATTCCGTATGTTTCTCAAATTCTCAATAATAGAACCTTTCTGATTGATTGGTTTGATTTGCCTAAGCTATGGTTTGGGAACCGTTGGTTTCCATTATTTTTCTCGTAAACAAATCTTTGAACTAATACAACATGATAGAAAGATCACTAAACAGCACAAAGACAAGCATACGAATCATGCGATTTCGAATGTTTCTCAAATTCTCAATAACACAACCTTTCTTATTGATTGGTTTGATTTGCCTAGGCTATGGTTTGGGAACCGTTGGTTTCCATTATTTTTCTCCTAAACAAATCTTTGAACTAATACAACATGATAGAAAGATCACTAAACAGCACAAACACAAGCATACGAATCATGCGATTTCGAATGTTTCTCAAATTCTAAATAACACAACCTTTCTTATTGATTGGTTTGATTTGCCTAGGCTATGGTTTGGGAACCTTTGGTTTCCATTCTTTTTCAAGTCCATAAATCTTTGAACTAATAGAACTTTATAGAAAGATCACAAAACAACACAAACACAAGCATATGAATCATGCGATTCCGTATGTTTCTCAAATTCTCAATAATAGAACCTTTCTGATTGATTGGTTTGATTTGCCTAGGCTATGGTTTGGGAACCGTTGGTTTACATTATTTTTCTCGTCAACAAATCTTTGAGCTAATACAACATGATAGAAAGATCACTAAACAACACAAACACAAGCATACGAATCATGCGAGTCCGTATGTTTCTCAAATTCTCAATAATAGAACCTTTCTTATTGATTGGTTTGATTTGCCTAGGCTATGGTTTGGGAACCGTTGGTTTCCATTATTTTTCTCGTAAACAAATCTTTGAACTAATAGAACATGATAGAAAGATCACTAAACAGCACAAACACAAGCATACGAATCATGCGATTTCGAATGTTTCTCAAATTCTCAGTAACACAACCTTTCTTATTGATTGGTTTGATTTGCCTAGGATATGGTTTGGGAACCGTTGGTTTCCATTCTTTTTCTAGTCCATAAATCTTTGAACTAATAGAACTTGATAGAAAGATCACCAAACAACACAAACACAAGCATACGAATCATGCGAGTCCGTATGTTTCTCAAATTCTCAATAATAGAACCTTTCTTATTGATTGGTTTGATTTGCCTAGGCTATGGTTTGGGAACCGTTGGTTTCCATTATTTTTCTCGTAAACAAATCTTTGAACTAATAGAACATGATAGAAAGATCACTAAACAGCACAAACACAAGCATACGAATAATGCGATTTCGAATGTTTCTCAAATTCTCAATAACACAACCTTTCTTATTGATTGGTTTGATTTGCCTAGGCTATGGTTTGGGAACCGTTGGTTTCCATTCTTTTTCAAGTCCAAAGATCTTTGAACTAATAGAACTTTATAGAAAGATCACCAAACAACACAAACACAAGCATATGAATAATGCGATTCCGTATGTTTCTCAAATTCTCAATAATAGAACCTTTCTGATTGATTGGTTTGATTTGCCTAGGCTATGGTTTGGGAACCGATGGTTTACATTATTTTTCTCGTCAACAAATCTTTGAACTAATACAACATGATAGAAAGATCACTAAACAGCACAAACACAAGCATAGGAATCATGCGATTTCGAATGTTTCTCAAATTCTCAATAACACAACCTTTCTTATTGATTGGTTTGATTTGCCTAGGCTATGGTTTGGGAACCGTTGGTTTCCATTCTTTTTCCAGTCCATAAATCTTTGAACTAATAGAACGTGATAGAAAGATCACCAAACAACACAAACACAAGCATACGAATCATGCGATTCCGTATGTTTCTCAAATTCTCAATAATAGAACCTTTCTTATTGATTGGTTTGATTTGCCTAGGCTATGGTTTGGGAACCGTTGGTTTTCATTCTTTTTCTAGTCCATAAATCATTGAACTAACGGAACTTGATAGAAAGATCACCAAACAACACAAACACAAGCATACAAATCATGCGATTCCGAATGTTTCTCACACTCTCAATAACACAACCTTTCTTATTGATTGGTTTGATTTGCCTAGGTTATGGTTTGGGAACCGTTGGTTTCCATTCTTTTTCTCGTCCAAAAATCTTTGAACTAATAGAACTTGATAGAAAGATCACCAAACAACACAAACACAAGCATACGAATCATGCGAGTCCGTATGTTTCTCAAATTCTCAATAATAGAAGCTTTCTTATTGATTGGTTTGATTTGCCTAGGCTATGGTTTGGGAACCGTTGGTTTACATTATTTTTCTCGTCAACAAATCTTTGAACTAATACAACATGATAGAAAGATCACTAAACAGCACAAACACAAGCATAGGAATCATGCGATTTCGAATGTTTCTCAAATTCTCAGTAACACAACCTTTCTTATTGATTGGTTTGATTTGCCTAGGCTATGGTTTGGGAACCGTTGGTTTCCATTCTTTTTCTAGTCCATAAATCTTTGAACTAATAGAACTTGATAGAAAGATCACCAAACAACACAAACACAAGCATACGAATCATGCGAGTCCGTATGTTTCTCAAATTCTCAATAATAGAACCTTTCTTATTGATTGGTTTGATTTGCCTAGGCTATGGTTTGGGAACCGTTGGTTTCCATTATTTTTCTCGTAAACAAATCTTTGAACTAATAGAACATGATAGAAAGATCACTAAACAGCACAAACACAAGCATACGAATCATGCGATTTCGAATGTTTCTCAAATTCTCAATAACACAACCTTTCTTATTGATTGGTTTGATTTGCCTAGGCTATGGTTTGGGAACCGTTGGTTTCCATTCTTTTTCAAGTCCAAAGATCTTTGAACTAATAGAACTTTATAGAAAGATCACCAAACAACACAAACACAAGCATATGAATCATGCGATTCCGTATGTTTCTCAAATTCTCAATAATAGAACCTTTCTGATTGATTGGTTTGATTTGCCTAGGCTATGGTTTGGGAACCGATGGTTTACATTATTTTTCTCGTCAACAAATCTTTGAACTAATACAACATGATAGAAAGATCACTAAACAGCACAAACACAAGCATAGGAATCATGCGATTTCGAATGTTTCTCAAATTCTCAATAACACAACCTTTCTTATTGATTGGTTTGATTTGCCTAGGCTATGGTTTGGGAACCGTTGGTTTCCATTCTTTTTCCAGTCCATAAATCTTTGAACTAATAGAACGTGATAGAAAGATCACCAAACAACACAAACACAAGCATACGAATCATGCGATTCCGTATGTTTCTCAAATTCTCAATAATAGAACCTTTCTTATTGATTGGTTTGATTTGCCTAGGCTATGGTTTGGGAACCGTTGGTTTTCATTCTTTTTCTAGTCCATAAATCATTGAACTAATAGAACTTGATAGAAAGATCACCAAACAACACAAACACAAGCATACAAATCATGCGATTCCGAATGTTTCTCACACTCTCAATAACACAACCTTTCTTATTGATTGATTTGATTTGCCTAGGCTATGGTTTGGGAACCGTTGGTTTCCATTCTTTTTCTCGTCCAAAAATCTTTGAACTAATAGAACTTGATAGAAAGATCACCAAACAACACAAACACAAGCATACGAATCATGCGAGTCCGTATGTTTCTCAAATTCTCAATAATAGAACCTTTCTTATTGATTGGTTTGATTTGCCTAGGCTATGGTTTGGGAACCGTTGGTTTACATTATTTTTCTCGTCAACAAATCTTTGAACTAATACAACATGATAGAAAGATCACTAAACAGCACAAACACAAGCATAGGAATCATGCGATTTCGAATGTTTCTCAAATTCTCAATAACACAACCTTTCTTATTGATTGGTTTGATTTGCCTAGGCTATGGTTTGGGAACCGTTGGTTTCCATTCTTTTTCCAGTCCATAAATCTTTGAACTAATAGAACGTGATAGAGAGATCACCAAACAACACAAACACAAGCATACGAATCATGCGATTCCGTATGTTTCTCAAATTCTCAATAATAGAACCTTTCTTATTGATTGGTTTGATTTGCCTAGGCTATGGTTTGGGAACCGTTGGTTTTCATTCTTTTTCTAGTCCATAAATCATTGAACTAATAGAACTTGATAGAAAGATCACCAAACAACACAAACACAAGCATACAAATCATGCGATTCCGGATGTTTCTCACACTCTCAATAACACAACCTTTCTTATTGATTGGTTTGATTTGCCTAGGTTATGGTTTGGGAACCGTTGGTTTCCATTCTTTTTCTCGTCCAAAAATCTTTGAACTAATAGAACTTGATAGAAAGATCACCAAACAACACAAACACAAGCATACGAATCATGCGAGTCCGTATGTTTCTCAAATTCTCAATAATAGAACCTTTCTTATTGATTGGTTTGATTTGCCTAGGCTATGGTTTGGGAACCATTGGTTTCCATTATTTTTCTCGTAAACAAATCTTTGAACTAATAGAACATGATAGAAAGATCACTAAACAGCACAAACACAAGCATACGAATCATGCGACTTCGAATGTTTCTCAAATTCTCATTAACACAACCTTTCTTATTGATTGGTTTGATTTGCCTAGGCTATGGTTTGGGAACAGTTGGTTTCCATTCTTTTTCCAGTCCATAAATCTTTGAACTAATAGAACTTGATAGAAAGATCACCAAACAACACAAACACAAGCATACGAATCATGCGAGTCCGTATGTTTCTCAAATTCTCAATAATAGAACCTTTCTTATTGATTGGTTTGATTTGCCTAGGATATGTTTTGGGAACCGTTGGTTTCCATTATTTTTCTCGTAAACAAATCTTTGAACTAATAGAATATGATAGAAAGATCACTAAACAGCACAAACACAAGCATACGAATCATGCGATTTCGAATGTTTCTCAAATTCTCAATAACACAACCTTTCTTATTGATTGGTTTGATTTGCCTAGGCTATGGTTTGGGAACCGTTGGTTTCCATTCTTTTTCCAGTCCATAAATCTTTGAACTAATAGAACGTGATAGAAAGATCACCAAACAACACAAACACAAGCATACGAATCATGCGATTCCGTATGTTTCTCAAATTCTCAATAATAGAACCTTTCTTATTGATTGGTTTGATTTGCCTAGGCTATGGTTTGGGAACCGTTGGTTTTCATTCTTTTTCTAGTCCATAAATCATTGAACTAATAGAACTTGATAGAAAGATCACCAAACAACACAAACACAAGCATACAAATCATGCGATTCCGAATGTTTCTCACACTCTCAATAACACAACCTTTCTTATTGATTGGTTTGATTTGCCTAGGTTATGGTTTGGGAACCGTTGGTTTCCATTCTTTTTCTCGTCCAAAAATCTTTGAACTAATAGAAATTGATAGAAAGATCACCAAACAACACAAACACAAGCATACGAATCATGCGATTCCGAATGTTTCTCAAATTCTCAATAACACAACCTTTCTTATTGATTGGTTTGATTTGCCTAGGCTATGGTTTGGGAACCGTTGGTTTCCATTCTTTTTCTAGTCCATAAATCTTTGAACTAATAGAACTTGATAGAAAGATCACCAAACAACACAAACACAAGCATACGAATCATGCGAGTCCGTATGTTTCTCAAATTCTCAATAATAGAACCTTTCTTATTGATTGGTTTGATTTGCCTAGGCTATGGTTTGGGAACCGTTGGTTTCCATTATTTTTCTCGTAAACAAATCTTTGAACTAATAGAACATGATAGAAAGATCACTAAACAGCACAAACACAAGCATACGAATCATGCGATTTCGAATGTTTCTCAAATTCTCAATAACACAACCTTTCTTATTGATTGGTTTGATTTGCATAGGCTATGGTTTGGGAACCGTTGGTTTCCATTCTTTTTCAAGTCCATAAATCTTTGAACTAATAGCACTTTATAGAAAGATCACCAAACAACACAAACACAAGCATATGAATCATGCGATTCCGTATGTTTCTCAAATTCTCAATAATAGAACCTTTCTGATTGATTGGTTTGATTTGCCTAGGCTATGGTTTGGGAACCGTTGGTTTACATTATTTTTCTCGTCAACAAATCTTTGAACTAATACAACATGATAGAAAGATCACTAAACAGCACAAACACAAGCATAGGAATCATGCGATTTCGAATGTTTCTCAAATTCTCAATAACACAACCTTTCTTATTGATTGGTTTGATTTGCCTAGGCTATGGTTTGGGAACCGTTGGTTTCCATTCTTTTTCCAGTCCATAAATCTTTGAACTAATAGAACGTGATAGAAAGATCACCAAACAACACAAACACAAGCATACGAATCATGCGATTCCGTATGTTTCTCAAATTCTCAATAATAGAACCTTTCTTATTGATTGGTTTGATTTGCCTAGGCTATGGTTTGGGAACCGTTGGTTTTCATTCTTTTTCTCGTAAACAAATCTTTGAACTAATAGAACATGATAGAAAGATCACTAAACAGCACAAACACAAGCATACGAATCATGCGATTTCGAATATTTCTCAAATTCTCAATAACACAACCTTTCTTATTGATTGGTTTGATTTGCCTAGGCTATGGTTTGGGAACCGTTGGTTTCCATTCTTTTTCTAGTCCATAAATCTTTAAACTAATAGAACTTGATAGAAAGATCACCAAACAACACAAACACAAGCATATGAATCATGCGATTCCGTATGTTTCTCAAATTCTCAATAACACAACCTTTCTGATTGATTGGTTTGATTTGCCTAGGCTATGGTTTGGGAACCGTTGGTTTACATTATTTTTCTCGTAAACAAATCTTTGAACTAATACAACATGATAGAAAGATCACTAAACAGCACAAACACAAGCATAGGAATCATGCGATTTCGAATGTTTCTCAAATTCTAAATAACACAACCTTTCTTATTGATTGGTTTGATTTGCCTAGGCTATGGTTTGGGAACCGTTGGTTTCCATTCTTTTTCCAGTCCATAAATCTTTGAACTAATAGAACGTGATAGGAAGATCACCAAACAACACAAACACAAGCATACGAATCATGCGATTCCGTATGTTTCTCAAATTCTCAATAATAGAACCTTTCTTATTGATTGGTTTGATTTGCCTAGGCTATGGTTTGGGAACCGTTGGTTTTCATTCTTTTTCTAGTCCATAAATCATTGAACTAATAGAACTTGATAGAAAGATCACCAAACAACACAAACACAAGCATACAAATCATGCGATTCCGGATGTTTCTCACACTCTCAATAACACAACCTTTCTTATTGATTGGTTTGATTTGCCTAGGTTATGGTTTGGGAACCGTTGGTTTCCATTCTTTTTCTCGTCCAAAAATCTTTGAACTAATAGAACTTGATAGAAAGATCACCAAACAACACAAACACAAGCATACGAATCATGCGAGTCCGTATGTTTCTCAAATTCTCAATAATAGAACCTTTCTTATTGATTGGTTTGATTTGCCTAGGCTATGGTTTGGGAACCGTTGGTTTCCATTCTTTTTCTAGTCCATAAATCTTTGAACTAATAGAACTTGATAGAAAGATCACCAAACAACACAAACACAAGCATACGAATCATGCGAGTCCGTATGTTTCTCAAATTCTCAATAATAGAACCTTTCTTATTGATTGGTTTGATTTGCCTAGGCTATGGTTTGGGAACCGTTGGTTTCCATTATTTTTCTCGTAAACAAATCTTTGAACTAATAGAACATGATAGAAAGATCACTAAACAGCACAAACACAAGCATACGAATCATGCGATTTCGAATGTTTCTCAAATTCTCAATAACACAACCTTTCTTATTGATTGGTTTGATTTGCCTAGGCTATGGTTTGGGAACCGTTGGTTTCCATTATTTTTCTAGTCCATAAATTTTTAAACTAATAGAACTTGATAGAAAGATCACCAAACAACACAAACATAAGCATACGAATCATGCGAGTCCGTATGTTTCTCAAATTCTCAATAACACAACCTTTCTGATTGATTGGTTTGATTTGCCTAGGCTATGGTTTGGGAACCGTTGGTTTACATTATTTTTCTCGTCAACAAATCTTTGAACTAATACAACATGATAGAAAGATCACTAAACAGCACAAACACAAGCATAGGAATCATGCGATTTCGAATGTTTCTCAAATTCTCAATAACACAACCTTTCTTATTGATTGGTTTGATTTGCCTAGGCTATGGTTTGGGAACCGTTGGTTTCCATTCTTTTTCCAGTCCATAAATCTTTGAACTAATAGAACGTGATAGAAAGATCACCAAACAACACAAACACAAGCATACGAATCATGCGATTCCGTATGTTTCTCAAATTCTCAATAATAGAACCTTTCTTATTGATTGGTTTGATTTGCCTAGGCTATGGTTTGGGAACCGTTGGTTTTCATTCTTTTTCTAGTCCATAAATCATTGAACTAATAGAACTTGATAGAAAGATCACCAAACAACACAAACACAAGCATACAAATCATGCGATTCCGGATGTTTCTCACACTCTCAATAACACAACCTTTCTTATTGATTGGTTTGATTTGCCTAGGTTATGGTTTGGGAACCGTTGGTTTCCATTCTTTTTCTCGTCCAAAAATCTTTGAACTAATAGAACTTGATAGAAAGATCACCAAACAACACAAACACAAGCATACGAATCATGCGAGTCCGTATGTTTCTCAAATTCTCAATAATAGAACCTTTCTTATTGATTGGTTTGATTTGCCTAGGCTATGGTTTGGGAACCGTTGGTTTCCATTATTTTTCTCGTAAACAAATCTTTGAACTAATAGAACATGATAGAAAGATCACTAAACAGCACAAACACAAGCATACGAATCATGCGATTTCGAATGTTTCTCAAATTCTCATTAACACAACCTTTCTTATTGATTGGTTTGATTTGCCTAGGCTATGGTTTGGGAACCGTTGGTTTCCATTCTTTTTCTAGTCCATAAATCTTTGAACTAATAGTACTTGATAGAAAGATCACCAAACAACACAAACACAAGCATACGAATCATGCGAGTCCGTATGTTTCTCAAATTCTCAATAATAGAACCTTTCTTATTGATTGGTTTGATTTGCCTAGGCTATGGTTTGGGAACCGTTGGTTTCCATTATTTTTCTCGTAAACAAATCTTTGAACTAATAGAACTTGATAGAAAGATCACTAAACAGCACAAACACAAGCATACGAATCATGCGATTTCGAATGTTTCTCAAATTCTCATTAACACAACCTTTCTTATTGATTGGTTTGATTTGCCTAGGCTATGGTTTGGGAACCGTTGGTTCCATTCTTTTTCTAGTCCATAAATCTTTGAACTAATAGTACTTGATAGAAAGATCACCAAACAACACAAACACAAGCATACGAATCATGCGAGTCCGTATGTTTCTCAAATTCTCAATAATAGAACCTTTCTTATTGATTGGTTTGATTTGCCTAGGCTATGGTTTGTGAACCGTTGGTTTCCATTATTTTTCTCGTAAACAAATCTTTGAACTAATAGAACATGATAGAAAGATCACTAAACAGCACAAACACAAGCATACGAATCATGCGATTTCGAATGTTTCTCAAATTCTCAATAACACAACCTTTCTTATTGATTGGTTTGATTTAACTAGGCTACGGTTTGGGAACCGTTGGTTTCCATTCTTTTTCAAGTCCATAAATCTTTGAACTAATAGCACTTTATAGAAAGATCACCAAACAACACAAACACAAGCATATGAATCATGCGATTCCGTATGTTTCTCAAATTCTCAATAATAGAACCTTTCTGATTGATTGGTTTGATTTGCCTAGGCTATGGTTTGGGAACCATTGGTTTACATTATTTTTCTCGTCAACAAATCTTTGAACTAATACAACTTGATAGAAAGATCACTAAACAGCACAAACACAAGCATAGGAATCATGCGATTTCGAATGTTTCTCAAATTCTCAATAACACAACCTTTCTTATTGATTAGTTTGATTTGCCTAGGCTATGGTTTGGGAACCGTTGGTTTCCATTCTTTTTCCAGTCCATAAATCTTTGAACTAATAGAACGTGATAGAAAGATCACCAAACAACACAAACACAAGCATACGAATCATGCGATTCCGTATGTTTCTCAAATTCTGAATAATAGAACCTTTCTTATTGATTGGTTTGATTTGCCTAGGCTATGGTTTGGGAACCGTTGGTTTTCATTCTTTTTCTAGTCCATAAATCATTGAACTAACAGAACTTGATAGAAAGATCACCAAACAACACAAACACAAGCATACAAATCATGTGATTCCGAATGTTTCTCACACTCTCAATAACACAACCTTTCTTATTGATTGGTTTGATTTGCCTAGGCTATGGTTTGGGAACCGTTGGTTTCCATTCTTTTTCTAGTCCATAAATCTTTGAACTAATAGAACTTGATAGAAAGATCACCAAACAACACAAACACAAGCATACGAATCATGCGAGTCCGTATGTTTCTCAAATTCTCAATAATAGAACCTTTCTTATTGATTGGTTTGATTTGCCTAGGCTATGGTTTGGGAACCGTTGGTTTCCATTATTTTTCTCGTAAACAAATCTTTGAACTAATAGAACATGATAGAAAGATCACTAAAGAGCACAAACACAAGCATACGAATCATGCGATTTCGAATGTTTCTCAAATTCTCAATAACACAACCTTTCTTATTGATTGGTTTGATTTGCCAAGGCTATGGTTTGGGAACCGTTGGTTTCCATTCTTTTTCTAGTCCATAAATCTTTAAACTAATAGAACTTGATAGAAAGATCACCAAACAACACAAACACAAGCATATGAATCATGCGATTCCGTATGTTTCTCAAATTCTCAATAACACAACCTTTCTGATTGATTGGTTTGATTTGCCTAGGCTATGGTTTGGGAACCGTTGGTTTACATTATTTTTCTCGTAAACAAATCTTTGAACTAATACAACATGATAGAAAGATCACTAAACAGCACAAACACAAGCATAGGAATCATGCGATTTCGAATGTTTCTCAAATTCTCAATAACACAACCTTTCTTATTGATTGGTTTGATTTGCCTAGGCTATGGTTTGGGAACCGTTGGTTTCCATTCTTTTTCTAGTCCATAAATCTTTGAACTAATAGAACTTGATAGAAAGATCACCAAACAACACAAACACAAGCATATGAATCATGCGATTCCGTATGTTTCTCAAATTCTCAATAATAGAACCTTTCTGATTGATTGGTTTGATTTGCCTAGGCTATGGTTTGGGAACCGTTGGTTTACATTATTTTTCTTGTAAACAAATCTTTGAACTAATACAACATGATAGAAAGATCACTAAACAGCACAAACACAAGCATAGGAATCATGCGATTTCGAATGTTTCTCAAATTCTCAATAACACAACCTTTCTTATTGATTGGTTTGATTTGCCTAGGCTATGGTTTGGGAACCGTTGGTTTCCATTCTTTTTCTAGTCCATAAATCTTTGAACTAATAGAACTTGATAGAAAGATCACCAAACAACACAAACACAAGCATATGAATCATGCGATTCCGTATGTTTCTCAAATTCTCAATAACACAACCTTTCTGATTGATTGGTTTGATTTGCCTAGGCTATGGTTTGGGAACCGTTGGTTTACATTATTTTTCTCGTCAACAAATCTTTGAACTAATACAACATGATAGAAAGATCACTAAACAGCACAAACACAAGCATAGGAATCATGCGATTTCGAATGTTTCTCAAATTCTCAATAACACAACATTTCTTATTGATTGGTTTGATTTGCCTAGGCTATGGTTTGGGAACCGTTGGTTTCCATTCTTTTTCCAGTCCATAAATCTTTGAACTAATAGAACGTGATAGAAAGATCACCAAACAACACAAACACAAGCATACGAATCATGCGATTCCGTATGTTTCTCAAATTCTCAATAATAGAACCTTTCTTATTGATTGGTTTGATTTGCCTAGGCTATGGTTTGGGAACCGTTGGTTTTCATTCTTTTTCTAGTCCATAAATCATTGAACTAATAGAACTTGATAGAAAGATCACCAAACAACACAAACACAAGCATACAAATCATGCGATTCCGGATGTTTCTCACACTCTCAATAACACAACCTTTCTTATTGATTGGTTTGATTTGCCTAGGTTATGGTTTGGGAACCGTTGGTTTCCATTCTTTTTCTCGTCCAAAAATCTTTGAACTAATAGAACTTGATAGAAAGATCACCAAACAACACAAACACAAGCATACGAATCATGCGAGTCCGTATGTTTCTCAAATTCTCAATAATAGAACCTTTCTTATTGATTGGTTTGATTTGCCTAGGCTATGGTTTGGGAACCGTTGGTTTCCATTATTTTTCTCGTAAACAAATCTTTGAACTAATAGAACATGATAGAAAGATCACTAAACAGCACAAACACAAGCATACGAATCATGCGATTTCGAATGTTTCTCAAATTCTCAATAACACAACCTTTCTTATTGATTGGTTTGATTTGCCTAGGCTATGGTTTGGGAACCGTTGGTTTCCATTCTTTTTCTAGTCCATAAATCTTTAAACTAATAGAACTTGATAGAAAGATCACCAAACAACACAAACACAAGCATATGAATCATGCGATTCCGTATGTTTCTCAAATTCTCAATAACACAACCTTTCTGATTGATTGGTTTGATTTGCCTAGGCTATGGTTTGGGAACCGTTGGTTTACATTATTTTTCTCGTAAACAAATCTTTGAACTAATACAACATGATAGAAAGATCACTAAACAGCACAAACACAAGCATAGGAATCATGCGATTTCGAATGTTTCTCAAATTCTCAATAACACAACCTTTCTTATTGATTGGTTTGATTTGCCTAGGCTATGGTTTGGGAACCGTTGGTTTCCATTCTTTTTCTAGTCCATAAATCTTTGAACTAATAGAACGTGATAGAAAGATCACCAAACAACACAAACACAAGCATATGAATCATGCGATTCCGTATGTTTCTCAAATTCTCAATAATAGAACCTTTCTTATTGATTGGTTTGATTTGCATAGGCTATGGTTTGGGAACCGTTGGTTTTCATTCTTTTTCTAGTCCATAAATCATTGAACTAATAGAACTTGATAGAAAGATCACCAAACGACACAAAGACAAGCATACGAATCATGCGAGTCCGTATGTTTCTCAAATTCTCAATAATAGAACCTTTCTTATTGATTGGTTTGATTTGCCTAGGCTATGGTTTGGGAACCGTTGGTTTCCATTATTTTTCTCGTAAACAAATCTTTGAACTAATAGAACATGATAGAAAGATCACTAAACAGCACAAACACAAGCATACGAATCATGCGATTTCGAATGTTTCTCAAATTCTCAATAACACAACCTTTCTTATTGATTGGTTTGATTTGCCTAGGCTATGGTTTGGGAACCGTTGGTTTCCATTCTTTTTCTAGTCCATAAATCTTTAACCTAACAGAACTTGATAGAAAGATCACCAAACAACACAAACACAAGCATACAAATCATGCGATTCCGGATGTTTCTCACACTCTCAATAACACAACCTTTCTGATTGATTGGTTTGATTTGCCTAGGCTATGGTTTGGGAACCGTTGGTTTACATTATTTTTCTCGTCCAAAAATCTTTGAACTAATAGAAATTGATAGAAAGATCACTAAACAACACAAACACAAGCATACGAATCATGCGATTTCGAATGTTTCTCAAATTCTCAATAACACAACCTTTCTTATTGATTGGTTTGATTTGCCTAGGCTATGGTTTGGGAACCGTTGGTTTCCATTATTTTTCTCGTAAACAAATCTTTGAACTAATAGAACTTGATAGAAAGATCACCAAACAACACAAACACAAGCATACGAATCATGCGAGACCGTATGTTTCTCAAATTCTCAATAATAGAACCTTTCTTATTGATTGGTTTGATTTGCCTAGGCTATGGTTTGGGAACCGTTGGTTTCCATTATTTTTCTCGTAAACAAATCTTTGAACTAATAGAACATGATAGAAAGATCACTAAACAGCACAAACACAAGCATACGAATCATGCGATTTCGAATGTTTCTCAAATTCTCAATAACACAACCTTTCTTATTGATTGGTTTGATTTGCCTAGGCTATGGTTTGGGAACCGTTGGTTTCCATTCTTTTTCTAGTCCATAAATCTTTAAACTAATAGAACTTGATAGAAAGATCACCAAACAACACAAACACAAGCATATGAATCATGCGATTCCGTATGTTTCTCAAATTCTCAATAACACAACCTTTATGATTGATTGGTTTGATTTGCCTAGGCTATGGTTTGGGAACCGTTGGTTTACATTATTTTTCTCGTAAACAAATCTTTGAACTAATACAACATGATAGAAAGATCACTAAACAGCACAAACACAAGCATAGGAATCATGCGATTTCGAATGTTTCTCAAATTCTCAATAACACAACCTTTCTTATTGATTGGTTTGATTTGCCTAGGCTATGGTTTGGGAACCGATGGTTTCCATTCTTTTTCTAGTCCATAAATCTTTGAACTAATAGAACTTGATAGAAAGATCACCAAACAACACAAACACAAGCATATGAATCATGCGATTCCGTATGTTTCTCAAATTCTCAATAATAGAACCTTTCTGATTGATTGGTTTGATTTGCCTAGGCTATGGTTTGGGAACCGTTGGTTTACATTATTTTTCTCGTAAACAAATCTTTGAACTAATACGACATGATAGAAAGATCACTAAACAGCACAAACACAAGCATAGGAATCATGCGATTTCGAATGTTTCTCAAATTCTCAATAACACAACCTTTCTTATTGATTGGTTTGATTTGCCTAGGCTATGGTTTGGGAACCGTTGGTTTCCATTCTTTTTCTAGTCCATAAATCTTTGAACTAATAGAACGTGATTGAAAGATCACCAAACAACACAAACACAAGCATACGAATCATGCGATTCCGTATGTTTCTCAAATTCTCAATAACACAACCTTTCTTATTGATTGGTTTGATTTGCATAGTCTATGGTTTGGGAACCGTTGGTTTTCATTCTTTTTCTAGTCCATAAATCATTGAACTAATAGAACTTGATAGAAAGATCACCAAACAACACAAAGACAAGCATACGAAATGCGATTCCGAATGTTTCTCAAATTCTCAATAACACAACCTTTCTTATTGATTGGTTTGATTTGGCTAGGTTATGGTTTGGAACCGTTGGTTTCCATTCTTTTTCTCGTCCAAAAATCTTTGAACTAATAGAACTTGATAGAAAGATCACCAAACAAGACAAACACAAGCATACGAATCATGCGAGTCCGTATGTTTCTCAAATTCTCAATAATAGAACCTTTCTTATTGATTGGTTTGATTTGCCTAGGCTTTGGTTTGGGAGCCGTTGGTTTCCATTATTTTTCTCGTAAACAAATCTTTGAACTAATAGAACATGATAGAAAGATCACAAAACAGCACAAACACAAGCATACGAATCATGCGATTTCGAATGTTTCTCAAATTCTCAATAACACAACCTTTCTTATTGATTGGTTTGATTTGCCTAGGCTATGGTTTGGGAACCGTTGGTTTCCATTCTTTTTCTACTCCATAAATCTTTGAACTAATAGAACTTGATAGAAAGATCACCAAACAACACAAACACAAGCATACGAATCATGCGAGTCCGTATGTTTCTCAAATTCTCAATAATAGAACCTTTCTTATTGATTGGTTTGATTTGCCTAGGCTATGGGTTGGGAACCGTTGGTTTCCATTATTTTTCTCGTAAACAAATCTTTGAACTAGTAGAACATGATAGAAAGATTACTAAACAGCACAAACACAAGCATACGAATCATGCGATTTCGAATGTTTCTCAAATTCTCAATAACACAACCTTTCTTATTGATTGGTTTGATTTGCCTAGGCTATGGTTTGGGAACCGTTGGTTTCCATTCTTTTTCTAGTCCATAAATCTTTGAACTAATAGAACTTGATAGAAAGATCACCAAACAACACAAACACAAGCATATGAATCATGCGATTCCGTATGTTTCTCAAATTCTCAATAATAGAACCTTTTTGATTGATTGGTTTGATTTGCCTAGGCTATGGTTTGGGAACCGTTGGTTTACATTATTTTTCTCGTAAACAAATCTTTGAACTAATACAACATGATAGAAAGATCACTAAACAGCACAAACACAAGCATAGGAATCATGCGATTTCGAATGTTTCTCAAATTCTCAATAACACAACCTTTCTTATTGATTGGTTTGATTTGCCTAGGCTATGGTTTGGGAACCGTTGGTTTCCATTCTTTTTCTACTCCATAAATCATTGAACTAATAGAACTTGATAGAAAGATCACCAAACAACACAAACACAAGCATACAAATCATGCGATTCCGAATGTTTCTCACACTCTCAATAACACAACCTTTCTTATTGATTGGTTTGATTTGCCTAGGCTATGGTTTGGGAACCGTTGGTTTCCATTCTTTTTCTAGTCCATAAATCTTTGAACTAATAGAACTTGATAGAAAGATCACCAAACAACACAAACACAAGCATACGAATCATGCGAGTCCGTATGTTTCTCAAATTCTCAATAATAGAACCTTTCTTATTGATTGGTTTGATTTGCCTAGGCTATGGTTTGGGAACCGTTGGTTTCCATTATTTTTCTCGTAAACAAATCTTTGAACTAATAGAACATGATAGAAAGATCACTAAACAGCACAAACACAAGCATACGAATCATGCGATTTCGAATGTTTCTCAAATTCTCAATAACACAACCTTTCTTATTGATTGGTTTGATTTGCCTAGGCTATGGTTTGGGAACCGTTGGTTTCCATTCTTTTTCTAGTCCATAAATCTTTAAACTAATAGAACTTGATAGAAAGATCACCAAACAACACAAACACAAGCATATGAATCATGCGATTCCGTATGTTTCTCAAATTCTCAATAACACAACCTTTCTGATTGATTGGTTTGATTTGCCTAGGCTATGGTTTGGGAACCGTTGGTTTACATTATTTTTCTCGTAAACAAATCTTTGAACTAATACAACATGATAGAAAGATCACTAAACAGCACAAACACAAGCATAGGAATCATGCGATTTCGAATGTTTCTCAAATTCTCAATAACACAACCTTTCTTATTGATTGGTTTGATTTGCCTAGGCTATGGTTTGGGAACCGTTGGTTTCCATTCTTTTTCTAGTCCATAAATCTTTGAACTAATAGAACTTGATAGAAAGATCACCAAACAACACAAACACAAGCATATGAATCATGCGATTCCGTATGTTTCTCAAATTCTCAATAATAGAACCTTTCTGATTGATTGGTTTGATTTGCCTAGGCTATGGTTTGGGAACCGTTGGTTTACATTATTTTTGTCGTAAACAAATCTTTGAACTAATACAACATGATAGAAAGATCACTAAACAGCACAAACACAAGCATAGGAATCATGCGATTTCGAATGTTTCTCAAATTCTCAATAACACAACCTTTCTTATTGATTGGTTTGATTTGCCTAGGCTATGGTTTGGGAACCGTTGGTTTCCATTCTTTTTCTAGTCCATAAATCTTTGAACTAATAGAACGTGATTGAAAGATCACCAAACAACACAAACACAAGCTTACGAATCATGCGATTCCGTATGTTTCTCAAATTCTCAATAATAGAACCTTTCTTATTGATTGGTTTGATTTGCATAGGCTATGGTTTGGGAACCGTTGGTTTTCATTCTTTTTCTAGTCCATAAATCATTGAACTAATAGAACTTGATAGAAAGATCACCAAACAACACAAACACAAGCATACAAATCATGCGATTCCGAATGTTTCTCACACTCTCAATAACACAACCTTTCTTATTGATTGGTTTGATTTGCCTAGGTTATGGTTTGGGAACCGTTGGTTTCCATTCTTTTTCTCGTCCAAAAATCTTTGAACTAATAGAACTTGATAGAAAGATCACCAAACAACACAAACACAAGCATACGAATCATGCGATTCCGAATGTTTCTCAAATTCTCAATAACACAACCTTTCTTATTGATTGGTTTGATTTGCCTAGGCTATGGTTTGGGAACCGTTGGTTTCCATTCTTTTTCTAGTCCATAAATCTTTGAACTAATAGAACTTGATAGAAAAATCACCAAACAACACAAACACAAGCATACGAATCATGCGAGTCCGTATGTTTCTCAAATTCTCAATAATAGAACCTTTCTTATTGATTGGTTTGATTTGCCTAGGCTATGGTTTGGGAACCGTTGGTTTCCATTATTTTTCTCGTAAACAAATCTTTGAACTAATAGAACATGATAGAAAGATCACTAAACAGCACAAACACAAGCATACGAATCATGCGATTTCGAATGTTTTTCAAATTCTCAATAACACAACCTTTCTTATTGATTGGTTTGATTTGCCTAGGCTATGGTTTGGGAACCGTTGGTTTCCATTCTTTTTCTAGTCCATAAATCTTTAAACTAATAGAACTTGATAGAAAGATCACCAAACAACACAAACACAAGCATATGAATCATGCGATTCCGTATGTTTCTCAAATTCTCAATAACACAACCTTTCTGATTGATTGGTTTGATTTGCCTAGGCTATGGTTTGGGAACCGTTGGTTTACATTATTTTTCTCGTAAACAAATCTTTGAACTAATACAACATGATAGAAAGATCACTAAACAGCACAAACACAAGCATAGGAATCATGCGATTTCGAATGTTTCTCAAATTCTCAATAACACAACCTTTCTTATTGATTGGTTTGATTTGCCTAGGCTATGGTTTGGGAACCGTTGTTTTCCATTCTTTTTCCAGTCCATAAATCTTTGAACTGATAGAACGTGTTTGAAAGATCACCAAACAACACAAACACAAGCATACGAATCATGCGATTCCGTATGTTTATCAAATTCTCAATAATAGAACCTTTCTTATTGATTGGTTTGATTTGCATAGGCTATGGTTTGGGAACCGTTGGTTTTCATTCTTTTTCTAGTCCATAAATCATTGAACTAATAGAACTTGATAGAAAGATCACCAAACAACACAAAGACAAGCATACGAAATGCGATTCCGAATGTTTCTCAAATTCTCAATAACACAACCTTTCTTATTGATTGGTTTGATTTGCCTAGGTTATGGTTTGGAACCGTTGGTTTCTATTCTTTTTCTCGTCCAAAAATCTTTGAACTAATAGAACTTGATAGAAAGATCACCAAACAACACAAACACAAGCATACGAATCATGCGAGTCCGTATGTTTCTCAAATTCTCAATAATAGAACCTTTCTTATTGATTGGTTTGATTTGCCTAGGCTATGGTTTGGGAACCGTTGGTTTCCATTATTTTTCTCGTAAACAAATCTTTGAACTAATAGAACATGATAGAAAGATCACTAAACAGCACAAACACAAGCATACGAATCATGCGATTTCGAATGTTTCTCAAATTCTCAATAACACAACCTTTCTTATTGATTCGTTTGATTTTGCCTAGGCTATGGTTTGGGAACCGTTGGTTTCCATTCTTTTTCTACTCCATAAATCTTTGAACTAATAGAACTTGATAGAAAGATCACCAAACAACACAAACACAAGCATACGAATCATGCGAATCCGTATGTTTCTCAAATTCTCAATAATAGAACCTTTCTTATTGATTGGTTTGATTTGCCTAGGATATGGGTTGGGAACCGTTGGTTTCCATTATTTTTCTCGTAAACAAATCTTTGAACTAGTAGAACATGATAGAAAGATTACTAAACAGCACAAACACAAGCATACGAATCATGCGATTTCGAATGTTTCTCAAATTCTCAATAACACAACCTTTCTTATTGATTGGTTTGATTTGCCTAGGCTATGGTTTGGGAACCGTTGGTTTCCATTCTTTTTCTAGTCCATAAATCTTTGAACTAATAGAACTTGATAGAAAGATCACCAAACAACACAAACACAAGCATATGAATCATGCGATTCCGTATGTTTCTCAAATTCTCAATAATAGAACCTTTCTGATTGATTGGTTTGATTTGCCTAGGCTATGGTTTGGGAACCGTTGGTTTACATTATTTTTCTCGTAAACAAATCTTTGAACTAATACAACATGATAGAAAGATCACTAAACAGCACAAACACAAGCATAGGAATCATGCGATTTCGAATGTTTCTCAAATTCTCAATAACACAACCTTTCTTATTGATTGGTTTGATTTGCCTAGGCTATCGTTTGGGAACCGTTGTTTTCCATTCTTTTTCCAGTCCATAAATCTTTGAACTAATAGAACGTGATAGAAAGATCACCAAACAACAGAAACACAAGCATACGAATCATGCGATTCCGTATGTTTCTCAAATTCTCAATAATAGAACCTTTCTTATTGATTGGTTTGATTTGCCTAGGCTATGGTTTGGGAACCGTTGGTTTTCATTCTTTTTCTAGTCCATAAATCATTGAACTAATAGAACTTGATAGAAAGATCACCAAACAACACAAAGACAAGCATACGAAATGCGATTCCGAATGTTTCTCAAATTCTGAATAACACAACCTTTCTTATTGATTGGTTTGATTTGCCTAGGCTATGGTTTGGGAACCATTGGTTTCCATTCTTTTTCTACTCCATAAATCTATGAACTAATAGAACTTGATAGAAAGATCACCAAACAACATAAACACAAGCATACGAATCATGCGAGTCCGTATGTTTCTCAAATTCTCAATAATAGAACCTTTCTTATTGATTGGTTTGATTTGCCTAGGCTATGGTTTGGGAACCGTTGGTTTCCATTATTTTTCTCGTAAACAAATCTTTGAACTAATAGAACATGATAGAAAGATCACTAAACAGCACAAACACAAGCATACGAATCATGCGATTTCGAATGTTTCTCAAATTCTCAATAACACAACCTTTCTTATTGATTGGTTTGATTTGCCTAGGCTATGGTTTGGGAACCGTTGGTTTCCATTCTTTTTCTACTCCATAAATCTTTGAACTAATAGAACTTGATAGAAAGATCACCAAACAACACCAACACAAGCATATGAACCATGCGATTCCGTATGTTTCTCAAATTCTCAATAATAGAACCTTTCTGATTGATTCGTTTGATTTGCCTAGGTTATGGTTTGGGAACCGTTGGTTTCCATTATTTTTCTCGTAAACAAATCTTTGAACTAATAGAACATGATAGAAAGATCACTAAACAGCACAAGAACAAGCATACGAATCATGCGATTTCGAATGTTTCTCAAATTCTCAATAACACAACCTTTCTTATTGATTTGTTTGATTTGCCTACGCTATGGTTTAGGAACCGTTGGTTTCCATTCTTTTTCTAGTCCATAAATCATTGAACTAATAGAACTTGATAGAAAGATCCCCAAACAACACAAACACAAGGATACGAATCATTCGATTCCGAATGTTTCTCAAACTCTCAATAACACAACCTTTCATATTTATTGGTTTGATTAGCCTATTGTATGGTTTGGGAACCGTTGGTTTCCATTTGTTTTCTAGTCCATAAATCTTTGAACTAATAGAACTAGATAGAAAGATCACCAAACAACACAAAGACAAGCATACGAATCATGCGATTCCGAATGTTTCTCAAATTCTCAATAACACAACCTTTCTTATAGATTGGTTTGATTTGCCTACGCTATGGTATGGGAACCGTTGGTTTCCATTCTTTTTCTAGTCCATAAATCATTGAACTAATAGAACTTGATAGAAAGATCACCAAACAACACAAAGACAAGCATACGAAATGCGATTCCGAATGTTTCTCAAATTCTCAATAACACAACCTTTCTTATTGATTGGTTTGATTTGCCTAGGTTATGGTTTGGAACCGTTGGTTTCCATTCTTTTTCTCGTCCAAAAATCTTTGAACTAATAGAACTTGATAGAAAGATCACCAAACAACACAAACACAAGCATACGAATCATGCGAGTCCGTATGTTTCTCAAATTCTCAATAATAGAACCTTTCTTATTGATTGGTTTGATTTGCCTAGGCTATGGTTTGGGAACCGTTGGTTTCCATTATTTTTTTCGTAAACAAATCTTTGAAATAATAGAACATGATAGAAAGATCACTAAACAGCATAAACACAAGCATACGAATCATGCGATTTCGAATGTTTCTCAAATTCTCAATAACACAACCTTTCTTATTGATTGGTTTGATTTGCCTAGGCTATGGTTTGGGAACCGTTGGTTTCCATTCTTTTTCTACTCCATAAATCTTTGAACTAATAGAACTTGATAGAAAGATCACCAAACAACACAAACACAAGCATATGAATCATGCGATTCCGCATGTTTCTCAAATTCTCAATAATAGAACCTTTCTGATTGATTGGTTTGATTTGCCTAGGCTATGGTTTGGGAACCGTTGGTTTACATTATTTTTCTCGTAAACAAATCTTTGAACTAATACAACATGATAGAAAGATCACTAAACAGCACAAACACAAGCATAGGAATCATGCGATTTCGAATGTTTCTCAAATTCTCAATAACACAACCTTTCTTATTGATTGGTTTGATTTGCCTAGGCTATGGTTTGGGAACCGTTTGTTTCCATTCTTTTTCTACTCCATAAATCATTGAACTAATAGAACTTGATAGAAAGATCACCAAACAACACAAACACAAGCATACAAATCATGCGATTCCGAATGTTTCTCACACTCTCAATAACACAACCTTTCTTATTGATTGGTTTGATTTGCCTAGGCTATGGTTTGGGAACCGTTGGTTTCCATTCTTTTTCTAGTCCATAAATCTTTAAACTAATAGAACTTGATAGAAAGATCACCAAACAACACAAACACAAGCATATGAATCATGCGATTCCGTATGTTTCTCAAATTCTCAATAACACAACCTTTCTGATTGATTGGTTTGATTTGCCTAGGCTATGGTTTGGGAACCGTTGGTTTACATTATTTTTCTCGTAAACAAATCTTTGAACTAATACAACATGATAGAAAGATCACTAAACAGCACAAACACAAGCATAGGAATCATGCGATTTCGAATGTTTCTCAAATTCTCAATAAAACAACCTTTCTTATTGATTGGTTTGATTTGCCTAGGCTATGGTTTGGGAACCGTTGTTTTCCATTCTTTTTCCAGTCCATAAATCTTTGAACTAATAGAACGTGATTGAAAGATCACCAAACAACACAAACACAAGCATACGAATCATGCTATTCCGTATGTTTCTCAAATTCTCAATATTAGAACCTTTCTTATTGATTGGTTTGATTTGCATAGGCTATGGTTTGGGAACCGTTGGTTTTCATTCTTTTTCTAGTCCATAAATCATTGAACTAATAGAACTTGATAGAAAGATCACCAAACAACACAAAGACAAGCATACGAAATGCGATTCCGAATGTTTCTCAAATTCTCAATAACACAACCTTTCTTATTGATTGGTTTGATTTGCCTAGGTTATGGTTTGGAACCGTTGGTTTCCATTCTTTTTCTCGTCCAAAAATCTTTGAACTAATAGAACTTGATAGAAAGATCACCAAACAACACAAACACAAGCATACGAATCATGCGAGTCCGTATGTTTCTCAAATTCTCAATAATAGAACCTTTCTTATTGATTGGTTTGATTTGCCTAGGCTATGGTTTGGGAACCGTTGGTTTCCATTATTTTTCTCGTAAACAAATCTTTGAACTAATAGAACATGATAGAAAGATCACTAAACAGCACAAACACAAGCATACGAATCATGCGATTTCGAATGTTTCTCAAATTCTCAATAACACAACCTTTCTTATTGATTGGTTTGATTTGCCTAGGCTATGGTTTGGGAACCGTTGGTTTCCATTCTTTTTCTACTCCATAAATCTTTGAACTAATAGAACTTGATAGAAAGATCACCAAACAACACAAACACAAGCATACGAATCATGCGAGTCCGTATGTTTCTCAAATTCTCAATAATAGAACCTTTCTTATTGATTGGTTTGATTTGCCTAGGCTATGGGTTGGGAACCGTTGGTTTCCATTATTTTTCTCGTAAACAAATCTTTGAACTAGTAGAACATGATAGAAAGATTACTAAACAGCACAAACACAAGCATACGAATCATGCGATTTCGATTGTTTCTCAAATTCTCAATAACACAACCTTTCTTATTGATTGGTTTGATTTGCCTTGGATATGGTTTGGGAACCATTGGTTTCCATTCTTTTTCTACTCCATAAATCTATGAACTAATAGAACTTGATAGAAAGATCACCAAACAACATAAACACAAGCATACGAATCATGCGAGTCCGTATGTTTCTCAAATTCTCAATAATAGAACCTTTCTTATTGATTGGTTTGATTTGCCTAGGCTATGGTTTGGGAACCGTTGGTTTCCATTATTTTTCTCGTAAACAAATCTTTGAACTAATAGAACATGATAGAAAGATCACTAAACAGCACAAATACAAGCATACGAATCATGCGATTTCGAATGTTTCTCAAAGTCTCAATAACACAACCTTTCTTATTGATTGGTTTGATTTGCCTAGGCTATGGTTTGGGAACCGTTGGTTTCCATTCTTTTTCTACTCCATAAATCTTTGAACTAATAGAACTTGATAGAAAGATCACCAAACAACACCAACACAAGCATATGAACCATGCGATTCCGTATGTTTCTCAAATTCTCAATAATAGAACCTTTCTGATTGATTCGTTTGATTTGCCTAGGTTATGGTTTGGGAACCGTTGGTTTCCATTATTTTTCTCGTAAACAAATCTTTGAACTAATAGAACATGATAGAAAGATCACTAAACAGCACAAGAACAAGCATACGAATCATGCGATTTCGAATGTTTCTCAAATTCTCAATAACACAACCTTTCTTATTGATTTGTTTGATTTGCCTACGCTATGGTTTGGGAACCGTTGGTTTCCATTCTTTTTATAGTCCATAAATCATTGAACTAATAGAACTTGATAGAAAGATCCCCAAACAACACAAACACAAGGATACGAATCATTCGATTCCGAATGTTTCTCAAACTCTCAATAACACAACCTTTCTTATTGATTGGTTTGATTAGCCTATTGTATGGTTTGGGAACCGTTGGTTTCCATTTGTTTTCTAGTCCATAAATCTTTGAACTAATAGAACTAGATAGAAAGATCACCAAACAACACAAAGTCAAGCATACGAATCATGCTATTCCGAATGTTTCTCAAATTCTCAATAACACAACCTTTCTTATAGATTGGTTTGATTTGCCTACGCTATGGTATAGGAACCGTTGGTTTCCATTCTTTTTCTAGTCCATAAATCATTGAACTAATAGAACTTGATAGAAAGATCCCCAAACAACACAAACACAAGGATACGAATCATGCGATTCCGAATGTTTCTCAAACTCTCAATAACACAACCTTTCTTATTGATTGGTTTAATTTGCCTAGGCTATGGTTTGGGAACCGTTGGTTTGCATTCTTTTTCTAGTCCATAAATCTTTGAACTAATTGAACTTGATACAAAGATCACCAAACAACACAAACACAAGCATACGAATCATGCGATTCCGTATGTTTCTCAAATTTTCAATAATAGAACCTTTCTTATTGATTGGTTTGATTTGCCTAGGCTATGGTTTGGGAACCGTTGGTTTCCATTATTTTTCTCGTAAACAAATCTTTGAACTAATAGAACTTGATAGAAAGGTCACTAAACAGCACAAACACAAGCATACGAATCATGCGATTCCGAATGTTTCTCAAATTCTCAATAACACAACTTTTCTTATTGATTAGTTTGATTTGTCTAGGCTATGGTTTGGGAACCGTTGGTTTCCATTCTTTTTCTAGTCCATAAATCTTTGAACTAATAGAGCTTGATAGAAAGATCGCCAACAACACAAACACAAGCATACGAATTATGCGATTCCAAATGTTTCTCAAATTCTCAATAACACAACCTTTCTTATTGATTGGTTTGATTTGCCTAGGCATTGGTTTGGTAACCATTGGTTTCCATTCTTTTTCTCGTAAACAAATCTTTGGACTTATAAAACCTGATAGAAAGATGACCAAACAACACCAACACAAGCATACGATTCATGCGATTCCGAATGTTTCTCAAATTCTCAATAACACGACCTTTTTTATTGATTGGTTTGATTTGCCGAGGCTATGGTTTGGGAACCGTTGGTTTCCATTCTTTTTCTCGTAAACAAATCTTTGAACTAATAGAACTTGATAGAAGATCACCAAACAACACCAACACAAGCATACGAATCATGCGATTCCGAATGTTTCTCAAAGTCTCAATAACACAATCTTTCTTATTGATTGGTTTGATTTGCCTAGGCTATGGTTTGGGAACCGTTGGTTTCCATTCTTTTTCTCGTCCAAAAATCTTTGAACTAATAGAACTTGATAGAAAGATCACCAAACAACACAAAAACAAGCATACGAATCATGCGATTCCGAATGTTTCTCAAACTCTCAATAACACAACCTTTCTTATTGATTCGTTTGATTTGCCTAGGCTATGGTTTGGGAACCGTTGGTTTCCATTGTTTTTTCTCGTCCAAAAATCTTTGAACTAATAGAACTTGATAGAAAGATCACCAAACAACA
Organism: Polygonum maritimum; assembly: GCA_963924305.1. Lineage (NCBI taxonomy): Eukaryota > Viridiplantae > Streptophyta > Magnoliopsida > Caryophyllales > Polygonaceae > Polygonum > Polygonum maritimum. The sequence continues at coordinate 22,127,820 of OZ002737.1, read as the reverse complement.
CAAACACAAGCATACGAAATATGCGATTCCGAATGTTTCTCAATCTCTCAATAACACAACATTTCTTATTGGTTGATTTGATTTGCCTAGGCTATGGTTTGGGAACCGTTTGTTTCCATTCTTTTTCTAGTCCATAAATCTTTGAACGAATAGAACTTGATAGAATGATCACCAAACAACAAAAATGCCAGCATACGAATCATGCGATTCCGTATGTTTCTCAGATTCTCAATAACAGAACCTTTCTTATTGATTGGTTTGATTTGCCTAGTATATGGTTTGCGAACCGTTAATTTCCCTTTTTTTTCTTATCCAAAAATTATTGAAATAATTTGAACTTGATAGAAAGATCACCAAAGAACAGAAACACAAGCATACGTATCATGCGATTTCAAATGTTTCTCAAATTCTCAATATACAACCTTTCTTATTTATTGGTTTGATTTGCCTAGGCTATGGATTGGGAACCGTTGGTTTCCATTCTTTTTCTCGTCAAAAAATATTTGAACTAATAGAACATGATAGAAAGATCACCAAACAACAAAAACCCCAGCATACGAATCATGCGATTTCGAATGTTTCTCAAATTCTCAATAACACAACATTTCTTATTGATTGGTTTGATTTGCCAAGGCTATGCTTTGGGAACCGTTGCTTCCCATTCTTTTTCTCGGTAAAAAATCTTTGAACCAATAGAACTTGATAGAAAGATCACCAAACAACACAAACACAAACATACAAATCATGCGAGATTCTGAATGTTTCTCAAATTCTCAATAACACAACTTTTCTTATTGATTGGTTTAATTTGCCTAGGGTATGGTTTGGCAAGTGTTGGTTTCCATTCTTTTTCTAGTCCAGAAATGTTTGACTTAATAGAACTTGATAGAAAGATCACCAAACTACACAGACAGAAGCATACGAATCATGCGATTCCGAATGTTTCTCAAATTCTCAATAACATAACCTTTCTTATTAATTGGTTTGATTTGCTTAGGCTATGGCTTGGAAACCGTTGGTTTCCATTCTTTTTCTAGTCCACAAATATTTGAACTAATAAAACTTGATGGAAAGATCAGCAAACAACACAAACACAAGCATACGAATCATGCGATTCCGAATGTTTCTCAAATTCTTAATAACACAACCTTTCTTATTGATTGGTTTGATTTGCCTAGGCTATGGTTTGGGAACCGTTGGTTTCCATTCTTTTTCTACTCCATAAATCTTTGAACTAATAGAACTTGATAGAAAGATCACCAAACAACACCAACACAAGCATATGAACCATGCGATTCCGTATGTTTCTCAAATTCTCAATAATAGAACCTTTCTGATTGATTCGTTTGATTTGCCTAGGTTATGGTTTGGGAACCGTTGGTTTCCATTATTTTTCTCGTAAACAAATCTTTGAACTAATAGAACATGATAGAAAGATCACTAAACAGCACAAGAACAAGCATACGAATCATGCGATTTCGAATGTTTCTCAAATTCTCAATAACACAACCTTTCTTATTGATTTGTTTGATTTGCCTACGCTATGGTTTGGGAACCGTTGGTTTCCATTCTTTTTCTAGTCCATAAATCATTGAACTAATAGAACTTGATAGAAAGATCCCCAAACAACACAAACACAAGGATACGAATCATTCGATTCCGAATGTTTCTCAAACTCTCAATAACACAACCTTTCTTATTGATTGGTTTGATTAGCCTATTGTATGGTTTGGGAACCGTTGGTTTCCATTTGTTTTCTAGTCCATAAATCTTTGAACTAATAGAACTAGATAGAAAGATCACCAAACAACACAAAGACAAGCATACGAATCATGCGATTCCGAATGTTTCTCAAATTCTCAATAACACAACCTTTCTTATAGATTGGATTGATTTGCCTACGCTATGGTATGGGAACCGTTGGTTTCCATTCTTTTTCTAGTCCATAAATCATTGAACTAATAGAACTTGATAGAAAGATCCCCAAACAACACAAACACAAGGATACGAATCATGCGATTCCGAATGTTTCTCAAATTCTCAATAACACAACTTTTCTTATTGATTAGTTTGATTTGTCTAGGCTATGGTTTGGGAACCGTTGGTTTCCATTCTTTTTCTAGTCCATAAATCTTTGAACTAATAGAGCTTGATCGAAAGATCGCCAACAACACAAACACAAGCATACGAATTATGCGATTCCAAATGTTTCTCAAATTCTCAATAACACAACCTTTCTTATTGATTGGTTTGATTTGCCTAGGCTCTGGTTTGGTAACCATTGGTTTCCATTCTTTTTCTCGTAAACAAATCTTTGGACTTATAAAACCTGATAGAAAGATGACCAAACAACACCAACACAAGCATACGATTCATGCGATTCCGAATGTTTCTCAAATTCTCAATAACACGACCTTTTTTATTGATTGGTTTGATTTGCCGAGGCTATGGTTTGGGAACCGTTGGTTTCCATTCTTTTTCTTGTAAACAAATATTTGAACTAATAGAACTTGATAGAAGATCACCAAACAACACCAACACAAGCATACGAATCATGCGATTTCGAATGTTTCTCAAAGTCTCAATAACACAATCTTTCTTATTGATTGGTTTGATTTGCCTAGGCTATGGTTTGGGAACCGTTGGTTTCCATTCTTTTTCTCGTCTAAAAATCTTTGAACTAATAGAACTTGATAGAAATATCACCAAACAACACAAAAACAAGCATACGAATCATGCGATTCCGAATGTTTCTCAAACTCTCAATAACACAACCTTTCTTATTGATTCGTTTGATTTGCCTAGGCTATGGTTTGGGAACCGTTGGTTTCCATTCTTTTTTCTCGTCCAAAAATCTTTGAACTAATAGAACTTGATAGAAAGATCACCAAACAACACAAACACAAGCATACAAAATATGCGATTCCGAATGTTTCTCAATCTCTCAATAACACAACTTTTCTTATTGGTTGATTTGATTTGCCTAGGCTATGGTTTGGGAACCGTTGGTTTCCATTCTTTTTCTAGTCCATAAATCTTTGAACGAATAGAACTTGATAGAATGATCACCAAACAACAAAAATGCCAGCATACGAATCATGCGATTCCGTATGTTTCTCAGATTCTTAATAACAGAACCTTTCTTATTGATTGGTTTGATTTGCCTAGTATATGGTTTGCGAACCGTTAATTTCCCTTTTTTTTCTTATCCAAAAATTATTGAAATAATTTGAACTTGATAGAAAGATCACCAAACAACAGAAACACAAGCATACGTATCATGCGATTTCAAATGTTTCTCAAATTCTCAATATACAACCTTTCTTATTTATTGGTTTGATTTGCCTAGGCTATGGATTGGGAACCGTTGGTTTCCATTCTTTTTCTCGTCAAAAAATATTTGAACTAATAGAACATGATAGAAAGATCACCAAACAACAAAAACCCCAGCATACGAATCATGCGATTTCGAATGTTTCTCAAATTCTCAATAACACAACATTTCTTATTGATTGGTTTGATTTGCCAAGGCTATGCTTTGGGAACCGTTGCTTCCCATTCTTTTTCTCGGTAAAAAATCTTTGAACCAATAGAACTTGATAGAAAGATCACCAAACAACACAAACACAAACTTACAAATAATGCGAGATTCTGAATGTTTCTCAAATTCTCAATAACACAACTTTTCTTATTGATTGGTTTAATTTGCCTAGGGTATGGTTTGGCAAGTGTTGGTTTCCATTCTTTTTCTAGTCCAGAAATGTTTGACTTAATAGAACTTGATAGAAAGATCACCAAACTACACAGACAGAAGCATACGAATCATGCGATTCCGAATGTTTCTCAAATTCTCAATAACATAACCTTTCTTATTAATTGGTTTGATTTGCCTAGGCTATGGCTTGGAAACCGTTGGTTTCCATTCTTTTTCTAGTCCACAAATATTTGAACTAATAAAACTTGATAGAAAGATCAGCAAACAACACAAACACAAGCATACGAATCATGCGATTCCGAATGTTTCTCAAATTCTTAATAACACAACCTTTCTTATTGATTGGTTTGATTTGCCTAGGCTATAGTTTGCGAACCGTTGGTTTCCATTCTTTTCATCTTCCAAAAATCTTTGAACTAATAGAACTTGATAGAAAGATCACAAAACAAGACATACACAACCATACGAATCATGCGATTCCGAATGTTTCTCAAATTCTCAATAACACAACCTTTCTTATTAATTGGTTTGATTTGCCTAGGCTATGGTTTGGGAACCGTTGGTTTCCATTCCTTTTCTCGTCAAAAAATCTTTGAACTAATCGAATTTGATAGAAAGATCACCAAACAACACCAACACAAGTATACGAATCATGCGATTCCGAATGTTTCTCAAATTCTCAATAACACAACCTTTCTTATTAATTGGTTTGATTTGCCTAGGCTATTGCTTGGGAATCGTTGGTTTCCATTCTTTTTCTCGTCAAAAAATATTTGAACTAATAGAACACGATAGAAAGATCACCAAACAACAAAAACACAAGCATACGAATCATGCGATTCCAAATGTTTCTCAAATTCTCAATAACATAACCTTTCTTATTAATTGGTTTGATTTGCCTAGGCTATGGTTTGGGAACCGTTGGTTTCCATTCTTTTTCTCATCAAAAAATATTTGAAATAATAGAACATGATAGAAAGATCACCAAACAACAAAAACACCAGCATACGAATCATGCGATTCAGAATCTTTCTCAAATTCTCAATAACACAACCTTTCTTTTTAATTGGTTTGATTTGCCTAGGCTATTGCTTGGGAACCGTTGGTTCCTTTTTTTTTCTGGGTAAAAAATCTTTGTACCAATAGAACTTGATAAAAAGATCACCAAACAACACAAACACAAGCATACAAATCATGCGATTCTGAATGTTTCTCAAATTCTCAATAACACAACTTTTCTTATTGATTGGTTTAATTTGCCTAGGGTATAGTTTGGCAAGTGTTCGTTTCCATTCTTTTTCTAGTCCAGAAATCTTTGACCTAATAGCACTTGATAGAAAGATCACCAAACTACACAAACAAGAGCATACGAATCATGAGATTCCGAATGTTTCTCAAATTCTCAATAACACAACCTTTCTTATTAATTGGTTTGATTTGCCTAGGCTATTGCTTGGGAATCATTGGTTTCCATTCTTTCCCTCGTCAAAAAATCTTTGAACTAATCGAAGTTGATAGAAAGATCACCACACAACACAAACTCATACGAATCATGCGATTCCAAATGTTGCTCAAATTTTCAATAACACAACATTTCTTATTAATTGGTTTGATTTGCCTAGGCTATTGCTTGGGAATCGTTGGTTTCCATTCTTTTTGTCGTCAAAAAATATTTGAACTAATAGAACACGATAGAAAGATCACCAAACAACAAAAAGACAAGCATACGAATCATGCGATTCCAAATGTTTCTCAAATTCTCAATAACATAACCTTTCTTATTAATTGGTTTGATTTGCCTAGGCTATGGTTTGGGAACCGTTGGTTTCCATTCTTTTTCTCATCAAAAAATATTTGAAATAATAGAACATGATAGAAAGATCACCAAACAACAAAAACACCAGCATACGAATCATGCGATTCAGAATCTTTCTCAAATTCTCAATAACACAACCTTTCTTTTTAATTGGTTTGATTTGCCTAGGCTAGTGCTTAGGAACCGTTGGTTCCTTTTTTTTTCTGGGTAAAAAATCTTTGTACCAATAGAACTTGATAAAAAGATCACCAAACAACACAAACACAAGCATACAAATCATGCGATTCTGAATGTTTCTCAAATTCTCAATAACACAACTTTTCTTATTGATTGGTTTAATTTGCCTAGGGTATAGTTTGGCAAGTGTTCGTTTCCATTCTTTTTCTAGTCCAGAAATCTTTGACCTAATAGCACTTGATAGAAAGATCAGCAAACTACACAAACAAGAGCATACGAATCATGCGATTCAGAATGTTTCTCAAATTCTCAATAATACAACCTTTCTTTTTAATTGGTTTGATTTGCCTAGGCTATGATTTGGGAACCGTTGGTTTCCATTCTTTTTCTAGTCCAGAAATCTTTGAACTGATAGAACTTGATAGAAAGATCACCAAACAACACAAACACAAGCATACGAATCATGTGATTCCGAATGTTTTTCAAATTCTGAATAACACAACCTTTCTTATTGATTGGTTTGATTTGCCTAGGCTATGGTTTGGGAACCGTTGGTTTCCATTCTTTTTCTCATCAAAAAATATTTGAAATAATAGAACATGATAGAAAGATCACCAAACAACAAAAACACCAGCATACGAATCATGCGATTCAGAATCTTTCTCAAATTCTCAATAACACAACCTTTCTTTTTAATTGGTTTAATTTGCGTAGGCTATGGTTTGAGAACCGTTGGTTTCCATTCTTTTTCTAGTTCATAAATCTTTGAACTGATAGAACTTGATAGAAAGAGCACCAAACAACACAAACACAAGCATACGAATCATGCGATTCCGAATGTTTCTCAAATTCTGAATAACACAACCTTTCTTATTGATTGGTTTGATATGCCTAGGCTGTGGTTTTTGGAACCGTTGGTTTCCATTCTTTTTCTCGTCAAAAAATCTTTGAACTAATCGAACTTGATAGAAAGATCACCAAACAACGCCAACACAAGCATACGAATCATGCGATTCCGAATGTTTCTCAAATTCTCAATAACACAACCTTTCTTATTAATTGGTTTGATTTGCCTAGGCTATGGTTTGGGAACCGTTGGTTTGCATTCTTTTTCTCGTCAAAAAATATTTGAACTAATAGAACATGATAGAAAGATCACCAAACAACAAAAACCCCAGCATACGAATCATGCGATTTCGAATGTTTCTCAAATTCTCTATAACACAACATTTCTTATTGATTGGTTTGATTTGCCAAGGCTATGCTTTGGGAACCGTTGCTTCCCATTCTTTTTCTCGGTAAAAAATCTTTGAACCAATAGAACTTGAAATGAAGATCACCAAACAACACAAACACAAACATACAAATCATGCGAGATTCTGAATGTCTCTCAAATTCTCAATAACACAACTTTTCTTATTGATTGGTTTAATTTGCCTAGGGTATGGTTTGGCAAGTGTTGGTTTCCATTCTTTTTCTAGTCCAGATATGTTTGACTTAATAGAACTTGATAGAAAGATCACCAAACTACACAGACAGAAGCATACGAATCATGCGATTCCGAATGTTTCTCAAATTCTCAATAACATAACCTTTCTTATTAATTGGTTTGATTTGCCTAGGCTATGGCTTGGAAACCGTTGGTTTCCATTCTTTTTCTAGTCCACAAATATTTGAACTAATAAAACTTGATAGAAAGATCAGCAAACAACACAAACACAAGCATACGAATCATGCGATTCCGAATGTTTCTCAAATTCTTAATAACACAACCTTTCTTATTGATTGGTTTGATTTGCCTAGGCTATGGTTTGCGAACCGTTGGTTTCCATTCTTTTCATCTTCCAAAAATGTTTGAACTAATAGAACTTGATAGAAAGATCACCAAACAAGACATACACAACCATACGAATCATGCGATTCCGAATGTTTCTCAAATTCTCAATAACACAACCTTTCTTATTAATTGGTTTGATTTGCCTATGCTATGGTTTGGGAACCGTTGGTTTCCATTCCTTTTCTCGTCAAAAAATCTTTGAACTAATCGAATTTGATAGAAAGATCACCAAACAACACCAACACAAGTATACGAATCATGCGATTCCGAATGTTTCTCAAATTCTCAATAACACAACCTTTCTTATTAATTGGTTTGATTTGCCTAGGCTATTGCTTGGGAATCGTTGGTTTCCATTCTTTTTCTCGTCAAAAAATATTTGAACTAATAGAACACGATAGAAAGATCACCAAACAACAAAAACACAAGCATATGAATCATGCGATTCCAAATGTTTCTCAAATTCTCAATAACACAACCTTTCTTATTAATTGGTTTGATTTGCCTAGGCTATGGTTTGGGAACCGTTGGTTTCCATTCTTTTTCTCATCAAAAAATATTTGAAATAATAGAACATGATAGAAAGATCACCAAACAACAAAAACACCAGCATACGAATCATGCGATTCAGAATCTTTCTCAAATTCTCAATAACACAACCTTTCTTTTTAATTGGTTTGATTTGCCTAGGCTATTGCTTGGGAACCATTGGTTCCTTTTTTTTTCTGGGTAAAAAATCTTTGTACCAATAGAACTTGATAAAAAGATCACCAAACAACACAAACACAAGCATACAAATCATGCGATTCTGAATGTTTCTCAAATTCTCAATAACACAACTTTTCTTATTGATTGGTTTAATTTGCCTAGGGTATGGTTTGGCAAGTGTTCGTTTCCATTCTTTTTCTAGTCCAGAAATCTTTGAACTAATAGCACTTGATAGAAAGATCACCAAACTACACAAACACAAGCATACGAATCATGAGATTCCGAATGTTTCTCAAATTCTCAATAACACAACCTTTCTTATTAATTGGTTTGATTTGCCCAGGCTATTGTTTGGGAACCGTTGGTTTCCATTCTTTTTCTCGTCAAAAAATATTTGAACTAATAGAACATGATAGAAAGATCACCAAACAACAAAAACACCAGCATACGAATCATGCGATTCAGAATGTTTCTCAAATTCTCAATAATACAACCTTTCTTTTTAATTGGTTTGATTTGCCTAGGCTATGATTTGGGAACCGTTGGTTTCCATTCTTTTTCTAGTCCAGAAATCTTTGAACTGATAGAACTTGATAGAAAGATCACCAAACAACACAAACACAAGCATACGAATCATGGGATTCCGAATGTTTTTCAAATTCTCAATAACACAACCTTTCTTATTGATTGGTTTGATTTGCCTAGGCTATGGTTTGGGAACCGTTGGTTTCCATTCTTTTTCTCATCAAAAAATATTTGAAATAATAGAACATGATAGAAAGATCACCAAACAACAAAAACACCAGCATACGAATCATGCGATTCAGAATCTTTCTCAAATTCTCAATAACACAACCTTTCTTTTTAATTGGTTTGATTTGCCTAGGCTATGGTTTGAGAATCGTTGGTTTCCATTCTTTTTCTAGTTCAGAAATCTTTGAACTGATAGAACTTGATAGAAAGAGCACCAAACAACACAAACACAAGCATACGAATCATGCGATTCCGAATGTTTCTCAAATTCTGAATAACACAACCTTTCTTATTGATTGGTTTGATATGCCTAGGCTGTGGTTTGGGAACCGTTGGTTTCCATTCTTTTTCTCGTCAAAAAATCTTTGAACTAATCGAACTTGATAGAAAGATCACCAAACAACGCCAACACAAGCATACGAATCATGCGATTCCGAATGTTTCTCAAATTCTCAATAACACAACCTTTCTTATTAATTGGTTTGATTTGCCTAGGCTATGGTTTGGGAACCGTTGGTTTGCATTCTTTTTCTCGTCAAAAAATATTTGAACTAATAGAACATGATAGAAAGATCACCAAACAGCAAAAACTCCAGCATACGAATCATGCGATTTCGAATGTTTTTCAAATTCTCAATAACACAACCTTTCTTATTGATTGGTTTGATTTGCCTAGGCTATGGTTTGGGAACCGTTGGTTTCCATTCTTTTTCTAGTCCATAAATCTTTGAACTAATAGAACTTGCTAGAAAGATCACCAAACAACACAAAACACAAGCATACGAATCATGCGATTCCGTATGTTTCTAAAATTCTCAATAATAGAACCTTTCTTATTGATTGGTTTGATTTGCCTAGGCTATGGTTTGGGAACCGTTGGTTTCCATTCTTTTTCTAGTCCATAAATCATTGAACTAATAGAACTTGATAGAAAGATCACCAAACAACACAAACACAAGCATACAAATCATGCGATTCCGAATGTTTCTCACACTCTCAATAACACAACCTTTCTTATTGATTGGTTTGATTTGCCTAGGTTATGGTTTCGGAACCGTTGGTTTCCATTCTTTTTCTCGTCCAAAAATCTTTGAACTAATGGAACTTGATAGAAAGATCACCAAACAACACAAACACAAGCATACGAATCATGCGATTCCGAATGTTTCTCAAACTCTCAATAACACAACCTTTCTTATTGATTCGTTTGATTTGCCTAGGCTATGGTTTGGGAACCGTTGGTTTCCATTCTTTTTCTCGTCAAAAAATCTTTGAACTAATGGAACTTGATAGAAAGATCCCCAAACAACACAAACACAAGCATACGAATTATGCGATTCCAAATGTTTCTCAAATTCTCAATAACACAACTTTTCTTATTGATTGGTTTAATTTGCCTAGGGTATGGTTTGGGAAGAGTTGGTTTCCATTCTTTTTCTAGTCCATAAATATTTGAACTAATAGAACTTGATAGAAAGATAAACCAAACAGCACAAACACAAGCACACGAATCATGCGATTCCGAATGTTTCTCAGATTCTCAATAACACAACCTTTCTTATTGATTGGTTTGATTTGCCTAGTATATGGTTTGCGAACCGTTAATTTCCCTTTTTTTCTTATCCAAAAATTATTGAAATAATTTGAACTTGATAGAAAGATCACCAAACAACAGAAACACAAGCATACGTATCATGCGATTTCAAATGTTTCTCAAATTCTCAATATACAACCTTTCTTATTTATTGGTTTGATTTGCCTAGGCTATGGATTGGGAACCGTTGGTTTCCATTCTTTTTCTCGTCAAAAAATATTTGAACTAATAGAACATGATAGAAAGATCACCAAACAACAAAAACCCCAGCATACGAATCATGCGATTTCGAATGTTTCTCAAATTCTCAATAACACAACATTTCTTATTGATTGGTTTGATTTGCCAAGGCTATGCTTTGGGAACCGTTGCTTCCCATTCTTTTTCTCGGTAAAAAATCTTTGAACCAATAGAACTTGATAGAAAGATCACCAAACAACACAAACACAAACTTACAAATCATGCGAGATTCTGAATGTTTCTCAAATTCTCAATAACACAACTTTTCTTATTGATTGGTTTAATTTGCCTAGGGTATGGTTTGGCAAGTGTTGGTTTCCATTCTTTTTCTAGTCCAGAAATGTTTGACTTAATAGAACTTGATAGAAAGATCACCAAACTACACAGACAGAAGCATACGAATCATGCGATTCCGAATGTTTCTCAAATTCTCAATAACATACCCTTTCTTATTAATTGGTTTGATTTGCCTAGGCTATGGCTTGGAAACCGTTGGTTTCCATTCTTTTTCTAGTCCACAAATATTTGAACTAATAAAACTTGATAGAAAGATCAGCAAACAACACAAACACAAGCATACGAATCATGCGATTCCGAATGTTTCTCAAATTCTTAATAACACAACCTTTCTTATTGATTGGTTTGATTTGCCTAGGCTATGGTTTGCGAACCGTTGGTTTCCATTCTTTTCATCTTCCAAAAATCTTTGAACTAATAGAACTTGATAGAAAGATCACCAAACAAGACATACACAACCATACGAATCATGCGATTCCGAATGTTTCTCAAATTCTCAATAACACAACCTTTCTTATTAATTGGTTTGATTTGCCTAGGCTATGGTTTGGGAACCGTTGGTTTCCATTCCTTTTCTCGTCAAAAAATCTTTGAACTAATCGAATTTGATAGAAAGATCACCAAACAACACCAACACAAGTATACGAATCATGCGATTCCGAATGTTTCTCAAATTCTCAATAACACAACCTTTCTTATTAATTGGTTTGATTTGCCTAGGCTATTGCTTGGGAATCGTTGGTTTCCATTCTTTTTCTCGTCAAAAAATATTTGAACTAATAGAACACGATAGAAAGATCACCAAACAACAAAAACACAAGCATACGAATCATGCGATTCCAAATGTTTCTCAAATTCTCAATAACATAACCTTTCTTATTAATTGGTTTGATTTGCCTAGGCTATGGTTTGGGAACCGTTGGTTTCCATTCTTTTTCTCATCAAAAAATATTTGAAATAATAGAACATGATAGAAAGATCACCAAACAACAAAAACACCAGCATACGAATCATGCGATTCAGAATCTTTCTCAAATTCTCAATAACACAACCTTTCTTTTTAATTGGTTTGATTTGCCTAGGCTATTGCTTGGGAACCGTTGGTTCCTTTTTTTTTCTGGGTAAAAAATCTTTGTACCAATAGAACTTGATAAAAAGATCACCAAACAACACAAACACAAGCATACAAATCATGCGATTCTGAATGTTTCTCAAATTCTCAATAACACAACTTTTCTTATTGATTGGTTTAATTTGCCTAGGGTATAGTTTGGCAAGTGTTCGTTTCCATTCTTTTTCTAGTCCAGAAATCTTTGACCTAATAGCACTTGATAGAAAGATCACCAAACTACACAAACAAGAGCATACGAATCATGAGATTCCGAATGTTTCTCAAATTCTCAATAACACAACCTTTCTTATTAATTGGTTTCATTTGCCTAGGCTATTGCTTGGGAATCATTGGTTTCCATTCTTTCCCTCGTCAAAAAATCTTTGAACTAATCGAAGTTGATAGAAAGATCACCACACAACACAAACTCATACGAATCATGCGATTCCAAATGTTGCTCAAATTTTCAATAACACAACATTTCTTATTAATTGGTTTGATTTGCCTAGGCTATTGCTTGGGAATCGTTGGTTTCCATTCTTTTTCTCGTCAAAAAATATTTGAACTAATAGAACACGATAGAAAGATCACCAAACAACAAAAACACAAGCATACGAATCATGCGATTCCAAATGTTTCTCAAATTCTCAATAACATAACCTTTCTTATTGATTGGTTTAATTTGCCTAGGGTATGGTTTGGCAAGTGTTGGTTTCCATTCTTTTTCTAGTCCAGAAATGTTTGACTTAATAGAACTTGATAGAAAGATCACCAAACTACACAGACAGAAGCATACGAATCATGCGATTCCGAATGTTTCTCAAATTCTCAATAACATAACCTTTCTTATTAATTGGTTTGATTTGCCTAGGCTATGGCTTGGAAACCGTTGGTTTCCATTCTTTTTCTAGTCCACAAATATTTGAACTAATAAAACTTGATAGAAAGATCAGCAAACAACACAAACACAAGCATACGAATCATGCGATTCCGAATGTTTCTCAAATTCTTAATAACACAACCTTTCTTATTGATTGGTTTGATTTGCCTAGGCTATGGTTTGCGAACCGTTGGTTTCCATTCTTTTCATCTTCCAAAAATGTTTGAACTAATAGAACTTGAAAGAAAGATCACCAAACAAGACATACACAACCATACGAATCATGCGATTCCGAATGTTTCTCAAATTCTCAATAACACAACCTTTGTTGTTAATTGGTTTGATTTGCCAATGCTATGGTTTGGGAACCGTTGGTTTCCATTCCTTTTCTCGTTAAAAAATCTTTGAACTAATCGAATTTGATAGAAAGATCACCAAACAACACCAACACAAGTATACGAATCATGCGATTCCGAATGTTTCTCAAATTCTCAATAACACAACCTTTCTTATTAATTGGTTTGATTTGCCTAGGCTATTGCTTGGGAATCGTTGGTTTCCATTCTTTTTCTCGTCAAAAAATATTTGAACTAATAGAACACGATAGAAAGATCACCAAACAACAAAAACACAAGCATATGAATCATGCGATTCCAAATGTTTCTCAAATTCTGGGTAAAAAATCTTTGTACCAATAGAACTTGATAAAAAGATCACCAAACAACACAAACACAAGCATACAAATCATGCGATTCTGAATGTTTCTCAAATTCTCAATAACACAACTTTTCTTATTGATTGGTTTAATTTGCCTAGGGTATGGTTTGGCAAGTGTTCGTTTCCATTCTTTTTCTAGTCCAGAAATCTTTGAACTAATAGCACTTGATAGAAAGATCACCAAACTACACAAACACAAGCATACGAATCATGAGATTCCGAATGTTTCTCAAATTCTCAATAACACAACCTTTCTTATTAATTGGTTTGATTTGCCCAGGCTATTGTTTGGGAACCGTTGGTTTCCATTCTTTTTCTCGTCAAAAAATATTTGAACTAATAGAACATGATAGAAAGATCACCAAACAACAAAAACACCAGCATACGAATCATGCGATTCAGAATGTTTCTCAAATTCTCAATAATACAACCTTTCTTTTTAATTGGTTTGATTTGCCTAGGCTATGATTTGGGAACCGTTGGTTTCCATTCTTTTTCTAGTCCAGAAATCTTTGAACTGATAGAACTTGATAGAAAAATCACCAAACAACACAAACACAAGCATACGAATCATGTGATTCCGAATGTTTTTCAAATTCTCAATAACACAACCTTTCTTATTGATTGGTTTGATTTGCCTAGGCTATGGTTTGGGAACCGTTGGTTTCCATTCTTTTTCTCATCAAAAAATATTTGAAATAATAGAACATGATAGAAAGATCACCAAACAACAAAAACACCAGCATACGAATCATGCGATTCAGAATCTTTCTCAAATTCTCAATAACACAACCTTTCTTTTTAATTGGTTTGATTTGCCTAGGCTATGGTTTGAGAATCGTTGGTTTCCATTCTTTTTCTAGTTCAGAAATCTTTGAACTGATAGAACTTGATAGAAAGAGCACCAAACAACACAAACACAAGCATACGAATCATGCGATTCCGAATGTTTCTCAAATTCTGAATAACACAACCTTTCTTATTGATTGGTTTGATATGCCTAGGCTGTGGTTTGGGAACCGTTGGTTTCCATTCTTTTTCTCGTCAAAAAATCTTTGAACTAATCGAACTTGATAGAAAGATCACCGAACAACGCCAACACAAGCATACGAATCATGCGATTCCGAATGTTTCTCAAATTCTCAATAACACAACCTTTCTTATTAATTGGTTTGATTTGCCTAGGCTATGGTTTGGGAACCGTTGGTTTGCATTCTTTTTCTCGTCAAAAAATATTTGAACTAATAGAACATGATAGAAAGATCACCAAACAGCAAAAACTCCAGCATACGAATCATGCGATTTCGAATGTTTTTCAAATTCTCAATAACACAACATTTCTTATTGATTGGTTTGATTTGCCTAAGCTATGCTTTGGGAACCGTTGGTTCCTTTTTTTTTTCTGGGTAAAAAATCTTTGAACCAATAGAACTTGATAAAAAGATCACCAAACTACACAAACACAAGTATACGAATCATGAGATTCCGAATGTTTCTCAAATTCTCAATAACACAACCTTTCTTATTAATTGGTTTGATTTGCCTAGGCTATTGCTTGGGAATCGTTGGTTTCCATTCTTTCCCTCGTCAAAAAATCTTTGAACTAATCGAAGTTGATAGAAAGATCACCACACAACCCAAACTCATACGAATCATGCGATTCCAAATGTTGCTCAAATTCTCAATAACACAACATTTCTTATTAATTGGTTTGATTTGCCTAGGCTATTGTTTGGGAACCGTTAGTTTCCATTCTTTTTCTCGTCAAAAAATATTTGAACTAATAGAACATGATAGAAAGATCACCAAACAACAAAAACACCAGCATACGAATCACGCGATTCAGAATGTTTCTCAAATTCTCAATAACACAACCTTTCTTTTTAATTGGTTTGATTTGCCTAGGCTATGATTTGGGAACCGTTGGTTTCCATTCTTTTTCTAGTCCAGAAATCTTTGAACTGATAGAACTTGATAGAAAGATCACCAAACAACACAAACACAAGCATACGAATCATGTGATTCCGAATGTTTCTCAAATTCTGAATAACACAACCTTTCTTATTGATTGGTTTGATTTGCCTAGGCTATGGTTTGGGAACCGTTGGTTTCCATTCTTTTTCTCATCAAAAAATATTTGAAATAATAGAACATGATAGAAAGATCACCAAACAACAAAAACTCCAGCATACGAATCATGCGATTTCGAATGTTTTTCAAATTCTCAATAACACAACATTTCTTATTGATTGGTTTGATTTGCGTAGGCTATGGTTTGGGAACCGTTGGTTCCCATTTTTTTTCTGGGTAAAAAATCTTTGAACGAATAGAACTTGATAGAAAGATCACCAAACAACACCAACACAAGCATACAAATCATGCGATTCTGGATGTTTCTCCAATTCTCAATAACACAACTTTTCTTATTGATTGGTTTAATTTGCCTAGGGTATGGTTTGGCAAGTGTTGGTTTCCATTCTTTTTCTAGTCCCGAAATCTTTGAACTAATAGAACTTGATAGAAAGATCACCAAACTACACAAACACAGGCATACGAATCATGAGATTCCGAATGTTTCTCAAATTCTCAATAACACAACCTTTCTTATTAATTGGTTTGATATGCCTAGGCTATTGCTTGGGAATCGTTGGTTTCCATTCTTTTTCTCGTCAAAAAATCTTTGAACTAATCGAAGTTGATAGAAAGATCACCACACAACACAAACACAAGCATACGAATCATGCGATTCCAAATGTTGCTCAAATTCTCAATAACACAACATTTCTTATTAATTGGTTTGATTTGCCAAGGCTATTGTTTGGGAACCGTTGGTTTCCATTTTTTTTCTCGTCAAAAAATATTTGAACTAATAGAACATGATAGAAAGATCACCAAACAACAAAAACACCAGCATACGAATCATGCGATTCAGAATGTTTCTCAAATTCTCAATAACACAACCTTTCTTTTTAATTGGTTTGATTTGCCTAGGCTATGGTTTGAGAACCGTTGGTTTCCATTCTTTTTCTAGTCCAGAAATCTTTGAACTGATAGAACATGATAGAAAGATCACCAAAGAACACAAACACAAGCATACGAATCATGTGATTCCGAATGTTTCTCAAATTCTGAATAACACAACCTTTCTTATTGATTGGTTTGATTTGCCTAGGCTGTGGTTTGGGAACCGTTGGTTTCCATTCATTTTCTAGTCCATAAATCTTTGAACTAATAGAACTTGATAGAAAGATCACCAAACAACACAAACACAAGCATACGAAATGCGATTCCGAATGTTTCTCAAATTCTCAATAACACAACCTTTCTTATTGATTTGTTTGATTTGCCTAGGCTATGGTTTGGGAACCGTTGGTTTCCATTCTTTTTCTAGTCCATAAATCTTTGAACTAATAGAACTTGCTAGAAAGATCACCAAACAACACAAAACACAAGCATACGAATCATGCGATTCCGTATGTTTCTAAAATTCTCAATAATAGAACCTTTCTTATTGATTGGTTTGATTTGCCTAGGCTATGGTTTGGGAACCGTTGGTTTCCATTCTTTTTCTAGTCCATAAATCATTGAACTAATAGAACTTGATAGAAAGATCACCAAACAACACAAACACAAGCATACAAATCATGCGATTCCGAATGTTTCTCACACTCTCAATAACACAACCTTTCTTATTGATTGGTTTGATTTGCCTAGGTTATGGTTTCGGAACCGTTGGTTTCCATTCTTTTTCTCGTCCAAAAATCTTTGAACTAATGGAACTTGATAGAAAGATCACCAAACAACACAAACACAAGCATACGAATCATGCGATTCCGAATGTTTCTCAAACTCTCAATAACACAACCTTTCTTATTGATTCGTTTGATTTGCCTAGGCTATGGTTTGGGAACCGTTGGTTTCCATTCTTTTTCTCGTCAAAAAATCTTTGAACTAATGGAACTTGAAAGAAAGATCCCCAAACAACACAAACACAAGCATACGAATTATGCGATTCCAAATGTTTCTCAAATTCTCAATAACACAACTTTTCTTATTGATTGGTTTAATTTGCCTAGGGTATGGTTTGGGAAGAGTTGGTTTCCATTCTTTTTCTAGTCCATAAATATTTGAACTAATAGAACTTGATAGAAAGATAAACCAAACAGCACAAACACAAGCACACGAATCATGCGATTCCGAATGTTTCTCAGATTCTCAATAACACAACCTTTCTTATTGAATGGTTTGATTTGCCTAGGCTATGGTTTGCGAACCGTTAATTTCCATTTTTTTTCTTATCCAAAAATTATTGAAATAATAGAACTTGATAGAAAGATCACCAAACAACACAAACACAAGCATACGTATCATGCGATTTCGAATGTTTCTCAAATTCTCAATATACAACCTTTCTTATTTATTGGTTTGATTTGCCTAGGCTATGGATTGGGAACCGTTGGTTTCCATTCTTTTTCTCGTCAAAAAATCTTTGAACTAATCGAACTTGATAGAAAGATCACCAAACTAACACAAGCATACGAATCATGCGATTCCGAATGTTTCTCAACTTCTCAATAACACAACCTTTCTTATTAATTGGATTGATTTCCCTAGGCTATGGTTTGGGAACCGTTGGTTTCCATTCTTTTTCTCGTCAAAAAATCGTTGAACTAATCGAAGTTGATAGAAAGATCACCAAACAACACCAACACAAGCATACGAATCATGCAATTCCGAATGTTTCTCAAATTCTCAATAACACAACCTTTCTTATTAATTGGTTTGATTTGCCTAGGTTATGGTTTGGGAACCGTTGGTTTCCATTCTTTTTCTCGTCAAAAAATCTTTGAGCTAATCGAACTTGATAGAAAGATCACCAAAGAACACCAACACAAGCATACGAATCATGCGATTCCGAATATTTCTCAAATTCTAAATAACACAACCTTTCTTATTAATTGGTTTGATTTGCCTAGGCTATGGTTTGGGAACCGTTGGTTTCCATTCTTTTTCTTGTCAAAAAATATTTGAACTAATAGAACATGATAGAAAGATCACCAAACAACAAAAATGCCAGCATATGAATCATGGGATTTCAAACGTTTCTCAAATTCTCAAAACACAACCTTTCTTATTGATTGGTTTGATTTGCCTAGGCTATGGTTTGGTAACCGTTGGTTTCCATTCTTTTTCTCGTCATAAAATCTTTGAACGAATAGAACTTCATAGAAAGATCACCAAACAACACAAACACAAGCATACAAATCATGCGATTCTGAATGTTTCTCAAATTCTCAATAACACAACTTTTCTTATTGATTGGTTTACTTTGCCTAGGGTATGGTTTGGGAAGTGTTGGTTTCCATTCTTTTTCTAGTCCAGAAATATTTGAACTAATAGAACTTGAAAGAAAGATGAACCAAACAACACAAACACAAGCACACGAATCATGCGATTCCGAATGTTTCTCAAATTCTCAATAACACAACCTTTCTTATCGATTGGTTTGATTTGCATAGGCTATGGTTTGGGAACCTTTGGTTTCCATTCTTTTTCTCGTCAAAAAATCTTTGAACTATTAGAACTCTATAGAAAGATCACCAAACAACACAAACACAAGCATACGAATCATGCGATTTCGAATGTTTCTCAAATTCTGAATAACACAACCTTTCATATTGATTGGTTTGATTTGCCCAGGCTATGTTTTGGCAAGTGTTGGTTTCCATTCTTTTTCTAGTCCAAAAATCTTTGAACTAAATGAAATTGATAGAAAGATCACCAAACAACACAAACACAAACACACGAATCATGCGATTCCGAATGTTTCTCAAATTCTCAATAACACAACCTTTCTTATTGATTGGTTTGATTAGCCTAGGCTATCGTTTGGGAACCTTTGGTTTCCATTCTTTTTCCCGTCAAAAAATCTTTGAACTATTAGAACTCTATAGAAAGATCACCAAACAACACAAACACAAGCATACGAATCATTCGATTTCGAATGTTTCTCAAATTCTCAATAACACAACCCTTCTTATTAATTGGTTTGATTTGCCTAGGATATGGTTTAGGAACCATTGGTTTCCAATCGTTTTCTCTTCAAAAAATATTTGAACTAATAGAACATGATAGAAAGATCACCAAACAACAAAAACCCCAGCATACGAATCATGCGATTTCGAATGTTTCTCAAATTCTCAATAACACAACATTTCTTATTGATTGGTTTGATTTGCCTAGGCTATGCTTTGGGAACCGTTGGTTCCCATTCTTTTTCTCGGTAAAAAATCTTTGAACCAATAGAACTTGATAGAAATATCACTAAACAACACAAACACAAACATACAAATCATGCGAGATTCTGAATGTTTCTCAAATTCTCAATAACACAACTTTTCTTATTGATTGGTTTAATTTGCCTAGGGTATGGTTTGGCAAGTGTTGGTTTCCATTCTTTTTCTAGTCCAGAAATCTTTGACTTAATAGAACTTCATAGAAAGATCACCAAACTACACAGACACAAGCATACGAATCATGCGATTCCGAATGTTTCTCAAATTCTCAATAACACAACCTTTCTTATTAATTGGTTTGATTTGCCTAGGCTATGGTTTGGAAACCGTTTGTTTCCATTCTTTTTCTAGTCCAGAAATATTTGAGCTAATAAAACTTGATAGAAAGATCAGCAAACAACACAAACACAAGCATACGAGTCATGCGATTCCGAATGTTTCTCAAATTCTTAATAACACAACCTTTCTTATTGATTGGTTTGATTTGCCTAGGCTATGGTTTGCGAACCGTTGGTTTCCATTCTTTTCATCTTCCAAAAATCTTTGAACTAATAGAACTTGATAGAAAGATCACCAAACAAGACATACACAAGCATACGAATCATGCGATTCCGAATGTTTCTCAAATTCTCAAAAACACAACCTTTCTTATTAATTGGTTTGATTCGCCTAGGCTATGGTTTGGGAACCATTGGTTTCCATTCCTTTTCTCGTCAAAAAATCTTTGAACTAATCGAATTTGATAGAAAGATCACCAAACAACACCAACCCAAGTATACGAATCATGCGATTCCGAATGTTTCTCAAATTCTCAATAACGCAACCTTTCTTATTAATTGGTTTGATTTGCCTAGGTTATGGTTTGGGAACCGTTGGTTTCCATTCTTTTTCTCATGAAAAAATATTTGAAATAATAGAACATGATAGAAAAATCACCAAACAACAAAAACACCAGCATACGAATCATGCGATTCAGAATGTTTCTCAAATTCTCAATAACACAACCTTTCTTTTTAATTGGTTTGATTTGCCTAGGCTATGGTTTGAGAACCGTTGGTTTCCATTCTTTTTCTAGTCCAGAAATCTTTGAACTGATAGAACATGACAGAAAGATCACCAAACAACACAAACACAAGCATACGAATCATGCGATTCCGAATGTTTCTCAAATTCTGAATAACACAACCTTTCTTATTGATTGGTTTGATTTGCCTAGGTTGTGGTTTGGGAACCGTTGGTTTCCATTCTTTTTCTAGTCCAGAAATCTTGGAACTCATAGAACTTGATAGAAAGATCACCAAACAACACAAACACAAGCATACGAATCATTCGATTTCGAATGTTTTTCAAATTCTCAATAACACAACATTTCTTATTGATTGGTTTGATTTGCCTAGGATATGCTTTGGGAACCGTTGGTTACCATTTTTTCTGGGTAAAAAATCTTTGAACCAATAGAACGTGATAGAAAGATCACCAAACAACACAAACATAGGCATACAAATCATGCGATTCCGAATGTTTCTCAAATTCTCAATAACACAACCTTTCTTATTAATTGGTTTGATTTGCCTAGCGTATGGTTTGGGAACCGTTGGTTTCCATTCTTTTTCTCGTCAAAAAATATTTGAACTAATAGAACATGATGGAAAGATCACCAAACAACAAAAACACCAGCATACGAATCATGCGATTTCGAATGTTTCTCAAATTCTCAATAACACAACCTTTCTTATTGATTGGTTTTATTTGCCTAGGCTATGCTTTGGGAACCGTTGGTTTCCATTCTTTTTCTCGTCAAAACATCTTTGAACGAATAGAACTTGATAGAAAGATCACCAAATAACAAAAACACAAACATCCAAATCATGCGATTCTGAATGTTTCTCAAATTCTCAATAACACAATCTTTCTTATTGATTGGTTTGATTTGCCTAGGCTATGGTTTAGGAACCGTTGGTTTCAATTCTTTTTCTCGTCCAAAAATCTTTGAACTAATAGAACTTGATAGATAGATCACCAAACTATACAAACACAAGCATACGAATCATGCGATTCCGAATGTTTCTCAAATTCTCAATAACACAACCTTTCTTATTAATTGGTTTGATTTGGCTAGGCTATGGTTTGGGAACCGTTGGTTTCCATTCTTTTTCTCGTCAAAAAATATTTGAACTAATAGAACATGATAGAAAGATCACCAAACAACAAAAACTCCAGCATACGAATCATGCGATTTCGAATGTTTTTCAAATTCTCAATAACACAACATTTCTTATTGATTGGTTTGATTTGCGTAGGCTATGGTTTGGGAACCGTTGGTTCCCATTTTTTTTCTGGGTAAAAAATCTTTGAACGAATAGAACTTGATAGAAAGATCACCAAACAACACCAACACAAGCATACAAATCATGCGATTCTGGATGTTTCTCCAATTCTCAATAACACAACTTTTCTTATTGATTGGTTTAATTTGCCTAGGGTATGGTTTGGCAAGTGTTGGTTTCCATTCTTTTTCTAGTCCCGAAATCTTTGAACTAATAGAACTTGATAGAAAGATCACCAAACTACACAAACACAGGCATACGAATCATGAGATTCCGAATGTTTCTCAAATTCTCAATAACACAACCTTTCTTATTAATTGGTTTGATATGCCTAGGCTATTGCTTGGGAATCGTTGGTTTCCATTCTTTTTCTCGTCAAAAAATCTTTGAACTAATCGAAGTTGATAGAAAGATCACCACACAACACAAACACAAGCATACGAATCATGCGATTCCAAATGTTGCTCAAATTCTCAATAACACAACATTTCTTATTAATTGGTTTGATTTGCCAAGGCTATTGTTTGGGAACCGTTGGTTTCCATTTTTTTTCTCGTCAAAAAATATTTGAACTAATAGAACATGATAGAAAGATCACCAAACAACAAAAACACCAGCATACGAATCATGCGATTCAGAATGTTTCTCAAATTCTCAATAACACAACCTTTCTTTTTAATTGGTTTGATTTGCCTAGGCTATAATTTGGGAACCATTGGTTTCCATTCTTTTTCTAGTCCAGAAATCTTTGAACTAATAGAACTTGATAGAAAGATCACCAAACAACACAAACACAAGCATACGAATCATGCGATTCCGAATGTTTCTCAAATTCTGAATAACACAACCTTTCTTATTGATTGGTTTGATTTGCCTAGGTTGTGGTTTGGGAACCGTTGGTTTCCATTCTTTTTCTCGTCAAAAAATCTTTGAACTAATCGAACTTCATAGAAAGATCACCAAACGACGCCAACACAAGCATACGAATCATGCGATTCCGAATGTTTCTCAAATTCTCAATAACACAACCTTTCTTATTAATTGGTTTGATTTGCCTAGGCTATGGTTTGGGAACCGTTGGTTTCCATTCTTTTTCTCGCCAAAAAATATTTGAACTAATAGAACATGATGGAAAGATCACCAAACAACAAAAACACCAGCATACGAATCATGCAATTTCGAATGTTTCTCAAATTCTCAATAACACAACCTTTCTTATTGATTGGTTTTATTTGCCTAGGCTATGCTTTGGGAACCGTTGGTTTCCATTCTTTTTCTCGTCAAAACATCTTTGAACGAATAGAACTTGATAGAAAGATCACCAAATAACACAAACACAAGCATACGAATCATGAGATTCCGAATGTTTCTCAAATTCTCAATAACACAACCTTTCTTATTAATTGGTTTGATATGCCTAGGCTATTGCTCGGGAATCGTTGGTTTCCATTCTTTTTCTCGTCAAAAAATCTTTGAACTAATCGAAGTTGATAGAAAGATCACCACACAACACAAACACAAGCATACGAATCATGCGATTCCAAATGTTGCTCAAATTCTCAATAACACAACATTTCTTATTAATTGGTTTGATTTGCCTAGGCTATTGTTTGGGAACCGTTGGTTTCCATTTTATTTCTCGTCAAAAAATATTTGAACTAATAGAACATGATAGAAAGATCACCAAACAACAAAAACACCAGCATACGAATCATGCGATTCAGAATGTTTCTCAAATTCTCAATAACACAACCTTTCTTTTTAATTGGTTTGATTTGCCTAGGCTATGATTTGGGAACCGTTGGTTACCATTCTTTTTCTAGTCCAGAAATCTTTGAACTAATAGAACTTGATAGAAAGATCACCAAACAACACAAACTCAAGCATACGAATCATGCGATTCCGAATGTTTCTCAAATTCTGAATAACACAACCTTTCTTATTAATTGGTTTGATTTGCCTAGGCTATGGTTTGGGAACCGTTGGTTTCCATTCTTTTTCTCGTCAAAAAATATTTGAACTAATAGAACATGATGGAAAGATCACCAAACAACAAAAACACCAGTATACGAATCTTGCGATTTCGAATGTTTCTCAAATTCTCAATAACACAACCTTTCTTATTGATTGGTTTTATTTGCCTAGGCTATGCTTTGGGAACCGTTGGTTTCCATTATTTTTCTCGTCAAAACATCTTTGAACGAATAGAACTTGATAGAAAGATCACCAAATAACACAAACACAAACATACAAATCATGCGATTCTGAATGTTTCTCAAATTCTCAATAACACAATCTTTCTTATTGATTGGTTTGATTTGCCTAGGCTATGGTTTGGGAACCGTTGGTTTCCATTCTTTTCCTCGTCCAAAAATCTTTGAAGTAATAGAACTTGATAGATAGATCACCAAACTACACAAACACAAGCATACGAATCATGCGATTCCGAATGTTTCTCAAATTCTGAATAACACAACATTTCTTATTGATTGGTTTGATTTGCCTAGGCTATGCTTTGGGAACCGTTGGTTTCCATTATTTATCTCGTCAAAAAATCTTTGAACTAATAGAACTTTATAGAAAGATCACCAAACAACACAAACACAAGCATACGAATCATGCGATTCAGAATGTTTCTCAAATTCTCAATAACACAACCTTTCTGATTAATTGGTTTGATTTGCCTAGGCTATGCTTTGGGAACCGTTGGTTTCCATTCTTTTTCTAGTCCAGAAATCTTCGAACTAATAGAACTTGATAGAAAGATCACCAAACAACACAAACACAAGCATATGAATCATGCGATTCCGAATGTTTCTCAAATTTTGAATAACACAACCTTTTTTATTAATTGGTTTGATTAGCCTAGGCTATTGCTTGGGAACCGTTGGTTTCTATTCTTTTTCTCGTCAAAAAATCTTTGAACTAATCGAAGTTGATAGAAAGATCACAACACAACACAAACACAAGCATACGAATCATGCGATTCCAAATGTTGCTCAAATTCTCAATAACACAACCTTTCTTATTGATTGGTTTGATTTGTCTAGGCTATGGTTTGGGAACCGTTGGTTGCCATTCTTTTTCTCGTCCAAAAATATTTGAAATAATAGAACGTGATAGAAAGATCACCAAACAACACATACACAAGCATACGAATCATGTGATTTCGAATGTTTCTCAAATTCTGAATAACACAACATTTCTTATTGATTGGTTTGATTTGCCTAGGCTATGCTTTGGGAACCGTTGGTTTCCATTATTTATCTCGTCAAAAAATCTTTGAACTAATAGAACTTTATAGAAAGATCACCAAACAACACAAACACAAGCATACGAATCATGCGATTCAGAATGTTTCTCAAATTCTCAATAACACAACCTTTCTGATTAATTGGTTTGATTTGCCTAGGCTATGCTTTGGGAACCGTTGGTTTCCATTCTTTTTCTAGTCCAGAAATCTTCGAACTAATAGAACTTGATAGAAAGATCACCAAACAACACAAACACAAGCATATGAATCATGCGATTCCGAATGTTTCTCAAATTTTGAATAACACAACCTTTCTGATTGATTGGTTTGATTTGCCTAGGCTGTGGTTTGGGAACCGTTGGTTTCCATTCTTTTTCTCGTCAAAAAATCTTTGAACTAATCGAACTTGATAGAAAGATCACCAAACAACACCAACACAAGCATACGAATCATGCGATTCCGAATGTTTCTCAAATTCTCAATAATACAAACTTTCTTATTAATTGGTTTGATTTGCCTAGGCTATGGTTTGGGAACCGTTGGTTTCCATTCTTTTTCTCGTCAAAAAATATTTGAACTAATAGAACATGATAGAAAGATCACTAAAAACAAAAACACCAGCATACGAATCATGCGATTTCGAATGTTTCTCAAATTCTCAATAACACAACCTTTCTTATTGATTGGTTTGATTTGCCTAGGCTATGCTTTGGTAACCGTTGGTTTCCATTCTTTTTCTCGTCAAAAAATTTTTGAACTATTAGAACATGATAGAAAGATCAACAAACAACACAAACACAAGCATACAAATCATGCGATTCTGAATGTTTCTCAAATTCTCAGTAACACAACTTTTCTTATTGATTGGTTTAATTTGCCTAGGGTATGGTTTGGCAAATGTTGGTTTCCATTCTTTTTCTAGTCCAGAAATCTGTGAAATAATAGAACTTGATAGAAAGATCACCAAACAACACAAACACAAGCATATGAATCCTGCGATTCCAAATGTTTCTCAAATTCTCAATAACACAACCTTTCTTATTGATTGGTTTGATTTGCCTAGGCTATGGTTTGGGAACCTTTGGTTTCCATTCTTTTTCTCGTCAAAAAATCTTTGAACTATTAGAACTCTATAGAAAGATCACCAAACAACACAAACACAAGCATACGAATCACGAGATTCCGAATTTTCTCAAATTCCTAATAACACAACCTTTCTTATTGATTGGGTTTGTAACACCCCGTCTTTCTAACAAGGCGTTACTCGGTAGTAGACCTCACGGGGCGCTACCAAGCTGGTTCGACAATAGAACATTCGGATCTTGCAACGCGGGCACGGCGAGAAAACATTGAAAAACATCCAACTTGTATTACGAAATAAAACTTGTACAATACAGTTCATGATCCCGGCTCAACACAAGACTACCAATTACGAAACTCCCCAAACCCAAGCACATTAACTAAGAGCTTACGATATGAACCTATACAAGGTAATCAAACAATAACACGAATTAAAATACAATAAGCCTTCCCAGAAACCCAAACCATTCTATGACACGCGTCGCCGCTACGCACCACCAATCCGCCAAGTCCTTATACGGATTCCTGAATACCTGGAGTCTGAAAAAATAATTCCCCGAGGGGTCAGCTACTATCCTAATCCAAGTCAGAAAATATACGGTACTAGCAGAACGTTCAAAACGAGTTTCATAAGTCAGCAAAAAAGTCCGCAATTACACGCATAACTCTAGTCCAATCCTAAGTCCAGTTAATCACACATATTCAAGCCACTAGCATAATCACAATTATAAGTCCCCTTACATACACATTCACAAGTCCACACATTCACACACGCACGCACAATATACACACACACCCTATCCTGCGCCGAGTAGTGTTAACGGCCTCCACCGTACACTGTCCCGCGCCGAGTAGTGTTAACGGCCTCCACCCACACTACCCGCATCTAAGGCATCCTCCAGCCAATCTCCGTTCCACACAGACTTCTAACCCCTGGTCGAGCCCCTACTAGAGCACTCGCCAAAAGATTTTAATAAATTTTTGAAGGGGCTCTCCTTGCCATACGACCATGCCTCTAGAAGTCCCCTTCTCCTCGAAAATCCGAGAACAAGGCCGTACCGGTGGATGCCAACAAACAGAAAACACGTGAAAACGTTTCATATAAAACCCTTTTGAAAACCAGTTGCACACATAAACCCATACGATCACACACACATATATATATAAATAAAACATTTTAGTAAAATAATATTGTAGGGACTAGTTCCCCAAAACCAATCCTACCAGCACAGCACGCAATCCAACAAGAGTTGAATAGAACCACCTAGCCGAGCAAGTCGCAGAACGACTTACCTCAAAACGACGAGTCCGAAATACTTTCTAGGAAAATTAATCAACAAGAATCACCCTGAGCCCCTGGATATTTTAATAGCGGATTTAAGGCTCAACGATTGATAAAAAAATAAAATTGATTCGATAAGTTATATTAAATTACGGACCGACCCCCAAAACATACCCGAATTGAATTGAACCGAACCGAAATAACTAATTCCCTACTCTAACCACTCGATAATATCAAACTCCCCTTTAATTTGCTTTGACTTTTCTCTACCCACTTTTCTCGGTTTTACTCACTTGGCCCCCACCTATCTTCTTCCTCACGCCTAAGCCCCGACTTCTCTTTCCCCCGTACGTTCACCTTCTTGGATCCCTCTTTCTAGATTTACAGACCAACAATGGTGACCCGACTCCGCTTCCTCTCGACCTCGCTCCCGGCCTATCCCCTGCAACTCCCGATTGCCCAACGACCCCTTCCCGACTCTGCCCTGGGCCGACGCCGACCCGACTTCCGCTCACTCTCGCTCTCTCACTGTCTGCCCCTCGCCCAACTCCGTCCAACTCCGGTCTTCGCGCTCGGTTCCCCGCCCCGACCTCCGGACTCGCGACCCAGCCTCCGAACGACCCCGACTATACCCGGCTCTCTTGAACTCTCGACCGAACCCGCGAGACCACGACAGCCCCCAAGACCCTACCCCGGCGATAACCGATGGCCCCAATCCCGGCAAAAACCCAACCTCGATCCCGACGTCCACGAATTACATGGAGGAGAAGGCGAGTGGAAGAACGACACTTACCGACGACGAATGATGGATGCAGACTACCAAGGACGACGGTGTCCAGAGAGAAAAGAAGCGGAGAAGGCAAGAAGGCTCCGATGGCGGACGGTGGAGTTGGTATGGAGGACTCGTGTACCAAGAAGGAAACAAGGGATAGGCTAATTGCTTATATAACATATGGCTCTCGGCTAAAGAAAAAAAGGATAGATTGAAGGCTTTGATTAATTAGTTAGATATTGATATCTAGGCTTTATCAAATATCTTGTTAAAAGACGGAATCTGCAACAAGATAACAAAATCTTCCTTCTTAGTATTTTACTTGCCTAAATAAATAAGTAGATTTAATCAAATTAATTAATTAGATGTACTTTTAACTTGTGGATCAAGAAATGACACTTGAATAAAACAGAACATTGCATCCTACCCCCCTTAAGAAAAGTTTCGTCCCGAAACTTATTCGAATAACGAACGAGAATTAGCGGAATCCGAAAACGAAATCAACCCGACACCCGAAGTCTAACACCCTCTCCTCCTTAAAGAGGTTCGCCTTCGAATCTAATTCGAAGCTAGGAATACTATTACAAGTACATGATCAAACAAGCTTGGACACCTACGATCAAACTAGCTAGTCTTGTACCAAATGAGAGTTAAACAAACATATCAATTATAAAAATTATCTAGTCACACAGAGTATGAATAGTATAACTTAGCTAGCAACACAAAATAGGAATTGAACTCCAAAACATCGTTATAGAAATTAATCACGAAACAACAATGTAATTATAAGAAAGCCAAACAAAATCGACATCAAATCAAAGGAAAAGCCAACACAGAGAAATGAACTCAGGCCACTACACTTTAACTAATAATCTAAGGTCGATAACAAAGGAAACAGCCCAGAGACACCCAAAGAAGTAACAATCAAAGCAATAGACCAAGTCAACAATCAAATTCTAGTTCTCTACGTCTAATTTACGAGCTAACTCTAGGATGACATACATACACACAATCTCAAACGTAACAAGAGGCGAACAAAGTCAAACAAATCCAACAAGATCATACATGGTCAAACAAATGGAAATCAAATCAACAACGAAGTGACATACACGAACTTAAATTTACACTAAACTTACTAACTACGTGAGATCCTTCGGCTGATGGTGGTGGGGTCGCGACGTGTCACCTACCTCTCCTAATTGCAACATGACTACCCAATGAAAATGTTTTGAAAACACCGGCCGGTTTTAGTTCAAGTTGGACCTCGTGTACACTCGTTGGTCAGTTCCTTGTGCCCTTGTTGCCAACCTGGGTCTGATACCAATTTGTAACACCCCGTCTTTCTGACAAGGCGTTACTCGGTAGTAGACTTCACGAGGCGCTACCAAGCTGGTTCGACAACAGAACATTCGGATCTTGCAACGCGGGCACGGCGAGAAAACATTGAAAAACATCCAACTTGTATTACGAAATAAAACTTGTACAATACAGTTCATGATCCCGGCTCAACACAAGACTACCAATTACGAAACTCCCCAAACCCAAGCACATTAACTAAGAGCTTACGATATGAACCTATACAAGGTAATCAAACAATAACACGAATTAAAATACAATAACCCTTCCCAGAAACCCAAACCATTCTATGACACGCGTCGCCGCTACGCACCACCAATCCGCCAAGTCCTTATACGGATTCCTGAATACCTGGAGTCTGAAAAAATAATTCCCCGAGGGGTCAGCTACTATCCTAATCCAAGTCAGAAAACATACGGTACTAGTAGAACGTTCAAACGAGTTTCCTAAGTCAGCAAACAAGTCCGCAATCACACGCATAACTCTAGTCCAATCCTAAGTCCAGTTATTTACACATATTCAAGCCACTAGCATAATCACAATTATAAGTCCCCTTACATACACATTCACAAGTCCACACATTCACCCACGCACGCACAATATACACACACACCCTATCCTGCGCCGAGTAGTGTTAACGGCCTCCACCGTACACTGTCCCACGTCGAGTAGTGTTAACGGCCTCCACCCACACTACCCGCATCTAAGGCATCCTCCAGCCAATCTCCGTTCCACACACACTTCTAACCCCTGGTCGAGCCCGAACTAGAGCACTCGCCAAAACATTTTAATAAATTTTTGAAGGTCTCTCTTTGCCATACGACCATGCCTCTAGAAGTCCCCTTCTCCTCGAAAATCCGAGAACAAGGCCGTACCGGTGGATGCCAACACACAGAAAATACGTGAAAACTTTTCTTACGATAAAACCCTTTTGAAAACCAGTTGCACACATAAACCCATACGATCACACACACATATATATATATAAATAAAACATTGTAGTAAAATAATATTGTTAGGACTAGTTCCCCAAAACCAATCCTACCAGCACAGCACGCAATCCAACAAGAATTGAATAGAACCACCTAACCGAGCAAGTCGCAGAACGACTTACCTCAAAACGACGAGTCCGAAATACTTTCTAGGAAATTTAATCAACAAGAATCACCCTGAGCCCCTGGATATTTTAATAGCGGATTTAAGGCTCAACGATTGATAAAAAAAAATAAAATTGATTCGATAAGTTATATTAAATTACGGACCGACCCCAAAACATACCCGAATCGAATTGAACCGAACCGAAATAACTAATTCCCTACTCTAACCACTCGATAATATCAAACTCCCCTTTAATTTGCTTTGACTTTTCTCTACCCACTTTTCTCGGTTTTACTCACCTGGCCCCCACCTATCTTCTTCCTCACGCCTAAGCCCCGACTTCTCTTTCCCCCGTACGTTCACCTTCTTGGATCCCTCTTTCTAGATTTACAGACCAACAATGGTGACCCGACTCCGCTTCCTCTCGACCTCGCTCCCGGCCTATCCCCTGCAACTCCCGATTGCCCAACAACCCCTTCCCGACTCTGCCCTGGGCCGACGCCGACCCGACTTCCGCTCACTCTCGCCCTCTCACTGTCTGCCCCTCGCCCAACTCCGTCCAACTCCGGTCTTCGCGCTCGGTTCCCCGCCCCGACCTCCGGACTCGCGACCCAGCCTCCGAATGACCCCGACTGTACCCGGCTCTCTTGAACTCACGACCGAACCCCCAAGACCCTACCCCGGCGAGAACCGATGGCCCCAATCCCGGCAAAAACCCAGGCCCGATCCCGACGTCCACGAATTACATGGAGGAGAAGGCGGGTGGAAGAACGACACTTACCGACGACGAATGATGGATGCGGACTACCAAGGACGACGGTGTCCAAAGAGAAAAGAAGCGGAGAAGGCAAGAAGGCTCCGATGGAGGACATTGGAGTTGGTATGGAGGACTCGTGTACGAAGAAGGAAACAAGGGATAGGCTAATTGCTTATAAAACATATGGCTCTCGGCTAAAGAAAAAAACATAGATTGAAGGCTTTGATTAATTAGTTAGTTATTGATATCTAGGCTTTATCAAATATCTTGTTAAAAGACGGAATCTGCAACAAGATAACAAAATCTTCCTTCTTAGTATTTTACTTGCCTAAATAAATAAGTAGATTTAATCAAATTAATTAATTAGATGTACTTTTAACTTGTGGATCAAGAAATGACACTTGAATAAAACAAAACATTACAGGGTTGATTTGCCTAAGATATAGTTTGGGAAGTGTTTGTTTTCATTCTATTTCTCGTCCAAAAATCTTTGAACTAATAGAAGTTGATAGAAAGATCACCAAACAACAAAAACACAAGCATACGAATCTTGCGATTCCGAATGTTTCTCAAATTCTCAATAACACAACCTTTCATATTGATTGGTTTGATATGCCCAGGCTATGGTTTGGCAAGTGTTGGTTTGCATTCTTTTTCTAGTCCAGATATCTTTGAAATAATTGAACTTGATAGAAAGATCACCAAACAACACAAACACAAGCATACGAATCATGCGATTCCAAATGTTGCTCAAATTTTCAATAACACAACCTTTCTTATTGATTTGTTTGATTTGTCTAGGCTATGGTTTGCGAGCCATTGGTTTCCATTCTTTTTCTCTTCCAAAAATCTTTGAACTAATAGAACTTGATAGAAAGATCACCAAACAACATATACACAAGCATACGAATCATGCGATTCCGAATGCTTCTCAAATTCTCAATAACACAACCTTTCTTATTAATTGGTTTGATTTGCCTAGGCTATGGTTTGGGAACCGTTGGTTTCCATTCTTTTTCTCGTCAAAAAATCTTTGAACTAATCGAACTTGATAGAAAGATCACCAAACAACACCAACACAAGCATACGAATCATGCGATTCCGAATGTTTCTCAAATTCTCAATAACACAACCTTTCTTATTAATTAGTTTGATTTGCCTAGGCTATGGTTTGGGAACCGTTGGTTTCCATTCTTTTTCTCGTCAAAAAATATTTGAACTAATAGAACATGATAGAAAGATCACCAAACAACAAAAACACCAGCATACGAATCATGCGGTTTCGAATGTTTCTCAAATTCTCAATAACACAACCTTTCTTATTGATTGGTTTGATTTGCCTAGGCTATGCTTTGGGAACCGTTGGTTTCCATTCTTTTTCTCGTCAAAAAATCTTTGAATGAATAGAACTTGATACAAAGATCACCAAACAACACAAACACAAGCATACAAATCATGCGATTCTGAATGTTTTTCAAATTCTCAAAAACACAACTTTTCTTATTGATTGGATTAATTTGCCTAGGGTATGGTTTGGCAAGTGTTGGTTTCCATTCTTTTTCTAGTCCAGAAATCTTTGAACTAATAGAACTATGTAGAAAGATCACCAAACAACACAAACACAAGCATACGAATCATGCGATTCCGAATGTTTCTCAAATTCTCAATAACACAACCTTTCTTATTGATTGGTTTGATTTGCCTAGGCTATGCTTTGGTAACCGTTGGTTTCCATTTTTTTTCTCGTCAAAAAATCTTTGAATGAATAGAACTTGATAGAAAGATCACCAAACAACACAAACACAAGTATACGAATCATGCGATTCCGAATGTTTCTCAAATTCTCAATAACACAACCTTTCTTATTGATTCGTTTGATTTGCCTAGGCTATGGTTTGGGAACCTTTGGTTTCCATTCTTTTTCTCGTCATAAAATCTTTGAACTATTTGAACTTGATAGAAAGATCACCAAACAACACAAACACAAGCCTACGAATAATGAGATTCCGAATGTTTCTCAAATTCCTAATAACACAACGTTTCTTGTTGATTGGGTTGATTTGCCTAAGATATAGTTTGGGAAGTGTTTGTTTCCATTCTTTTTCTCGTCCAAAAATCTTTGAACTAATAGAAGTTGATAGAAAGATCACCAAACAACAAAAACACAAGCATACGAATCTTGCGATTCCGAATGTTTCTCAAATTTTCAATAACACAACCTTTCATATTGATTGGTTTGATATGCCCAGGCTATGGCTTGGCAAATGTTGGTTTGCATTCTTTTTGTAGTCCAGAAATCTTTGAACTAATTGAACTTGATAGAAAGATCACCAAACAACACAAACACAAGCATACGAATCATGCGATTCCAAATGTTGCTCAAATTCTCAATAACACAACCTTTCTTGTTGATTGGTTTGATTTGCCTAGGCTATGGTTTGGCAAGTGTTGGTTTCCATTCTTTTTCTCGTCAAAAAATCTTTGAACTAATAGAACTTGATAGAAAGATCACCAAACATCACAAACACAAGCATACAAATCATGCGATTCCGAATGTTTGTCAAATTCTCAATAACACAACCTTTCTTATTGATTGGATTGATTTGTCTAGGCTATGGTTTCGGAACCTTTGGTTTCCATTCTTTTTCTCGTCAAAAAATCTTTGAACTATTAGAACTCTATAGAAAGATCACCAAACAACACAAACACAAGCATACGAATAATGAGATTCCGAATGTTTCTCAAATTCCTAATAACACAACCTTTCTTATTGATTGGGTTGATTTGCCTAAGATATAGTTTGGGAAGTGTTTGTTTCCATTCTTTTTCTCGTCCAAAAATCTTTGAACTAATAGAAGTTGATAGAAAGATCACCAAACAACAAAAACACAAGCATACGAATCTTGCGATTCCGAATGTTTCTCAAATTTTCAATAACACAACCTTTCATATTGATTGGTTTGATATGCCCAGGCTATGGTTTGGCAAGTGTTGGTTTGCATTCTTTTTCTAGTCCGGAAATATTTGAACTAATTGAACTTGATAGAAAGATCACCAAACAACACAAACACAAGCATACGAATCATGCGATTCCAAATGTTGCTCAAATTCTCAATAACACAACCTTGCTTATTGATTTGTTTGATTTGTCTAGGCTATGGTTTGCGAGCCATTGGTTTCCATTCTTTTTCTCTTCCAAAAATCTTTGAACTAATAGAACTTGATAGAAAGATCACCAAACAACATATACACAAGCATACGAATCATGCGATTCTGAATGTTTCTCAAATTCTCAATAACACAACCTTTCTTATTAATTCGTTTGATTTGCCTAGGCTATGGTTTCGGAACCGTTGGTTTCCATTCTGTTTCTAGTCTATAAATCTTTGAACTAATAGAACTTGATAGAAAGATCAACAAACAACACAAACATAAGCATACGAATCATGCGATTCCGAATGTTTCTCAAATTCCTAATAACACAACCTTTCTTATTGATTTGTTTCATTTGTCTAGGCTATGGTTTGCGAGCCATTGGTTTCCATTCTTTTTCTCTTCCAAAAATCTTTGAACTAATAGAACTTGATAGAAAGATCACCAAACAACATATACACAAGCATACGAATCATGCTATTCCGAATGTTTCTCAAATTCTCAATAACACAACCTTTCTTATTAATTGGTTTGATTTGCTTAGGCTATGGTTTGGGAACCGTTGGTTTCCATTCTTTTTCTCGTCAAAAAATATTTGAACTAATAGAACATGATAGAAAGATCACCAAACAACAAAAACACCAGCATACGAATTATGCGGTTTCGAATGTTTCTCAAATTCTCAATAACACAACCTTTCTTATTGATTGGTTTGATTTGCCTAGGCTATGCTTTGGGAACCGTTGGTTTCCATTCTTTTTCTCGTCAAAAAATCTTTGAATGAATAGAACTTGATACAAAGATCACCAAACAACACAAACACAAGCATACAAATCATGCGATTCTGAATGTTTTTCAAATTCTCAAAAACACAACTTTTCTTATTGATTGGTTTAATTTGCCTAGGGTATGGTTTGGTAAGTATTGGTTTCCATTCTTTTTCTAGTCCAGAAATCTTTGAACTAATAGAACTTGATTGTTCGATCACCAAACAACACAAACACAAGCATACGAATCATGCGATTCCGAATGATTCTCAAATTCTCAATAACACAACCTTTCTTATTGATTGGTTTGATTTGCCTAGGCTATGGTTTGGGAACCATTGGTTTCCATTATTTTTCTCGTCATAAAATCTTTGAACTATTAGAACTTGATAGAAAGATCACCAAACAACACAAACACAAGCATACGAATAATGAGATTCCGAATGTTTCTCAAATTCCTAATAACACAACCTTTCTTATTGATTGGGTTGATTTGCCTAAGATATAGTTTGGGAAGTGTTTGTTTCCATTCTTTTTCTTGCCCAAAAATCTTTGAACTAATAGAAGTTGATAGAAAGATCACCAAACAACAAAAACACAAACATACGAATCTTGCGATTCCGAATGTTTCTCAAATTTTCAATAACACAACCTTTCATATTGATTGGTTTGATATGCCCAGGCTATGGTTTGGCAAGTGTTGGTTTGCATTCTTTTCCTAGTCCAGAAATCTTTGAACTAATTGAACTTGATAGAAAGATCACCAAACAACACAAACACAAGCATACGAATCATGCGATTCCAAATGTTGCTCAAATTCTCAATAACACAACCTTTCTTATTGATTTGTTTGATTTGTCTAGGCTATGGTTTGCGAGCCATTGGTTTCCATTCTTTTTCTCTTCCAAAAATCTTTGAACTAATAGAACTTGATAGAAAGATCACCAAACAACATATACACAAGCATACGAATCATGCGATTCCGAATGTTTCTCAAATTCTCAATAACATAACCTTTCTTATTAATTGGATTGATTTGCCTAGGCTATGGTTTGGGAACCGTTGGTTTCCATTCTTTTTCTCGTCAAAAAATCTTTGAACTAATCGAACTTCATAGAAAGATCACCAAACAACACCAACACAAGCATACGAATCATGCGATTCCGAATGTTTCTCAAATTCTCAATAACACAACCTTTCTTATTAATTAGTTTGATTTGCCTAGGCTATGGTTTGGGAACCGTTGGTTTCCATTCTTTTTCTCGTCAAAAAATATTTGAACTAATAGAACATGATAGAAAGATCACCAAACAACAAAAACACCAGCATATGAATCATGCGGTTTCGAATGTTTCTCAAATTCTCAATAACACAACCTTTCTTATTGATTGGTTTGATTTGCCTAGGCTATGCTTTGGGAACCGTTGGTTTCCATTCTTTTTCTCGTCAAAAAATCTTTGAATGAATAGAACTTGATACAAAGATCACCAAACAACACAAACACAAGCATACAAATCATGTGATTCTGAATGTTTTTCAAATTCTCAAAAACACAACTTTTCTTATTGATTGGTTTAATTTGCCTAGGTTATTGTTTGGTAAGTGTTGGTTTCCATTCTTTTTCTAGTCCAGAAATCTTTGAACTAATAGAACTTGATAAAAAGATCACCAAACAACACAAACACAAGCATACGAATCATGCGATTTCGAATGTTTCTCAAATTCTCAATAACACAACCTTTCTTATTGATTGGTTTGATTTGCCTAGGCTATGGTTTGGGAACCTTTGGTTTCCATTATTTTTCTCGTCATAAAATCTTTGAACTATTAGAACTTGATAGAAAGATCACCAAACAACACAAACACAAGCATACGAATAATGAGATTCCGAATGTTTCTCAAATTCCTAATAACACAACCTTTCTTATTGATTGGGTTGATTTGCCTAAGATATAGTTTGGGAAGTGTTTGTTTCCATTCTTTTTCTCGTCCAAAAATCTTTGAACTAATAGAAGTTGATAGAAAGATCACCAAACAACAAAAACACAAGCATACGAATCTTGCGATTCCGAATGTTTCTCAAATTTTCAATAACACAACCTTTCATATTGATTGGTTTGATATGCCCAGGCTATGGTTTGGCAAGTGTTGGTTTGCATTCTTTTTCTAGTCCAGAAATCTTTGAACTAATTGAACTTGGTAGAAAGATCACCAAACAACACAAACACAAGCATACGAATCATGCGATTCCAAATGTTGCTCAAATTCTCAATAACACAACCTTTCTTATTGGTTGGTTTCATTTGTCTAGGCTATGGTTTGCGAGCCATTGGTTTCCATTCTTTTTCTCTTTTAAAAATCTTTGAACTAATAGAACTTGATAGAAAGATCACCAAACAACACATACACAAGCATACGAATCATGCGATTCCGAATGTTTCTCAAATTCTCAATAACACAACCTTTCTTATTAATTGGTTTGATTTGCCTAGGCTATGGTTTGGGAACCGTTGGTTTCCATTCTTTTTCTCGTCAAAAAATCTTTGAACTAATCGAACTTGATAGAAAGATCACCAAACAACACCAACACAAGCATACGAATCATGCGATTCGGAATGTTTCTCAAATTCTCAAGAACACAACCTTTCTTATTAATTGGTTTGATTTGCCTAGGCTATGGTTTGGGCACCGTTTATTTCCATTCTTTTTCTCGTCAAAAAATATTTGAACTAATAGAAAATGATAGAAAGATCACCAAACAACAAAAACACCAGCATACGAATCATGCGGTTTCGAATGTTAATCAAATTCTCAATAACACAACCTTTCTTATTGATTGGTTTGATTTGCCTAGGCTATGCTTTGGTAACCGTTGGTTTCCATTTTTTTTCTCGTCAAAAAATCTTTGAATGAATAGAACTTGATAGAAAGATCACCAAACAACACAAACACAAGTATACGAATAATGCGATTCCGAATGTTTCTCAAATTCTCAATAACACAACCTTTCTTATTGATTGGTTTGATTTGCCTAGGCTATGGTTTGGGAACCTTTGGTTTCCATTCTTTTTCTCGTCAAAAAATCTTTGAACTATTAGAACTTGATAGAAAGATCACCAAACAACACAAACACAAGCATAGGAATAATGAGATTCCGAATGTTTCTCAAATTCCTAATAACACAACCTTTCTTATTGATTGGGTTGATTTGCCTAAGATATAGTTTGGGAAGTGTTTGTTTCCATTCTTTTTCTCGTCCAAAAATCTTTGAACTAATAGAAGTTGATAGAAAGATCACCAAACAACAAAAACACAAGCATACGAATCTTGTGATTCCGAATGTTTCTCAAATTTTCAATAACACAACCTTTCATATTGATTGGTTTGATATGCCCAGGCTATGGTTTGGCAAGTGCTGGTTTGCATTCTTTTTCTAGTCCAGAAATCTTTGAACTAATTGAACTTGATAGAAAGATCACCAAACAACACAAACACAAGCATACGAATCATGCGATTCCAAATGTTGCTCAAATTCTCAATAACACAACCTTTCTTATTGATTTGTTTGATTTGTCCAGGCTATGGTTTGCGAGCCATTGGTTTCCATTCTTTTTCTCTTCCAAAAATCTTTGAACTTATAGAACTTGATAGAAAGATCACCAAACAACATATACACAAGCATACGAATCATGCTATTCCGAATGTTTCTCAAATTCTCAATAACACAACCTTTCTTATTAATTGGTTTGATTTGCCTAGGCTATGGTTTCGGAACCGTTGGTTTCCATTCTTTTTCTAGTCTATAAATCTTTGAACTAATAGAACTTGATAGAAAGATCAACAAACAACACAAACATAAGCATACGAAT
The DNA here is from genome assembly GCA_963924305.1 of Polygonum maritimum. Lineage (NCBI taxonomy): Eukaryota > Viridiplantae > Streptophyta > Magnoliopsida > Caryophyllales > Polygonaceae > Polygonum > Polygonum maritimum. Next base: position 22,087,965 of record OZ002737.1, on the reverse strand, counting down.
CATGCGATTCCGAATGTTTTCTCAAATTCCTAATAACACAACCTTTCTTATTGATTTGTTTGATTTGTCTAGGCTATGGTTTGCGAGCCATTGGTTTCCATTCTTTTTCTCTTCCAAAAATCTTTGAACTAATAGAACTTGATAGAAAGATCACCAAACAACATATACACAAGCATACGAATCATGCGATTCAGAATGTTTCTCAAATTCTCAATAACACAACCTTTCTTATTAATTGGTTTGATTTGCCTAGGCTATGGTTTGGGAACCGTTGGTTTCCATTCTTTTTCTCGTCAAAAAATCTTTGAACTAATCGAACTTGATAGAAAGACCACCAAACAACACCAACACAAGCATACGAATCATGCGATTCCGAATGTCTCTCAAATTCTCAATAACACAACCTTTCTTATTAATTAGTTTGATTTGCCTAGGCTATGGTTTGGGAACCGTTGGTTTCCATTCTTTTTCTCGTCAAAAAATATTTGAACTAATAGAACATGATAGAAAGATCACCAAACAACAAAAACACCAGCATACGAATTATGCGGTTTCGAATGTTTCTCAAATTCTAAATAACACAACCTTTCTTATTGATTGGTTTGATTTGCCTAGGCTATGCTTTGGGAACCGTTGGTTTCCATTTTTTTTCTCGTCAAAAAATCTTTGAATGAATAGAACTTGATACAAAGATCGCCAAACAACACAAACACAAGCATACAAACCATGCGATTCTGAATGTTTTTCAAATTCTCAAAAACACAACTTTTCTTATTGATTGGTTTAATTTGCCTAGGGTATGGTTTGGTAAGTGTTGGTTTCCATTCTTTTTCTAGTCCAGAAATCTTTGAACTAATAGAACTTGATAGAAAGATCACCAAACAACACAAACACAAGCATACGAATCATGCGATTCCGAATGTTTCTCAAATTCTCAATAACACAACCTTTCTTATTGATTGGTTTGATTTGCCTAGGCTATGGTTTGGGAACCTTTGGTTTCCATTATTTTTCTCGTCATAAAATCTTTGAACTATTAGAACTTGATAGAAAGATCACCAAACAACACAAACACAAGCATACGAATAATGAGATTCCGAATGTTTCTCAAATTCCTAATAACACAACCTTTCTTATTGATTGGGTTGATTTGCCTAAGACATAGTTTGGGAAGTGTTTGTTTCCATTCTTTTTCTTGCCCAAAAATCTTTGAACTAATAGAAGTTGATAGAAAGATCACCAAACAACAAAAACACAAGCATACGAATCTTGCGATTCCGAATGTTTCTCAAATTTTCAATAACACAACCTTTCATATTGATTGATTTGATATGCCCGGGCTATGGTTTGGCAAGTGTTGGTTTGCATTCTTTTCCTAGTCCAGAAATCTTTGAACTAATTGAACTTGATAGAAAGATCACCAAACAACACAAACACAAGCATACGAATCATGCGATTCCAAATGTTGCTCAAATTCTCAATAACACAACCTTTCTTATTGATTGGTTTGATTTGCCTAGGCTATGGTTTGCGAACCGTTGGTTTCCATTCTTTGTCTCTTCGAAAAATCTTTGAACTAATAGAACTTGATAGAAAGATCACCAAACAACACATACACAAGCATACGAATCATGCGATTCCGAATAATTCTCAAATTCTCAATAACACAACCTTTCTTATTGATTTGTTTGATTTGTCTAGGCTATGGTTTGCGAGCCATTTGTTTCCATTCTTTTTCTCTTCCAAAAACCTTTGAACTAATAGAACTTGATAGAAAGATCACCAAACAACATATACACAAGCATACGAATCATGCGATTCCGAATGTTTCTCAAATTCTAAATAACACAACCTTTCTTATTGATTGGTTTGATTTGCCTAGGCTATGGTTTGGGAACCGTTGGTTTCCATTCTTTTTCTCGTCAAAAAATCTTTGAACTAATCGAACTTGATAGAAAGATCACCGAACAACACCAACACAAGCATACGAATCATGCGATTCCGAATGTTTCTCAAATTCTCGATAACACAACCTTTCTTATTAATTAGTTTGATTTGCCTAGGCTATGGTTTGGAAACCGTTGGTTTCCATTCTTTTTCTCGTCAAAAAATATTTGAACTAATAGAACATGATAGAAAGATCACCAAACAACAAAAACACCAGCATACGAATCATGCGGTTTCGAATGTTTCTCAAATTCTCAATAATACAACCTTTCTTATTTATTGGTTTGATTTGCCTAGGCTATGCTTTGGGAACCGTTGGTTTCCATTCTTTTTCTCGTCAAAAAATCTTTGAATGAATAGAACTTGATAGAAAGATCACCAAACAACACAAACACAAGCATACAAATCATGCGATTCTGAATGTTTTTCAAATTCTCAATAACACAACTTTTCTTATTGATTGGTTTAATTTGCCTAGGGTATGGTTTGGCAAGTGTTGGTTTCCATTCTTTTTCTACTCCAGAAATCTTTGAACTAATAGAACTTGATAGAAAGATCACCAAACAACACAAACACAAGTATACGAATCATGCGATTCCGAATGTTTCTCAAATTCTCAATAACACAACCTTTCTTATTGATTGGTTTGATTTGGCTAGGCTATGGTTTGGGAACCTTTGGTTTCCATTCTTTTTCTCGTCAAAAAATCTTTGAACTATTAGAACTTGATAGAAAGATCACCAAACAACACAAACACAAGCATACGAATAATGAGATTCCGAATGTTTCTCAAATTCCTAATAACACAACCTTTCTTATTGATTGGGTTGATTTGCCTAAGATATAGTTTGGGAAGTGTTTGTTTCCATTCTTTTTCTCGTCCAAAAATCTTTGAACTAATAGAACTTGATAGAAAGATCACCAAACAACACAAACACAAGTATACGAATCATGCGATTCCGAATGTTTCTCAAATTCTCAATAACACAACCTTTCTTATTGATTGGTTTGATTTGGCTAGGCTATGGTTTGGGAACCTTTGGTTTCCATTCTTTTTCTCGTCAAAAAATCTTTGAACTATTAGAACTTGATAGAAAGATCACCAAACAACACAAACACAAGCATACGAATAATGAGATTCCGAATGTTTCTCAAATTCCTAATAACACAACCTTTCTTATTGATTGGGTTGATTTGCCTAAGATATAGTTTGGGAAGTGTTTGTTTCCATTCTTTTTCTCGTCCAAAAATCTTTGAACTAATAGAAGTTGATAGAAAGATCACCAAACAACAAAAACACAAGCATACGAATCTTGCGATTCCGAATGTTTCTTAATTTTTCAATAACACAACCTTTCATATTGATTGGTTTGATATGCCCAGGCTATGGTTTGGCAAGTGTTGGTTTGCATTCTTTTTCTAGTCCAGAAATCTTTGAACTAATTGAACTTGATAGAAAGATCACCAAACAACACAAACACAAGCATACGAATCATGCGATTCCAAATGTTGCTCAAATTCTCAATAACACAACCTTTCTTATTGATTGGTTTGATTTGTCTAGGCTATGGTTTGCGAGCCATTGGTTTCCATTCTTTTTCTCTTTCAAAAATCTTTGAACTAATAGAACTTGATAGAAAGATCACCAAACAACACATACACAAGCATACGAATCATGCGATTCCGAATGTTTCTCAAATTCTCAATAACATAACCTTTCTTATTGATTGGTTTGATTTGGCTAGGCTATGGTTTGGGAACCTTTGGTTTCCATTCTTTTTCTCGTCAAAAAATCTTTGAACTATTAGAACTTGATAGAAAGATCACCAAACAACACAAACACAAGCATACGAATAATGAGATTCCGAATGTTTCTCAAATTCCTAATAACACAACCTTTCTTATTGATTGGGTTGATTTGCCTAAGATATAGTTTGGGAAGTGTTTGTTTCCATTCTTTTTCTCGTCCAAAAATCTTTGAACTAATAGAAGTTGATAGAAAGATCACCAAACAACAAAAACACAAGCATACGAATCTTGCGATTCCGAATGTTTCTTAATTTTTCAATAACACAACCTTTCATATTGATTGGTTTGATATGCCCAGGCTATGGTTTGGCAAGTGTTGGTTTGCATTCTTTTTCTAGTCCAGAAATCTTTGAACTAATTGAACTTGATAGAAAGATCACCAAACAACACAAACACAAGCATACGAATCATGCGATTCCAAATGTTGCTCAAATTCTCAATAACACAACCTTTCTTATTGATTTGTTTGATTTGTCCAGGCTATGGTTTGCGAGCCATTGGTTTCCATTCTTTTTCTCTTCCAAAAATCTTTGAACTTATAGAACTTGATAGAAAGATCACCAAACAACATATACACAAGCATACGAATCATGCTATTCCGAATGTTTCTCAAATTCTCAAGAACACAACCTTTCTTATTAATTGGTTTGATTTGCCTAGGCTATGGTTTCGGAACCGTTGGTTTCCATTCTTTTTCTAGTCTATAAATCTTTGAACTAATAGAACTTGATAGAAAGATCAACAAACAACACAAACATAAGCATACGAATCATGCGATTCCGAATGTTTCTCAAATTCCTAATAACACAACCTTTCTTATTGATTTGTTTGATTTGTCTAGGCTATGGTTTGCGAGCCATTGGTTTCCATTCTTTTTCTCTTCCAAAAATCTTTGAACTAATAGAACTTGATAGAAAGATCACCAAACAACATATACACAAGCATACGAATCATACGATTCAGAATGTTTCTCAAATTCTCAATAACACAACCTTTCTTATTAATTGGTTTGATTTGCCTAGGCTATGGTTTGGGAACCGTTGGTTTCCATTCTTTTTCTCGTCAAAAAATCTTTGAACTAATCGAACTTGATAGAAAGACCACCAAACAACACCAACACAAGCATACGAATCATGCGATTCCGAATGTCTCTCAAATTCTCAATAACACAACCTTTCTTATTAATTAGTTTGATTTGCCTAGGCTATGGTTTGGGAACCGTTGGTTTCCATTCTTTTTCTCGTCAAAAAATATTTGAACTAATAGAACATGATAGAAAGATCACCAAACAACAAAAACACCAGCATACGAATTATGCGGTTTCGAATGTTTCTCAAATTCTCAATAACACAACCTTTCTTATTGATTGGTTTGATTTGCCTAGGCTATGCTTTGGTAACCGTTGGTTTCCATTTTTTTTCTCGTCAAAAAATCTTTGAATGAATAGAACTTGATACAAAGATCGCCAAACAACACAAACACAAGCATACAAATCATGCGATTCTGAATGTTTTTCAAATTCTCAAAAACACAACTTTTCTTATTGATTGGTTTAATTTGCCTAGGGTATGGTTTGGTAAGTGTTGGTTTCCATTCTTTTTCTAGTCCAGAAATCTTTGAACTAATAGAACTTGATAGAAAGATCACCAAACAACACAAACACAAGCATACGAATCATGCGATTCCGAATGTTTCTCAAATTCTCAATAACACAACCTTTCTTATTGATTGGTTTGATTTGCCTAGGCTATGGTTTGGGAACCTTTGGTTTCCATTATTTTTCTCGTCATAAAATCTTTGAACTATTAGAACTTGATAGAAAGATTACCAAACAACACAAACACAAGCATACGAATAATGAGATTCCGAATGTTTCTCAAATTCCTAATAACACAACCTTTCTTATTGATTGGGTTGATTTGCCTAAGATATAGTTTGGGAAGTGTTTGTTTCCATTCTTTTTCTTGCCCAAAAATCTTTGAACTAATAGAAGTTGATAGAAAGATCACTAAACAACAAAAACACAAGCATACGAATCTTGCGATTCCGAATGTTTCTCAAATTTTCAATAACACAACCTTTCATATTGATTGATTTGATATGCCCGGGCTATGGTTTGGCAAGTGTTGGTTTGCATTCTTTTCCTAGTCCAAAAATCTTTGAACTAATTGAACTTGATAGAAAGATCACCAAACAACACAAACACAAGCATACGAATCATGCGATTCCAAATGTTGCTCAAATTCTCAATAACACAACCTTTCTTATTGATTGGTTTGATTTGCCAAGCCTATGGTTTGCGAACCGTTGGTTTCCATTCTTTGTCTCTTCCAAAAATCTTTGAACTAATAGAACTTGATAGAAAGATCACCAAACAACACATACACAAGCATACGAATCATGCGATTCCGAATAATTCTCAAATTCTCAATAACACAACCTTTCTTATTGATTTGTTTGATTTGTCTAGGCTATGGTTTGCGAGCCATTTGTTTCCATTCTTTTTCTCTTCCAAAAACCTTTGAACTAATAGAACTTGATAGAAAGATCACCAAACAACATATACACAAGCATACGAATCATGCGATTCCGAATGTTTCTCAAATTCTAAATAACACAACCTTTCTTATTGATTGGTTTGATTTGCCTAGGCTATGGTTTGGGAACCGTTGGTTTCCATTCTTTTTCTCGTCAAAAAATCTTTGAACTAATCGAACTTGATAGAAAGATCACCAAACAACACCAACACAAGCATACGAATCATGCGATTCCGAATGTTTCTCAAATTCTCGATAACACAACCTTTCTTGTTAATTAGTTTGATTTGCCTAGGCTATGGTTTGGAAACCTTTGGTTTCCATTCTTTTTCTCGTCAAAAAATATTTGAACTAATAGAACATGATAGAAAGATCACCAAACAACAAAAACACCAGCATACGAATCATGCGGTTTCGAATGTTTCTCAAATTCTCAATAATACAACCTTTCTTATTGATTGGTTTGATTTGCCTAGGCTATGCTTTGGGAACCGTTGGTTTCCATTCTTTTTCTCGTCAAAAAATCTTTGAATGAATAGAACTTGATAGAAAGATCACCAAACAACACAAACACAAGCATACAAATCATGCGATTCTGAATGTTTTTCAAATTCTCAATAACACAACTTTTCTTATTGATTGGTTTAATTTGCCTAGGGTATGGTTTGGCAAGTGTTGGTTTCCATTCTTTTTCTACTCCAGAAATCTTTGAACTAATAGAACTTGATAGAAAGATCACCAAACAACACAAACACAAGTATACGAATCATGCGATTCCGAATGTTTCTCAAATTCTCAATAACACAACCTTTCTTATTGATTGGTTTGATTTGGCTAGGCTATGGTTTGGGAACCTTTGGTTTCCATTCTTTTTCTCGTCAAAAAATCTCTGAACTATTAGAACTTGATAGAAAGATCACCAAACAACACAAACACAAGCATACGAATAATGAGATTCCGAATGTTTCTCAAATTCCTAATAACACAACCTTTCTTATTGATTGGGTTGATTTGCCTAAGATATAGTTTGGGAAGTGTTTGTTTCCATTCTTTTTCTCGTCCAAAAATCTTTGAACTAATAGAAGTTGATAGAAAGATCACCAAACAACAAAAACACAAGCATACGAATCTTGCGATTCCGAATGTTTCTTAATTTTTCAATAACACAACCTTTCATATTGATTGGTTTGATATGCCCAGGCTATGGTTTGGCAAGTGTTGGTTTGCATTCTTTTTCTAGTCCAGAAATCTTTGAACTAATTGAACTTGATAGAAAGATCACCAAACAACACAAACACAAGCATACGAATCATGCGATTCCAAATGTTGCTCAAATTCTCAATAACACAACCTTTCTTATTGATTGGTTTGATTTGTCTAGGCTATGGTTTGCGAGCCATTGGTTTCCATTCTTTTTCTCTTCCAAAAATCTTTGAACTAATAGAACTTGATAGAAAGATCACCAAACAACACATACACAAGCATACGAATCATGCGATTCCGAATGTTTCTCAAATTCTCAATAACATAACCTTTCTTATTAATTGGTTTGATTTGCCTAGGCTATGGTTTGGGAACCGTTGGTTTCCATTCTTTTTCTCGTCAAAAAATCTTTGAACTAATCGAACTTAATAGAAAGATCACAAAACAACACCAACACAAGCATACGAATCATGCGATTCCGAATGTTTCTCAAATTCTCAATAACACAACCTTTCTTATTAATTGGTTTGATTTGCCTAGGCTATGGTTTGGGAACCGTTGGTTTCCATTCTTTTTCTCATCAAAAAATATTTGAACTAATAGAACTTGATAGAAAGATCACCAAACAACACAAACACAAGTATACGAATCATGCGATTCCGAATGTTTCTTAAATTCTCAATAACACAACCTTTCTTATTGATTGGTTTGATTTGGCTAGGCTATGGTTTGGGAACCTTTGGTTTCCATTCTTTTTCTCGTCAAAAAATCTTTGAACTATTAGAACTTGATAGAAAGATCACCAAACAACACAAACACAAGCATACGAATAATGAGATTCCGAATGTTTCTCAAATTCCTAATAACACAACCTTTCTTATTGATTGGGTTGATTTGCCTAAGATATAGTTTGGGAAGTGTTTGTTTCCATTCTTTTTCTCGTCCAAAAATCTTTGAACTAATAGAACTTGATAGAAAGATCTCCAAACAACACAAACACAAGTATACGAATCATGCGATTCCGAATGTTTCTCAAATTCTCAATAACACCACCTTTCTTATTGATTGGTTTGATTTGCCTAGGCTATGCTTTGGGAACCGTTGGTTTCCATTCTTTTTCTCGTCAAAAAATCTTTGAATGAATAGAACTTGATAGAAAGATCACCAAACAACACAAACACAAGCATACAAATCATGCGATTCTGAATGGTTTTCAAATTCTCAATAACACAACTTTTCTTTTTGATTGGTTTAATTTGCCTAGGTTATGGTTTGGCAAGTGTTGGTTTCCATTCTTTTTCTAGTCAAAAAATCTTTGAACTAATAGAACTTGATAGAAAGATCACCAAACAACACAAACACAAGCATACGAATCATGCGATTCCGAATGTTTCTGAAATTCTCAATAACACAACCTTTCTTATTGATTGGTTTGATTTGCCTAGGCTATGGTTTGGGAACCGTTGGTTTCCATTCTTTTTCTCGTCAATAAATCTTTGAACTAATAGAACTTGATAGAAAGATCACCAAACAACAAAAACACAAGCATACGAATCGTGCGATTCCGAATGTTTCTCAAATTCTCAATAACACAACTTTTCTTATTGATTGGTTTGATTTGTCTAGGCTATGGTTTGCGAGCCATTGGTTTCCATTATTTTTATCTTCCAAAAATCTTTGGACTAATAGAACTTGATAGACAGATCACCAAACAACACATACACAAGCATACGAATCATGCGATTCCGAATGTTTCTCAAATTCTCAATAACACAACCTTTCTTATTAATTGGTTTGATTTTCCTAGGCTATGGTTTGGGAACCGTTGGTTTCCATTCTTTTTCTCGTCAAAAAATCTTTGTACTAATCGAACTTGATAGAAAGATCACCAAACAACACCAACACAAGCATACGAATCATGCAATTCCGAATGTTTCTCAAATTCTCAATAACACAACCTTTCTTATTGATTGGTTTGATTTGCCTAGGCTATGCTTTGGGAACCGTTGGTTTCCATTCTTTTTCTCGTCAAAAAATCTTTGAACGAATAGAACTTGATAGAAAGATCACCAAACAACACAAACACAAGCATACGAATCATGCGATTCTGAATGTTTTTCAAATTCTCAATAACACAACTTTTCTTATTGATTGGTTTAATTTGCCTAGGGTATGGATTGGCAAGTGTTGGTTTACATTCTTTTTCTAGTCCAGAAATCTTTGAACTAATAGAACTTGATAGAAAGATCACCAAACAACACAAACAATAGCATACGAATCATGCGATTCCGAATTTTTCTCAAATTCTCAATAACACAACCTTTCTTATTGATTGGTTTGATTTGCCTAGGCTATGGTTTGGGAATCGTTGGTTTCCATTCTTTTTCTCATCAAAAAATCTTTGAACTAATTGAACTTGATAGAAAGATCACCAAACAACACAAACACAAGCATACGAATCATGCGATTCCGAATGTTTCTCAAATTCTCAATAACACAACCTTTTTGATTGATTGGTTTGATTTGCCTAGGTTATGGTTTGGCAAGTGTTGGATTCCAATCTTTTTCTAGTGCAAAAATCTTTGAACTAATAGAACTTGGTAGAAAGATCACCAAACAACACAAACACAAGCATACGAATCATGCAATTCCGAATGTTTCTCAAATTCTCAATAACACAACCATTCTTATTGATTAGTTTGATTTGCCTAGGCTATGGTTTGGGAACCTTTGGTTTTCATTCTTTTTCTCGTCAAAAAATCTTTGAACTAATAGAACTTGATAGAAAGATTACCAAACAACACCAACACAAGCATACGATTTGAATCTCCAAGAAGATCGCACTATTGTACGGGAAAGACCTAAAAAAGTCTTCTAAGCCTCCAAAAAGAGAATCAAAAAATACGCGGGGGGGGGGGGAGAGCTCAATGTAAGATGAGCGGGTTTTTAGCGCGCTGAAAGGCCCGAGAGTTAATAATAATTTTGTACCGTATTTAGTTCGAGATTTTCAGGCTTCAACAGATCTGTCAATCAGGTTGGGTCGGGCGGGCTCGGGTCGATTCATTTCGGGTCCTGGTTGAGTTTGGTTTGGATCAATCTGGGTCTAGGTCAAAATGGGTTGGGTCGTTGCGGGCTTTCGGGTCGGTTCGGATCAACCCAACGTGTCAAGAGTGTCAATGTTTTTACCAAAACTTAAATCAAATATTATTTAAATAATTAAATATAATAATAAAATATTGTTTTTAATTAATTTAATAATAAAGTATAATATAATTTTGAAAAAAATTATATATATTGTAATATAATTTAAACTTTAAAAAGTCGGGTCCGATCCAATAGGTTCGGGTTTAACCCCACGGAATCGAGTTTCAATCGGATCGGGTTGAAACTAGGTCACAAGTCTTAATTTTTGGGTTGAAACCCAAAACGTTCGGGTCGGGTTGAGTCGGGTTTGCGGGTCGGGTCAGCTTTTGACAGGTCTATTAGTGGCTAAAGATATGATATTAATACTTTACTGGCTTGGACAAAGAAATTGTATAGTAGAGTTGTAGCATCTAACCATAGAATGCAATAAAGAAAATACGTAATCGTGATAATGGGTCGAGTATTCATGTGTTAATATTTATACATAATCTAGGATAATTGTAGATGAAAATAGATTTTATTTGGATAGTTTATAAATGGGGGGATTTTATTTGAATACATCTGTAAACCCTCCAAAATATAACGTTTTTGCAAACGGACCCCCCAACTTTGAGTATTTCCTATTGAACCCCTAAAATTTACTTTTTTTTGCCTATTGAGCCCTTTTTTTGCAAATGAACCCTCTTTTTTCGTAGTGTGAATAACACGCGTTGACCGGAGCCATTTTCATGCGACTCAGCAGCCACGTGACATCCCAGATCTGAAAATGGGGGGATTGTGGATAGGAAGAAGATGAAGGAGAAGATGGGGTTTGAGACTCTACATGGCATATTTTTTTTTTGCCATGTAAGTAATTTTAGGGAACTTTCACAGCCAGCTGGAGGAGTGACTTGCACGCGCCCTGTCAGGTCAGCAAAAGGGGATCAATAGGAAAAAAATGTTAAGTTTGGGGGTTTGATAGGTAATGTTCAAAGTTGGAGGGTCTATTTGCATAAAAGTTACAAGTTGAGAGGTCTAAACACGTATTCTGCCGTTTATAAATATAAGATATCATTTTGATGGATTATGGTTATAAATATTATTTTGATATATGAGAAAGACTCATGTAAGAAGGATTCTTAGGGTGAGAAATAGGAATGAATCTGGACCCTTGGATTATACCCGAAATTTCATCAAAAAAAATAGCCACGCGTTACAAGATAGACTAGCGTCCAATCAAATCCAAAAAAGCACGACTCTCTCTTCGCTATGTGCAACCTCTCCGGCGCCGGTGAGATTCCCTCGGCTCCGTCAACTACCTCCACTGCTTCGCCTCTTCCACCGCACCGCTTCCGTTGCTGAGATCTCGCCTCCCCTGCGCTCTCTCGTTCGGCCTCCTCCTGCAAGCTCTGCCATTCATCCGCCTCTGCGACGACGGCGGCGTCTTCCTTCACAGCAGAATTCGACTTCCGTCCACCTCTTCACCGTCGGCCTCGCCTCCGTTGCCGCTGATCCCACAAAATGGCGGCTCTACCACTCCGTCGTCGAATACGAAGTTGCAATCGCAACAAACGACGTCCAAGCGATCGACTAGGGTTTCGGATCGGGAGGGAGATGTCAGCTATAGAATTAAGAGGATGGAGACCGGATCTAGCTTCGGATGGCTGTTAATGGCGGCAAAACAGGTGTCCTGGTGATCCGGATCTGCGTATTCGCCGGAGTCGGAATCGCCGGATTTGAGGAGAAGAGAGGAGACGGCGATGATGACGGCCGATCTCCGTCCATAGCGGAAGATCTGATGATGGAGAAAGAGAGCCAACTCTTGAATCTTCTGCTCATGTTCTAGCTCGGCATTGTTGCATCGGACTACATGCAAAATACAATGGAATTGGGGGCTTTCTGTGATGGAATTGGGGACTACAGGCAAAATATAATGGATCTGGCTCGGCATACTGCTCCTGAATACTTGTTGCGATAGCTTTCTGTGATGTGTAAGGATTTTTGTTTCTATGCTTATATTTGACGCAGATACAATGGAATTGGGGGCTTTGAGCGATATGGTCGATATTAGGGAGAAAGCTTGCTTTAAATTTTTTTTTTTGAATCAGTAAGAATTAGGATATCCCCTCAAGGGGGACATCCTAGAGCGTCCTTTCGGACGAGAACTTTCAGTTCTGTGAGATTCGCGATAGCGTCAGTAGGGAGACTATGACCCAATTTAGCAATTTTATCGGCCACAACATTACTCGCTCTACAGACATAGTTAACTCGAACGGTCTCGAACTATTGTAACGAGACTAGGATGTCCGCAATAACAATTTCAATGTTCCATGAACTTTGCCCTTGTTTGTTACCTGCTTTGATTACTGCAAGATTATCACCTTCAATTTCTAGTTTTCTTATTCCTAGTTCTTTAGCTAGCTTAATGCCATCTCTCAAAGCCATCGTTTCAATTTTGGGAACTGAGATGTTCCCATATTTGTTAGAGCTAATTCGGAGTACATTCGCATTTGTGTCGCGAATCACTACACCAGTAGCTGAAGACCCGTCAGCTATTTTAGATCCATCAAAGTTTAGTTTGGCGAATCTTGGACTTGGTGTTTTCCATGAGGTTGTTTGCTTCCGTTGTTTTTGTCTCTTTGTTCTTATCTGTAGTGGAACCTCTTCTTGCTCTGTCCAATTTTTAGCTAGGGTCCAACTGTGCGCTTGGTCTTTAATAAATTGGGCAAGATCAATTATGAAATCATTATCCGATTGTTGGAATGCAAGCCTATTTCTTTGATACCATATGCCCCACCAAGCAAATGCTAGTTCTGCAAAGTCTTTTGCTCCAATTTCTTGACCAATTTCGGTAATGATTTGTCTTGGTGACTTACTCATTGAGTTGTAGATCTGTAGAGTACGAGCAGTTCGGGGGTTATCTTTTTGGATTATGTCATGGGTGTGAACACACTTTACTAAAAGATGCTCGACATCCTCATGAGGACAATTGCACATAAGGCATCAACTTGGAACTGCTACATTTCCCCCCCTCAATCTGGCCTCTGTTGGTAAACCATTGTTATCAATTTTCCATAGAAAGTTTTTGACTTTCGGGGACGTATCTAGTTTCCATATCCAAGAATTTGGTGTACGGTTGTGGTTCCTAATTTTAGAGATATGATCTACTACTGACGAGGTTGTGAACCACCCATGGTTACTAGGACCCCGGTATATCTGGGATCGCATTTTCAGATATGGGGATGTTACTTATTTGTTCAACTTTCTCTATTGGTAGGTGTTGTCTCAGTTCATTAGTTTTCCATTCTCCTAAATCCGAAATAAAAGCATGGGCTGTACAGTCCTTGTCAATTTCATGGGTCCTAAGAGCATATTTCTCTAGCGGTTCATTATTTACCCAGCGATCTGTCCAAAATTTTATTGTCTTTCCATCGCCTATTTTCCATATAAGTCCTTGCTCAAATTCATCCCGTAGTTTCATTAGCTTTTTCCATTGCCAAGAGGTGTTGGATTTTACCTTGTATGAAAAGAGATTTTCCTGTTTGAGGTATTTTTCCTTGACCACTTGTACCCAAATGTTGTATGGTTCTGCGATAATTTTCCATAGTAATTTCATTTGGAGTGCTTTATTTATGTGTTCTGTTTTCCTTAGTTCTAGACCCCCGTAAGCTTTGGGTTTACATATTCTATACCATCCAATAAGAGGTTTATAATTTTCACCCTTGTTCCAAAAGAAATTTCTATTTAGTTTATCTAACTCCTCATGGATGTTTGAAGGCAGCATAAAGCTCTGCATTACATAATTGGGTTTTGAGGCCAGGTTTGATTTGACAAGAATGGTTCGTCCTTCTTGGGACAATGCATTAGCTTTCCATTTTGTCAGTTGGGCCTTCGATTTTCCGATCGTGTCGCTGAACGTTTCTTTGTTCACTTTACCATTAATAATGGGGCATCCTAAATACTTTTCTATGTTTGTCATGGTGGGGATGCTCAAAACTTGTGGGATTTGTTGTTTTTGGTGGTTAGAAACTACTTTTGAAGTATGAAAGGCGGATTTATGATAGTTAACTTTTTGTCATGAGATGTCACAATAGTCTCTAATAATAGTTTTTACCACCACACAAGCGTTTTGGGTGGCTCTAGCGAAAATAATGATATCATCTGCAAATGTTAAGAAAGAGATTTTGAATCCGGTTCTTGTTAAGTCAAATCCAATGGTTTTAGACGAGGTGTTAGACTCTTGTTGGAGTCGTCTCTCTAGGATTTAGATTGATAGGTACTCATGTAGGAGTGTTAGACTCTTGTTGGAGTCGTCTCTCATTTGTAATCAAGTTAAGGTACTCATGTAGGAGTGTTAGATTGATAGGTTCCTTCATATATCGTTTTCGAAAGTCATATCTAATTTCTTCTCTAATGTTGTTCTCTCCCACTATTTGGGTCCCTTGGATAGTTCTAATTTCTTTTATTATTTTCCTATTTCTCTTGCCATTAGCCACCTTGTGAAAGTAACTTGAGTTTGAGTCGGTTAGTTCTATGTGTTTAGTTTTTGCTCGCTGTTTCCAGTAGGGTTTATGGAAATTTAATATACATTTTTTTTTCCGTATTAGTCGATTTTGTTTTTGGATGATACATGGTTGTGGGGAATGGTGGATTTGTTCTTGTAGAGTTTGAAGTTCAACTTCAATGTTTTCTAGTTGTTCAAAGGTGTTACCAAAGGTTCTTTTATTCCATTGTTTTGCTTGTGTTTTAAGAAGTTGGGTTTTCTTCACTAGTTTGTACATGTTTGATCCTTCGAAATTACCTCTCCAGGCTTGCCTGACTACATTTCTAAAATATTTTCTGTGCATCCACATTTTCTCGAATTTGAAAGGTTGTGCTTTAAAGGTCTGACCATTGCTGAGTTCAATTTCTATCTTGCAGTGGTCCGAGGATGAGAATGCATAGTGTTTTGTATGCAACCCCGGGAACCATTGGATCACTTGGTTGCAAACGAGGGTTCTATCTAGCTTCTCATAGATATTGTCAATTTCTGTTTTGTTCTTTCTCCAAGTGTACTTGTTTCCCATGGTAGGAATGTCTATTAGATCGCAAGCTTCTTTAAAGTTAGTCTCTCAAATCTAGAATTATGCGGATGAGCACCCCCTTTTTTATCAGTTGGTTCTTGTATTTCATTCAAGTCCCCCATAACAGTCGTGGGCATTTGAAGGTTTTGCACTACCCTAATGAAATATTCCCAAAATGTTTCTTTATCTTTTTCTTGGGGGGGTGCGTAGACGAGGCAAATGGCAATTATATAATTTGTTGCTAGGTTCGTGTATTTAAGGATTATAAATCTGGCTTCATGTAGAAGTAATTCAATAGTTTCATTAATGAGTTGGTGTGCTTTCCATATGGCACATATTCCACCTGCTCGTCCCACAGCCGGAGACCAAACAAAGTTGTCAAAGCCAGCTCTTCTCCATGCTTGATCTGGTGGTGGTTGTTCTGCTTTCGTTTCAGCGATCGCCAGTATTTGGATCCTCTCTAATTTACAAAAAGAGTCTATCTCAGGCCAAAATGATTTACGGCCAATCCCTCTGCTATTTCATAGGCTTATCTTCATGATAAAACATACATGGAGTGAGGCATTTTTGTTCCTCCACTTCAATAAAACATTTGATCATTGATCCCGTGATGTTCAAGTAAGACTTGATATATTTGTGGTTCGTATCGATTGGTCCTCGTTTATCAATTTGATCTTTAAACACAATTAACTTCATAATCGTGGAAACCAACCCATCCTTATACACATGCCAATACCTGTTAGTATATGTTATCATTTCAATATATATCCAAATCTCAAGAAAAGAATCACACAAGAAGTTAGTGTTTTCAATAATCATTCTCCAATTACAAAATTGTTCTAGGATATAGAGAGGGCATTTTCCTATTTCATTGGTCCCATAGTTGCCGGTCATCCTGTTATTGCCGAGGGGTCGAGCAAAAATTGTTCAATCTGTTGTTTCCTCATACTCTTTTCTTCTTTTTCTCCCTTCATGTAGCCTTTCCGTTGTATGTTTATCTTGAGAGAGGTTCTTTTGACTGATTTTTTCCTAGCACCTTCACCATATCGGTTTTTGCATTGTGTAACGATTGTCCAAAGATTTATTTTACATACACCGTAAGTTTGTTTAAATGTCCAGCCTACCTGCAACTTGATCAAGAGATATAGTTCAATAACAATGTTCAAGCAATGAATCTCCTGCACAAAGGATAAATATGGAACCAAGGTTTTATACTTCAGTAAATAGGATTTTCTCTGCACAAAGGCTTGCATATCAATTTTCGGTTTTTGTTGGCCTCTACTTTTCTTAGTGCCAGAAGAGCTGGCACTATTGGTGTTCATAGAAGCAACACTACTAAAGGTCTCCTCGACCGTAGTGTGCTTGGATTCAGTGGGATCGACATTGTTCATAAAGGGTGGTTGTTCAACAAAGGACTTGTTCTCTGAGCACAGAGCGGTTTCGAACGATTTCTCACCTTGTTTATGGTTCTTCATTGTTGTTCTAGCAACCTTCCTCCCTACAACAGGATGCCAGAAGTTTTTGGTGGAGTACTGTTTGAAACTTTTATGGTTAGAATAGGAGAAGAGAAAGTAGGAAAGAGTGCCCACAATCATACTTCGACTCCTCTTGTAGACAAATTTCAAGCCACGCTTAAGAAATAACAGACTAAAGAACTTGCTAAAGGATATCCAGGAAAGAAACAACCTGTAAGCACCAAGAGAGGAAGAAGGAGGAGGCGCCCAAAGCCAGACGACACCCCCGCTACGGCCCTGACGAGCCACGAGGCAGCCCTCCCCGTAAAGCCGACACCTAAAAACCCTCGGGTGTTTTTCGTAGCCCCAAATTATCCCCCAATCGATCCCTCGAGAGACCTCTAGGGATAGGTTTTCTTTTGTAGTGAATAGTAAGAAGCTTCCTTTGAGGTTTATTTTACGCCTCTTGTGCCAATTCCTCCACCACTAGATTTGGCGGATCATAAGCTCATCATCATCTTCCTCCCCTTGTTCGGAGCACCAAAATTTAGAATGGAACGCAGATCTGAAAATCCGGAACATCAGGCGCCGGATTAGGACTAGCAGAAACGAGTAGGTTGCGATTCTAGCCAAAGCTGAGGAGGAGTGTGAATTTCCCAGCGAGTTTTGGTGTAGATTGATCGGGAATTTGGTCTGGGAGGTGGAGAAGTCAGATTGGGGTTTTTTTTTCTGGGAGGTGGAGGAGTCAAATTGGGGTTTTTTGTTCCAGGGGCAAGGGTTGAAAGGGCTGCGGGATTTTTTTCTTCATTGAGCGTTTTTTGAAAGCTTGTTTTAAATTGTTTAAGCAGCAGGTAAATCTCTTCCTTTATCTATCGCACACGCAAACAATACGTAGCACACTCACTGATTCACGCTCTGAAATACTTTGTACAAATTTGTGCTCATCAATTTAAAATTGGATCAAGATTTGATTAATTGATGTGATCTGTCCAATTGGATCAAGATTTGTGCTTATGGAAATTGAATCTTTGAGTTGTAGACTGATTCTGGTTTGTATGCTCGATTTTTGTAAATTCTAGAGTTTGTTCGCCTCTTGATTCGACGATTTGTGTGGTGATTAAATGTTTGGTTCATTCAATTCTGATTTCCGAGCTCCTCATGGCCGGATCTAACCGGGGCGGTGCTCTCATGTGCACTCTGCCTCTCGTCGCCGGATCTAGTTCAATCCTCGATCGTGATTGCACAATCGACGATCGTGATTGCACAATCCTCGATCGTGGTTGCACAATCCAAGATCTAGTTCACTCTAAGTAGTGTAAAGCGGTTTCGATTTAGCTATGTTATCATGTGTTATTGCCAAAGTGGAAGTGAAATGCAATAACTTTTGGCTCGATGATCCGTTCGAGGCGTGTGAGTAGTCGTTTCGAAGGTCTCGACGTAAGCCACGAGGTGGAGTCTTGGGTTGGGGGTTTCCGGGCCGGCATAAGACCAGAATCTGGGGGAAGCAGACAGGCGTCGGGGAGTCCGGGGAGAAAGGGGCGTAACTTTGCGCTCGGTTATTGGAACGGGGCGTATTTTATGTCAATTCGAAGGTCTCTTCGAGACGGGGCTATAGGCAGGCTGCAGGGCTTGTGTGTTGGGTGGCCTCCCAAAAAAACGCGTTTGACGCTCCAAAACCGCGTTTGAGTGTCCCAAACGGCGTAGTTAGTGATATGTGACAACCTTCGGGGTGAAGGCCGCCACGCGTTGAAGTGCCCAAGGATATAGATCTCGGGTTGATGTGCGCAAGATTGTTGTTAAAGTTGATGATTGAGAAGAGAAGTTGTTGTTGAAGAACAAGATTGCAGCGGAATTTGATTGTTTGAATTGCTTGAATCAAGAAGATAAATTTGGGGATTAAAAACCTAAGGAATTAAACTTATCACAAGTTAATTCTCAGGTTTTAATCTGATTTTTATTCAATGAGAAAATTGCTTAAATAGACAAACTAGGAAGCCAAAATTCTATCTCTAACAATGATCCTAAGATAGAATTTTGCTTGGAAAATAAGCTATCTAACTAATTAAACCTAAAAACTCAAAAGATATGAATAATAAATAAAGCAAGATATATTTCAGCCCTAACAAACCTCCTATGGCCGAAAATATCATAAACACAATATCTAGATATGGATAGGATTAAAGCTAAAGATAAGATTCCCGTAAGACTTGATCAGCTCTCAGTATATCGCGATTTTGACCTCTTTACAGTTGGATTCTGAATTCGCCGTAAACTCAAAGTTGTAGATCTTTTAATTATCTATCCAACGCAATTTGAATGGACGTGAGATCAATTTTATAGCCAAAGTTATGGCTGTTTTATTGAACACTACTCAAGCTGTGACGGGATTTCAAACTTCCGAAAATATCTCCAAGTTTAATCCTTTTTCGGGGAGGCCTTGGACGTGTGACTTGATAGCATTGAAAGGATAATTTGCCACACTTTAAGACCTTCTTGAACTTGAAAGCTCGTGACCTACGGAAAGGTCTTGGCTTAGCTCGTCGATTGACCTCCAACTCCCTCTCCTTAGACGTATATGTAATTCTTGCATCAGTTAGGTCCCGTGTTGGAGCTTTCCATGCATCTGGGTTCGTCATGGCTCATTCTATAGGTCCGTGTGGCGAATAGGCACAGTAGTTCCCGTCGAGACCTTCAAAATGAGTGGTCATAGTAATATGACTTTTGTTCAATTAAGACATGGATTTGACTCCTTCCAATGAATGTTGCTCCACGCAAACAAATTGACCATAGAGTTGCACAAATTTGACCATTAAGTTGCACAAATATTGATGAACAAATTGACCATAGAATTCAACACATTGACAATAGAGTTGAACATATATGAATGAACAAATTGATCATAGAGTTGAACAAATTTGACCATTGAGTTGCACAAATTTGACCATTGAGTTGCACAAAGATTGATGAACAAATTGACCCTAGAATTTACACACATTGGCAATAGAGTTCAACAAATATTAATGAACAAATTGACTATAGAGTTGTACAAATTTGACCATTGAGTTGAACAAATTTGACCATTGAGTTAAACAAATATTGATGAGCAAATTGACCATAGAGTTGAACAAATTGACAATAGAGTTGCACAAATTGCCAAAGCGAAACAAACTATATGAACTTCGACAGCTATAAAATATGACATGAATGCAAAATTGATCATAGAGTTACACAAATAAGCAATAGAATTGAACAAATATGGCTGCACAAATCGGCCATAGAGTTGCACAAATACGGTTGCACAAATTGGCCATAGAGTTGCACAAAGTCTGGACGCCCGTGCCGTTTTCCGAAAAATACGCCCGTGCCGTATTTTTCCCTCTTTTTTCTTGAGCACTTGATCTCTCCTCATCCAATGGTTATGATTCATTCCTATTTCCTACCATAATAATCATTCCTACCAAATCCGGACCCTTGATATATTAATATATGGTAATTAGATCAGGGCATATGAAAAAATTTTAATTCTAAAATTAATAAGGATTTGTAGTTGTTAGAATATAATTGATCTAAAACTAATTTATTGTGATATGGGCTAGAATTAACGTGGAGGCTCGAAGGGTTTCGACTTTAATATAGAGTATAGACTACAGAATTGCACTAGGCTCAACATTTAATTCTATCATTATTGATTTTCAAAAAATACTATATCCACATTTCAGTTATACAAATTTTAATGTATTCGTATTTACGTATGAAAAATATACAAAAGAAACTCACCAACTTGATAGTAATACCAAGGTGAAAATATACTTAATCAAATATATAAGACAAATACTACCAAAAATAATGTATAATACATAAGACAAATACTATACTGGATCTCATGTCTTCTCCAACAAACTCCCTAATGGGTTATGAATTCATTAATAAAAAAGATATGTATAATGGGTTATGACATTCATTAGAAAAAAAAAAAGGTACGTTTATTTGTATGAGGATATATATAAAGTTTTAAGTTTTGATAAATCTTTTGTTTTACATACAATCTATCATTAGATTTTATAATTATGCATTGTTTAAGAGCCTTGTCAACTTAGATTTTTTATCAAACTTGGTTTGTAATAAAAAAATTATTGATTTCATTGCTAAATCATTATCCAAAAATATAATAATAAGGCTTAAAGCAACTTTGGTCTATAGTAAAATCTTTTCCAAAAAAATTATCAAAATATTATATATATATATATAGGTAGATGTTAAAATATTTATTAACATCATAATTATATACATAGATAAATGTTAAAACAATTATTAGTTCATGGCTATACATTATCCAAAAACCTAATGCTAATGTACAAATTTAAACTTATAAATAGAAAAAAAATTAATCTTATAAATAGAAAAATAAATTTATGTTGATAATGCTAATGTGGTCCTGACTATACCCCCGTCTCGTTGAGACATTCGAAATGACATAAAATACACCTCGATCCGACGCTCGAGCGCAAACTTACGTTCCTTTTCTTTTCGGGCGCTCGAATGGAGGTCTGCCTCTCCCTCGATTCAGGACGGAACCAGAATGAAAACAACAAACTGAAGACTCCGCGTCATGGCTTACATCTAGACCTTCAAAATGACTATTCACACGGATCGAACAGATCACCAAGTTGAAAGTTATCGCATTTCACACCGATGTCCCAACCTTTACACCCTAACCCAGCGGTGGACAAGAATCACCAGTTCATCTTGTCACCTTCACCATTCATCCCGTTACCTGTTAGCGTTCATCTTGTCACCTGCCACCGTCCGTCTTGTCACCGTTCATCCTGTCACCTCTTCCAATTTTCGTCCCTATACTGCCACCACCCAGCCTATCACCATCCCAAATTTTTTTTTACTATCAACCTTGTCATCGCTTATTTTTTCGTCCTCTTGTCATCGCTTGAATTGTGGTTAAATCTAGTCATTCCTCATGTATTATAACCTATTTTAATATCACCGAAAATTATCTTATCATCGGTTAAATTGTCGTCAAATATTGTCATAAGACTTATAACCACGTACCCTAATTTATCACCATATACAAACAGCTTGTCACCATGCATAAACACCTTGTCCCTATGCACAAAAACTTGTCACCACGTACAAAAAAAGTTATTATAAAAAATTATTATAGAGCCTATGCGGGATTTGAACCCACATTACCGTGCATTAAGCACGTTGCTCTACCATTTGAGCTAATAGGTGATGCGCTCTTGCCCGGCCTTTAGCCTCGCCACGATAGGACCAAGCCGACCGCATCCTGGCACGGCCCCTAGGGTCGTGCCAGGATGGAGTTTTGAAGGTCTCTCAGGACCGACCCTCCTAGGGTCGTGCACGACCCTTTTGGGTCGATCCTGAGCCTTCCTTCTCTGCGTTCGCGTGTTTCTTGCTTCCCAAGGCAAGATCCGCCCTATCCTTATCTAGGTTTATTTCCTTGTTATTATTTTGGATTTTGGAGATACAATTTAGATTTATATCTTTTGTTTGTTTCCTTTTATTGTTTTATTTTAGGAGAAAAATCTATCTTCTACACAAGATAGAATTCTCTTCCCTAGTTTAGATCTAGCCTAGTTTCTCTTCTATTTAAGCCTTGCAATTATACTCATAACTCTCAACGCATAATTGAAGAATTGTTTGGGTTAGTCGAGTGAATGTCCTAACACCCAAACCGTGCATTCGCCCCCTTGTTCCGAACCCCAGCTCGTGCCCTAGATCACCTAACATGTGTGTTCTGATCTCGTTCGAGCCATCACATTGGCCGAATCTCAAATCCACAATCTCCATCACGTTGGAGGTTGCATATCACTTGCTTCCGCGAACTCCGAAGATACCACCAAGGCGATCGTAGCGATCCTTTCGCACTCTCAAGCCTTCTACGAGGACGAGAGCGCATCAACTAGTATCAGAGTTGAGAGGTCGCGTATGTCTCGAATCATCCAAAGAGGATGACAATGAGTTTTCCTTGGAATCCACCCGTAGCCCAATCACACCGACGAATACCATTACTCATCCCGATTGGATTCCACAACCACGACTCCCTCAAAAATTGTCTACATGGGCTGCGAGTTGCGAGCCACCACCACCATGGCATCGCACCTACTACAAAGTCTATGCTTCGCATGAGTTGGAGAGGACTCCGCCCCGACGACAACGAGTCGGCACTTCATCAACTCATCATCACCATGCCTACGACGAAGAGTTTGAGGAGGCAGCCCCATGGCGACGCCCTAGAGACTTCGCATGGCCTTATTTTTTTTTATTATTTTTTTTTTAACAGGTAAAGATTCGGTAGACCAACCAAAATTGGTGTAACGAGAGGTCGTTAGACGGCAGCTGACACCGGCTAAGAAGAGAAACAAAGGTCAAAACAAGAAAACAACACGAGTAGAAAAATACAAACACCAAACGGAAAAACCAGTGGCGAGTTCCGGATCGAGGTGAGTCCTGAGTCTTGCACATCGCATGGCCTTATAATGGGGCATGTCCTGAGTCTTGCACATCTCCAGGGCCGGTTCGCCATCATGTCATCCACCCGAAGCTTATGTCCGAGCCCTTGCCAACACCGCCAAAGTTACTTGCGCAGGCCGAGCCAGAGTTGGATCGTATTATCCTCATCCCACCACCACATCTAGAGTCGTCCTTCATGTTGGGTTTGTTGGAATTTTCAAATGGAGAGTTCGAGGGTGATTGTCCAAAACCGGAGCCCGAGCAACCCGTAGAGAATTCAACCGCACCCATGGAGCCATCGGTCGAGCCCTATGACGATACAGATCATGCACCGCCAAAGAATTTGTTGGAGACCAACTTCACACCTTTGATTCCTAGAACCTCTCCCACGACATCTCCACCCTATATTATGGTCTTGCCTTCGGCTCCAAGCAAGCCACAAGTTGAGATCTTACCCATGATATTCCAAATCAAGTTTGAAGACAAGATCAATGTAAAATCTAGAGTCGTTTGCGAAGTAGAGGTTCGAGATCTTGGTGTCATGTGCGTGTTCTCTACCACAATGTCGAAGCGAGGACGCTTCGAAGCCAAGAGGGGGAGGATGATGCGCTCCTGCCCGGTCTTTAGCCTCGCCACGAGAGGACCAAGCCGACCGCATCCATGGCGGCCCCCTTGGAGTTATTCTAGGCTGTGAATCTCTTGCACCACTCTCAGGAACGACCCCCTAGGGTCGTGCCAGGATGGAGTTTTAAAGGCCTCTCAGGACCGACCCTCCTAGGGTCATCCACGACCCTTTTGGGTCGATCCTGAGCCTTCCTTCTCCGCGTCCGCGTGTTTCTTGCTTCCCAAGGCAAGATCCGCCCTATCCTTATTTAGGTTTATTTCCTTGTTATTATTTTGGATTTTGGAGATATAGTTTAGATTTATATCTTTTGTTTATTTCCTTTTATTGTTTTATTTTAGGAGAAAACTCTATCTTTTGCACAAGATAGAATTCTCTCCCCTAGTTTAGATCTAGCCTAGTTTCTCTTCTATTTAAGCCTTACAATTGTTCTCATAACTCTCAACGCATAATTGAAGAATTGTTTGGCTTAGTCGAGTGAATCTCCTAACACCCAAACCGTGTGTTCGCCCCCTTGTTCCGAGCCCGAGCTCGTGCCCTAGAACACCTAACGTGTGTGTTCTCATCTCGTTCGAGCCATCATGTTGGCCGAATCTCAAATCCAAAATCTTCATCACGTTGGAGGTTGCATATCACTTGCTTCCGTGAACTCTAAAGAGACCACCAAGGCGATCTTAGCGATCCTTCGCACTCTCAAGCCTTCTACGAGGACGAGAGCGCATCAATAGACCATAATTAAAATATATATAGGAACAGATTAACCACAACCCATAAACAAAAACATGTCACCACCAAAACCCATAAACACAACACTTGTCACCGTCAAAACCCATAAACACAGAACTTGCCACCGATAAACCCATAAACAAAAAACCTGTCATTGACGAAACCCACGAAACCCACTTTGCACAATAAAGATTATGAAAGGCAAGGTGCGCATTTATGAACGAAAAAAAGGGAGTGTTAAACAGTACTAACAAAATGGCAAGCAATGCATATATTTTGTACCATAACTACAATGGCAGGCATGAATACATGGGAGAAATAATACCCACTTTCATTCAGACATATCTACATACATCTGATGCGCACTTATTTTATGTGGCTTGATGAAGAAAAAGAAGAGCAAGAGCAAGTCAACAACCACTTTATCATTCAATACAGGGACTGAAGGAAGGCGCTTTAATGAATTACAGACACGGGGGAGAATCTCAGAACATTAATCTAAAGAAATAAACCTTCTTGACAGCCAGGGGTACAATCGCAAGAGATCTCTAGATCACCGTTGATGAAAACCCTAAGCCTACCGACAACGTCGCCATATCGCCTACTAGTACACCCACACATGTATTGCCTTTCAAAAAGACCTGTCATGTATTGTGATGCCACAAACCATATCGGACAAAAAGAAATTGTTTTTGTATGCTTTTAATACCGAAATCTAGATCTTTAAACGTAAAAAACCTCAAAATCAAGATCTCATCATCAATTTCAAACTCGAAAACCGTAAAACCCTAGACAAACCAAAATCACAAAAAAAAAGACGAATAGATCTGGAGAACGACTAACCTCTAGATTTGGAGAGAATTTATAGTCGACGGAATTACAAAACAGAAGGAGAGATGCCGATTGAGCGAGAGATCTTCAATGGCACCGGCTTCGTGAGGGAGAGAGGACGAGACGTGAGGAACGAGAAGAGAGATAGAGGAGAGAGAGTGAGAAGAAAAAAATGGCCCGTGAAAAGCAAAAAAGCGGAAAAGAGGGGTTTATAAACCGACTACTTCCCACATTATTTTTTGTTTCAGTCTAATTAGTAGCCCAAATTAACCAAACCGGCCTACCCACCTCCTTCCCTCCTAGGAATGAGCAGGGTTGGTACAAACTAGGGTTGGGACTTTCGACCCGAAAAACTGAAGAACCGAACCAAACCGAGCGGTTCAGGTCAATTCGGTTCGGTTCGTGAAAAAAAATGCAAGGAAAGAAAACGGTTCAGTTCGTGAAAATAAATTGGGATCAGTTTTCAGTGTACAAAAATAAATTTAAAATAACTGAGAAGTTTTTACAATATTCGTAATTATCCCCAAACTAGTTTAACCCCCATACCTTGTACGGGTTTATCCAAAATGTTCCTTTTGCTATATTTTTTTTTGAGCTTTATATATTTGTTTTATAAATTTGTTTTTTTTCGATATTTTTATTAGAATTTTACTTCTTATTTTAATAAGTCAGACTAATTAGTTTTTCAATCTCTTATATCGTATTTTGTTATAAAAGAAAATCGGTTAATATTTAACAAAGTTTGAAAGGGTGTGTGATTCATCTTCTTGTAGTATTATTGCATGCATCAAGTGATTCCAATATTGATCTGAAAACAAAAAAGTGATTCCAATATTAGATGCTTAGTGGTTCGATAGTAGCTACAAAAACTTTTTAAAACCACATGGTTATTCCATGAAGTATGGATCAAAATCATATATGCAACTTATAAAGGTTAGACCCTCTTCTTTGATTAAAAAAACATATAAATAGCGCCTCAACTTAATAAGTCAATATACCAATGAAAGATACCTACTTTAAGCAACAAACTTAAATTATGAAAAGATATAATCGATGCTAAAGAAATGAACATTACTGATGTTGGGACGCTATCAAGGACACTTGTGTACTTGATAGTGTGCCCACACAAACCGTCCCTTAGTTTTGATATGACAAACTCACTTTGATTCTAATAAATTTGTCCAAGTGTTCAGGAACGTCAAATGACAAAGGACAACAAGTGTGTGAGTGTTCCCTAGGCTTAGGGACGCTAGCTAACAAGAAGTAAGGACCAGCAAGAGACTACTTGAGTAAGGACGGAGTCCCAAGCAAGTAGGAACGCAAGCAAAGCGTCCTTACTCACCAGCCGACAGGATGACATCACTCGACAACATTTGATCATCCAAGGACACGTGGAGACCGATCCTGTAGCAGAGTCCAACACTACGTGGCGGACGATCCTGTAGCAGAGTTCATCAACACGTGGCGGCAGATCCTGTAGCGGAGTCCATCACACATAGCTGGATACAGGAAGCTTCCTCATCACCGCCATCATACGTGGAGGAAGATCCTGTAGCCACATCCATGAAGGGCATGATCGTCAGAAGAGGAAAGACACCCTTCCCAAGTCCTATAAATAGCCCAAGGCATTTATTGTGACGCTAACGCTTTCAGAGAATATTCAGAGAGAATCAGAGGAAAGCGACTCACTCAAGAACACGAAGAACAAGCTCAAGAACTCTCAAGAACTGTTCTAGACTTGTGATAGATCGAGTGAGAATTGTAACCAAAAACCCAAAACTGTTTGTACTCAGAAAAACCCAAAAAGAAAGAGAAAGTCCTACGAAGTACTGTAGGACGTAGGGATAGAGTCCTTTATAATATTGAACTCGCTTTAGTTGTAGGCTTAGAGGAGTCCTTTACTAGTGGACTTAGGGAAAAGCTAAGTGCCAGAGAACTATAAACACTCGCTAGTACAACTGTAAGGACGTTCAATATAAAGGAAAAGCTATTCAAAAATCCTCCAAGGAGGTAGAGGTTTACACTCAAGGACTACTTGGTCTTGAGTGGTTCCTCTATAATTCACTGCGTTCATCTTTACTTGTTTAGTTTTATTCCGCTGCATTACTTAAGGACGCCCCTACTCCTCGTAGGGACGCCTGACCAAAGGACGCCTTTACCAAAGTAAAGGACGTCCCCCAGTACTAACGATCCAACAACTGACTATTGATGAAGATCAACCTTCTTCTTGTACATACATGATCAACATCACTGTCAACAAAATTCCAGAGAAAGACAAAAACAAAAAAATGAAATATATATAAAAACAGAATTCCATAAAAAATACATATGACAGAAGTCATACAACACTAAGTCCAACAAAGCTCACACAAAGATGGAAATATATTCATGTAAGTGAATATTCTTACGAACACAAACAGAAACCAATAAGCAATTGGGTTTTATTTTCCAATTACTTCCATTAGCTAACTGAACATGTAGGCAAGCTAAATCCAACGCTTGATTCTTATCCAATATCTAGAGAGCATCCATCAATCATCCCTACAACTATGTAAACTATGATGTCAAAGCCCTTCATTAATCTCTACAATACTCATATAATAACTCACTAACAATATAACAATATATATCACCAAGGACAATCCAAGAAGAAGAAATAACTATGGCTAATTGACTCGGGCAAAGTCGTTGTTCCCTTATCAAAAATAAATCTCAAACATGCAAACAACAGTATAGTGAGCAAGCAAGGGTTCGAACCCAAAGGAATCAGTTTCTAATCAGATTTTATGGTTTTCATGCAAGTATTCAAAAGGGGGTTTGAAAGTTGGTTTCAATCAAAAGTTATCAAGTAGAGTTTATCCAATCAATTCCACTTTATTAAACCGCTAATCATGAATTCATCCACCTCTTTATATGCCTAGGTCAATTCCAATCCCAATCATTAACAATCACAAGTCCACGGTCCAAGCAATTCTATAACCCTAGGCAAGGACGCTTAATTAGCATAGAGAACAGGGATATTAGGAAATCAAATCATGCAATCAAGCTACGAGTCTCATGCACAACTTAACCATTGAATACTCTTCCCTAAACTAGTCCACGGTCCTAGAATAGAGTTATTTCGAGAAATAGGAAAGATGCATAGACAATAACCAATCCTAAATCAAACGATAGATCTAAGTCAATCAAACAAGTTGGCCAGGCTCATAAAATCAAACATAGATCATGGGATGAAGCACAAGAGTATCAATAAAGACCTAGGGATAAAGAAGTTACCAGAATTTCACAACTTCATAATAAAGCTTCCTTGATCGAATAAACTCAATAGGAGAGTTAGTTCTCCATTACAAAGAAAACTCCAATCTCTATCGAAAGAACAATTGATTGTCTAGTGAATTGAATTATTCTAAAAACCTAGAAAGGTTCCCCTTAAATAGCCCCAAGGATCAACCTTTACGGACTAGATAAGAAAGGAAACCGAAAGATAAGAAAGGAAACAAGATATAAAAGATAGAATTTCGTCCGTGTGAAAGTCGGTCGGCACCGCGACCGCGGCATCACCACCGCGCCCGCGGCGGTCTTCAATCGTCAATTCGCTGAGTCGGCTTCTACCGCAACCGCGCCACAGACAGCGCGACCGCGGCCTTCATGGTCTTGGTTGGTTCGTCTCTTCACGCCACCGCGCCCGCGTCATAGACAACGCGACCGCGATATCCATGCAGTGGCGAATCTTCGTCTTTAAGCTCTTTAACTCTTGATTCTTCATAACTTGTGTCTTCGGTCTTCATATTACAATATCGCTCAAAACCAACCTAAACACTCACTAAATCATCTCAAAATACAAGAGTTATCCTATACAAAATAGCCTGTATCACTAAACTCTTCCACATATTGCACAACATAATATCAAGAGATACAACTACCAAAAGATAAAAAGGAATTGGAAGCTTGAAACCTTCGAGAGCAATACAACAAAGTATTGATGTTGACAAAAAAGGAATAATATAACTCAGTAGAAAGTGATGAGCCTCGACCCGGGTTAACGGGTCTTGGACTCAAAGGATCGTTTCTTCTTCTGGTCGAAGGAGCTCTCTTACACTCGATTTGAAAGAAGTTGGATCGATTGGTGTGGTGAAACTACTTTTGGGCGTGTATTTGTATGAACAAAGACACAAATTTTGTTGATAAATTCAACTTGTATTTAAAGGATAAGTAGTCGAGCCCTCGCAAGAGAGATTGACTAAGGGGTACAAGGATCAGGAACTAGCCCGTACAACCCGAGAACCCCAAAGGACAAATATTTGCTCGATGACTCGAACAAGTCAGCCCGATCACGCCATGGGACTCTCACCCAGATGCGCCGGACTAGGACCTTGATGTTATCGAACAAGGCCGATCTCCAATCCCTCCCTTGGGTCATAGATGCGCTAAGGGAGAAGGAGAAAAAGCCCAAAACCCGAAAGAGACAAAAGTCTTTCAAGGTCAAGTTCTAAGCTATCTAACAAATGAGCACCTAGCGTGCTATTTATAGGCAAGGCTAGGGGAGGCTTGCTTGGAGCCCAAGGAAGAGTAATGAGGCGGTTTGGGTGCCTTGCTCTCCAAGGAAGAAGCTTGCCGCCCAAGCTACTCACCTAATGACCTTATTTAGCTTCTAAAAATTACATTAAAATTAAATACAATAAAAATACTGTTTTTATTACAAAATTGGGCCTTCATGGGCCAAAACGATGAGCCGTCGTTCTAGACTTTGGGCTTGGCTCGAACCCACTTTGGATTTGGCGGGCTTCTTCAACTTAGGCCCAAAAAGGGCTTTTTCCCTCACTTGATGTGTAGGCGTGTGGTGGGCTCCGGGGAAGGCTCAGCCATGGGGCCGTGGGGCGCGGCACCGAAGACTTGGAGCGAGGCCATGGGCGCGGCACAAAGCAGGCGCCGGGCACCGAGAGCTGTGGCATGAGGCGGGCACCGGGCGCGAGGCGCGGCTCAAGATAGGCACCGGGCGCCACGGGGCGCGGCCGAGCCAGTGTGGAAACGCCAAAAGAGGGTGCCCCGGTCCGTGACGTATCATCCTCCCCTTCTTGTGGAGGATTCGACCACGAATCCTTGCGCTCGATGTTGTAGTTGGCTCGGTCGTGGTGACTCAGCCGGGCGGGTCCACGCCTTAAGAGTGGCTCCACTTCATTTGGGTGTGCATGGGCCGGAGGGTGATAAGTTGGTCGTCGTGGATGAAGTGGTGTGTGTTCCACGGACCATTGTGTAGCACATCGAGGCCCCATTGCCATGGTCGCCCTAGTAAGATGTCTATGGATTGCATAGGGACAACATCACAATTAATAAGATCGTGGTAGGGGCCGATGATGAGTGGCACGGACACGTAGTGTGTAACCGCCAAGGAATCCCCTTCATGCAACCACTCGAGCGAATAAGGCTTGGCGAGGCACATTGGACGCTGCCCCACTCGGTCGACTACAAGCGTAGACACCAAGTTCGAGCCACATCCACCATCAATGTTGACCATGCACTCGATTCCGAGCACCATGCCTCGGTTGTAAAAGAGGCTCCGCCTTTGGATAATGCAAGGAATTGGCGGCTCCTCGCGAACCTCGAGCCCAACCGGCTCCTCATGTGTGACCCCTTGGGCCACCAACGCTTCTTCCACCTCCACGGGAAGGTGGTGCTCCACATACGGCTCCATATCTCACCCGTCGTTAAGAGCTTGGGCCGCGACCTCATGAAGGACAGCCGCATCTATATCCTCGCCCCAAAGATCCACCAAGTCCAAATAGTCATCCAAGACATTCACGGGACCCTCGGACCCATGGGGGTTCGGATCGTCGCCCTCAATGTCCACCATCTCACTAGACCCCTCACTCTCGGTGTCCATAGTGGGATCACTCTCGCTTCCCTCCCCACTCTCCTCGTCCACGTCTTCATCACTCTCATACCCCTCGGTGCTCTCCTCACTTTCATTTTCACCACGCGGGTACTCATCCTTGCTGCTTTCATTCAAGCAGCCCCACACTTCAATTTCGAATTCCTCATCGTTCATCCACTCATCCGAATCCCCTAAGGACTCACTCTCACTCACAAGGTCCACGACCTCCACATTCTTCTCACACTCTCCTTCCTCACCACTTGAGATGTCGATCACTTCCATGGCTTCCACGCCTCCCTTCTCTTCATCACTTGACAACTCAACCACTTCCTGTCGAACCATTCCACAAGGACGTGAAAACCACATAGAAGGGGTGGCATTCGGCCTTGGCCGAACCACTAAGGGCTTGAACTCTTGCTTTTGAACACGCCCCTTGGCCTTGATGGAAGTCGCACTCTTGATGGAAGTTCGGATCATCTTGTGGGCTTTGGATGGACACCAATCTACAACTTTCAAGTCCTAGTTGCTCGGGAAAGGCTATGGAGTCGGCTCACACTAGGAAGAAAAGGCTCAAGGGTCGGTTTTGACGATTTAGAAGGAATAAAGAATTTTGTGGGCTAAGGCTTGAATTTATAGACCATTAGAAGACACATTTCAACCCTCTCTTTACTCCCTTTTATTTTGGCACGCCAAAAGCCTTGCCATTTAGAGCAATTGGCGGTTTTGGTTTGGAAAGAAGAGTAATGTGTGTATGAATGATGAATAAAGTGGGTGGTGCAATTACTTGTGTCTTAACACACCTTATCAACGAAAAATGCCCCTCATGAACAATAGGGTGACGTTTTGATTGGAGGGAAATGATGAATGGAATGGCAAAAGGTGTCTTGATTGATGAAATTTGGTCTTAAAGAATTATCTCTTAAAGCCAATTAATAATCTTGAATGTGTGAGAAATGAAAGGGCTTTTGATAGAATTAAAAGATAAGCTTGGTGGATAAGCAATGACTTTAATGAGGCTGAAATAAAAATGAGGCTTTAATATGGTTAATGAGTGTGAGTTTGTGAAGTTTTTTACTAGTGAAAAATGAGAAAACTCAGCTGGCCTTTTTGTGTAGGAAGTCGGCTCAATCAATGAGCTTTAAGGAGAACTTTGGCCGACTTTGGGATTTATTGGAAGGCAATGACTTTCTTTTGTAATTTAATGATAACTTGGACCAAAGCAATAATTTATTTGGCTTGGTTTAAGGATGAGGGTTTTTTTTTTGGTCAACTTAGGATGAGGTTTTATAAAAGAATTTAATGTAAAATAAGGACAACCTCATTTCGAGTTTAAGGATGATAGGGCAAGATGACGGTTTCAACTCGAAACTTGTGAGCCAAGCAACTATTTTTTTTCGATGGGTTTAAGGGATAATATTCAGGGAGTGTAATAAACCCAAATTTTGGCTATAAAGAAGGGATAAAAATCGGTTTTCTAACTCAAACTTGGGATCCAAGCAAGGATTAGAAAACGGGTGTTCTTTTTCCCTTCGTTTTTGCACTCTCTCTTCTTCTTTTTTTCTTTGAACTTGCAAAAACCAATTCTTCAAGACCCCAATAACGAAAAGAGGATTGGATAGAAAAAGGATCAAGGTCTAAAGGGTCACGGCTTGAAGGGATAAAAGGTGAAGGCACGGGCAACTAAAGAATTGAGAATTGCAAGTAATATAATTGATAGAGGTATTTTAGTCGCCTTTAATACCTATCAAAGTAAACCAAACAACCCAACTAATGTAGTAGGGAAGTAAGGGTCGATCCCACAGAGACTCAGGTTTTCAATGTTTATTGCTACGCTACTCAGGAAAAAGGGGGGTTTTTAAGTGTGATTCTAATAACTATCAAAACTAAACATGCAAAACTTAAGATTGATTTATCAAATATGAGAGAAGTATGCTTAACCAATTAATATCCATTGCGAATTCGATTATTGATCATTGATTATCAAAATTCTCTTTTTACCTTGACCAATCTATTGCGGAATGCTAACAACCCAACTTCATGGAATTATTAATCCTACTTCAATTCTAGTTATTAGCCCGACCGGTACTAACAACCCTAATTATCAAATAACCTAGGAGACCTCCTAGATTCAACTTGACAACAGCATTAAGATTCAAGCATCAATAGAAACATGCATTCAGAGCAACCTGACATCCAAATAACATGTGATTGACTTCTCTCTCTAATCAATTAGTCCTACTAGTCCTAGATTGATTAAAGGTTCTACTTATGATCTAATTAACACCGACCGGTAATTAGAAAGATCTAGTTGTAATTCATCCTAGAGATCATATTAGGTGATCAAGCTAATAAAACCCTAGGCTGAAATTAATCAATTAAGCACAGAGAAAACAATCTAGTCAAGGAAAATTAAGAACAATCAAATCTCACAATAATACTTCGTTCACAACTTCAATTAACTAGTCAAGCAAAAGAAATTTAGCTACTGAAAGACATTGAAAAGCTTACAAAGTTTCCCATAGGGTTTTCTTGTTCTTCAAGTCTCCAATAACCAATCAAAGATTCAAAGATTAATCAAACCTAAAACTAGGGCTAACTATATATAATATGTCTTACAAAAATATATCTAAAAACATAACCCAAAAGGCCCAAAAAGATCTCGAAACAAATCTCGTCCATCCCGCAGACACGGGCGAAAACTCGGTCATGAACCATGGAAACTCGGGCGAGTTTCCAACGCCTTGCCCGCGCTTTCACCATAGAGAGTAAAAACACGAAACTCGGTCTGATCTCCTGAGACGCGGCCGCGTCTTGTTAATCCTCTGCCCGCGTCTCGTGCACTAGTCAGCAAGTGACACTTCGGAGGCTGTTTTGACACACTTCGAGTTGGAATTTGGACTCGAAGTAAAAAGATGAATTGTAGCTCTTTGAGTTAGCTTTCCAATGACACCAAAATCCGCTCAATCCAACCATTGTAGCTCCAGATCCATCTCTTTCAAGCAAGAAGTGTCGAAACAACAACTCCAATACATAGTCCGGATCCAAGTGTGCTTTCCCCATCACCTCTTGGGCTATTCTCATAGCTTGGCTCTCTTCTTGCCTTCTCCAATGCTTTGGCTTCACCTCCTCTACACTTATTGTCTTCACATCTACATTCAAAAACCACAACAAAGTGTAGATATCCGAATCTTTCTACAAACTAACAAAACTAGCAAAACTAACTAAAACTAAATCAAAAACCATAAAAATCCTAACTAAACATGCTCTAAAACACTACCTAACATGTGTCTATCAAATTCCCCCATGCTTGAACCTTGCTTGTCCTCAAGCAAGAAATAAAATCAATGTCACACCACAACTAGCAAGTCAAGCATCCATCTCAATATCAATCCACATTTCAATTAATAAGTTAAACCTTAACCAAGACATCATTGCATACATGGAATATAAGCTTTCAAAATTAAATCATCCATTCTAGACCTCACCAAGGTAATGTGTTTTGCACTCACTCAAGTGTTTAAGGACATGTGTTTCACTCAAAATCAACTTTGAAAGCTAGACTACCATAGGCTTGCATCAGTGTTCTAAATCTCCACTACGAATGATTAAACACACAACAAAAATCATGAGGACTTTTATGGGTTGTAATGGGGCCAAGGTATAAACAAGTAGGTAGAGAAATATTTGGTCATGTGGTGCGAAAAATCCGGGAACTAGTGCTAGCAAAAACCCAAATTACAAAAAACCACTATTAACTTCATACTTCCATCACCTATTTCACCTCTTTTTCATCACTTTTCTTTCAACACTTTTTCTCACTATTTTCATATTTTTCATTCTTCTCTTTCTTTTTATTTTCTTTCTTGAGAAACATCTTTTCTTTCTTTTTCAACTCCTTATCTTTTTTCTTTCTTTTCAAACTCAACATTCTTCCTTTTCTTTCTTTCCAAACCAACCCCACTATACCACAAAGAACAACTCTAGCTAAATCCTAATTTCCGGATGGGTCAAGCTTATCAAGGCTAGGAGTTATTTTTGTGGAGCTACAAAATAAGGCTAATAGGCTCAAAAATAGGGGCTATCAAACAAAGGAATAATGCAAGGCAGATAAGGATAATATGAGCTAATGAACATGCCTCAATCATTTTAATGTCATGCATTTAAATCATGTAATGTAGCCTTGAAAAAGATATCTAAACGCAAGTTCTAGAGCTAGCAATCAAAGTGCTACACTCAAGAAAAATATGCAAATATGCAATAAAAGGCTCAAAATAATCTCACAAGGCATATATGTCTAGAACTTCATAAACAATTCAAAATTTTAACTTCTTATGCATGCTCAATCCTATAATCAAGATTAATAACTTAAAGAATCATGCTTCAATCCAAGGAAACTTCAACCAACAAGCAAGTCATGGGTTAGATAATACTCTTAACTTAGAGAGACAAATGGTCAAGTAGGGAAATTTGCATCCTACAATGCAATATTTTTGTGATTTTATAATTTTTCAATTTTTTTGTGAATTTTTTAATCAATGCAAAATAAGAAATTAAACATGCAAATGCAACTATATGAATGCAATCTAAGACTAAGCAAGAAAACCCTTCCCCCATGCTTAAATTTTACATTGTCCCCAATGTAAAGTAAAAGTAAAGAGAAAAGAAAAGCTAACCAAGTCATCTACTAATCCGGATCTTGAGGTGGTAGTGAGAAGCACTCGGCGACCGAGCTATGGTATGTGCAACCCGAGCTATGAGACCTGTACGTCGGGCTAACTAGAAACAAAACAAAACAAAAAACAAAAAAAAAAAACTATACTATATAAACTAATACTAAGAATCAAAAATAACTATCCTAATCACTTGGGTTGCCTCCCAAGAAGCGCTTATTTTACGTCTTCAGCTTGACGAGTTACCGCTCATAGGATCAGACATTGTCAATGCCCTTAATAACCTGTCAAAACTCTGTGAACTCATCTCACAGAAACATAAGTAACACAAGAATAAGTTGAGTTTAAAAACCATGTCAGTCAAACACCGTTTCAACTTATCAAACCTATGAGACCAATCTTCATGACATGGCATATGCTCAAACCAAAACAGTAAAAGTGGTGGCTTTTCAAAATAATTACTAAATGAATCAAAGCTCTTACCAGAAGTACCACTTTCAATCAAGATGAATTCAGAGAAATCCCTAGATTTTTCATTATGTTGCAAACTTGGTTCTTCGGATGAATTAGCAATGGGAAGGAATACAATCGGCTCATTGAGCTCGGTGACCTCTTCTTTAGCAATATAGACTCCACAAGGCTCATCTATGGTCTCCTCGAGATGAGTAGTATCACATTGAACATCAAAGTCAGCATCTTTACCCAACTCATGTGTAGGGAATTGCTCCTCAACATGCATTTGAGTATCTAATTCAGGGGCTCTTGAAACGTCAGAAGCCTCATCAGCTTGGAGTATTGATGAAGATGATCCGACCAACAAACACTGACGGCCCATATAACAAAGAAAATCCCAACACTCCATAGCTTCCATACATAGAATTCGTCCATTGCTCATGTATTCAGCCAACTCAAGAGTTTCATGATTCATACCCTCAATAATGCCTATGTAAAAGCTTCCAATATCAATATGAAGTCCTTGAGCACCAAGTCCATCCATATAATCTTGGAATCTAACGAAGTACCAATGAAATTGCTCATCCTGAAACTGTTTACATTCAAACAAAGCCATGGATTAGTAGCACGGGTGTGGACCGTAAGCTAGGTCCACACAATAGTAACAAAACAATAAACACAAGAAAACAGCCGAGTCCCCGGCAACGGCGCCAATTTGATAGAGGTATTTTAGACGCCTTTAATACCTATCAAAGTAAACCAAACAACCCAACTAATGTAGTAGGGAAGTAAGGGTCGATCCCACAGAGACTCAGGTTTTCAATGTTTATTGCTACGCTACTCAGGAAAAAGGGGGGTTTTTAAGTGTGATTCTAATAACTATCAAAACTAAACATGCAAAACTTAAGATTGATTTATCAAATATGAGAGAAGTATGCTTAACCAATTAATATCCATTGCGAATTCGATTATTGATCATTGATTATCAAAATTCTCTTTTTACCTTGACCAATCTATTGCGGAATGCTAACAACCCAACTTCATGGAATTATTAATCCTACTTCAATTCTAGTTATTAGCCCGACCGGTACTAACAACCCTAATTATCAAATAACCTAGGAGACCTCCTAGATTCAACTTGACAACAGCATTAAGATTCAAGCATCAATAGAAACATGCATTCAGAGCAACCTGACATCCAAATAACATGTGATTGACTTCTCTCTCTAATCAATTAGTCCTACTAGTCCTAGATTGATTAAAGGTTCTACTTATGATCTAATTAACACCGACCGGTAATTAGAAAGATCTAGTTGTAATTCATCCTAGAGATCATATTAGGTGATCAAGCTAATAAAACCCTAGGCTGAAATTAATCAATTAAGCACAGAGAAAACAATCTAGTCAAGGAAAATTAAGAACAATCAAATCTCACAATAATACTTCGTTCACAACTTCAATTAACTAGTCAAGCAAAAGAAATTTAGCTACTGAAAGACATTGAAAAGCTTACAAAGTTTCCCATAGGGTTTTCTTGTTCTTCAAGTCTCCAATAACCAATCAAAGATTCAAAGATTAATCAAACCTAAAACTAGGGCTAACTATATATAATATGTCTTCCAAAAATATATCTAAAAACATAACCCAAAAGGCCCAAAAAGATCTCGAAATAAATCTCGTCCATCCCGCAGACACGGGCGAAAACTCGGTCATGAACCATGGAAACTCGGGCGAGTTTCCAACGCCTTGCCCGCGCTTTCACCATAGAGAGTAAAAACACGAAACTCGGTCTGATCTCCTGAGACGCGGCCGCGTCTTGTTAATCCTCTGCCCGCGTCTCGTGCACTAGTCAGCAAGTGACACTTCGGAGGCTGTTTTGACACACTTCGAGTTGGAATTTGGACTCGAAGTAAAAAGATGAATTGTAGCTCTTTGAGTTAGCTTTCCAATGACACCAAAATCCGCTCAATCCAACCATTGTAGCTCCAGATCCATCTCTTTCAAGCAAGAAGTGTCGAAACAACAACTCCAATACATAGTCCGGATCCAAGTGTGCTTTCCCCATCACCTCTTGGGCTATTCTCATAGCTTGGCTCTCTTCTTGCCTTCTCCAATGCTTTGGCTTCACCTCCTCTACACTTATTGTCTTCACATCTACATTCAAAAACCACAACAAAGTGTAGATATCCGAATCTTTCTACAAACTAACAAAACTAGCAAAACTAACTAAAACTAAATCAAAAACCATAAAAATCCTAACTAAACATGCTCTAAAACACTACCTAACATGTGTCTATCAATAATCGAACCTTACATTTGATGAACTCCTTCGAATGGCTCTAATACCAAATGATGAGTCTCGACCCGGGTTAACGGGTCTTGGACACAAAGGATCGTTTCTTCTTCTGGTTGAAGGAGCTCTCTTACACTCGATTTAATACAAGTAAAATCGATTGGTGGGGTGGAACTATTTTTGGGCGTGTATTTGTATGAACAAAGACACAAATTTTGTGGATAAATTAAACTTGTATTTAGAGGATAAGTATTCGAGCCCTCGCAAGAGAGATCGACTAAGGGGTACAAGGATGAGGAACTAGCCCGTACAACCCGAGAACCCCAAAGGAAAAATATTTGCTCGATGACTCGAACAAGTCAGCCCGATCACGGCATGGGACTCTCACCCAGACGTGCCGGACTTGGACCTTGATGTTATCGAACAAGGCCGACCTCCCATCCCTCCCTTGGGTCTTAGACGCGCCAAGGGAGAAGGAGAAATAGCCCAGAACCCGAAAGAGACAAAAGTCTTTCAAGTTCAAGTTCTAAGCTATCTAACAAATGAGCACCTAGCATGCTATTTATAGGCAAGGCTAGGGGAGGCTTGCTTGGAGCCCAAGGAAGAGTAATGAGGCGGTTTGGGTGTCTTGCTCTCAAAGGATGAAGCTCGCCGCCCAAGCTACTCACCTAATGACCTTTTTATGTTCTAAAAATTACATTAAAATTAAATACAGTAAAAATACTATTTTTATTACAAAATTGGGCCTTCATGGGCCAAAACGATGAGCCGTCGTTCTAGACTTT
The DNA here is from genome assembly GCA_963924305.1 of Polygonum maritimum. Lineage (NCBI taxonomy): Eukaryota > Viridiplantae > Streptophyta > Magnoliopsida > Caryophyllales > Polygonaceae > Polygonum > Polygonum maritimum. The sequence goes on along the minus strand of OZ002737.1, from coordinate 22,048,088 downwards.
GGACTTGGCTCGAACCCACTTTGGATTTGGCGGGCTTCTTCAACTTAGGCCCAAAAAGGGCCTTTTCCCTCACTTGATGTGTAGGCGTGTGGGCTCCGGGGAAGGCTCATCCATGGGGCCGTGGGGGGCGGCACCGAAGACTTGGAGCGAGGCCATGGGCGCCATGGGGCGCGGCACAAAGCGGGCGCCGGGCACCGAGAGCCGTGGCATGAGGCGGGCACCGAGCGCGGGGCGCGGCTCAAGATAGGCACCGGGCGCCGCGGGGCGCGGCCAAGCCGGCGTGGAAACGCCAAAAGAGGGTGCCCCGGTCCGTGACTTATCAGAAAGTACAGTCACAATGCAATGGGAATGAAACATATCAACGGACCTTGTCTAGATATAGCTTAGTTGCCCATGTTGAAATCATTGTAATCTGGCATTTATCATCCTCGGACAGATTATCAAGTTTCCACAACAAAAAGGACCTCAAAGCATCCTGCAAGGAAGAGAACATGATAGATATTTACACAAATGTAAGACACCACATAGAATGAGAATTACTAAGCACGTCACAACAAATAAAGGTGAGCATTCTGTGAATCAAGAAGCTAGATTTTGTGGGGCAAAGATGTCAATGACCTAAAAGAGAAGTGCAAATTTTTTACTGCTTATTACTCAAAAAGCACGAAAAAGTGTATTTAAGGTATCTAGGAGAAAACATTCCCAAAAATGAGCCAGCCAAAAGCATTATGCTACAACCTATAGACTATCAGATACCGGAAACAAAGAATGTAAACTAATATTACCTGCTCATTTATGCTAATAAACTTCAAAGCGATCTCCTTAAACGACAATATATAGTTGATTTGTCAAGAGAATAACAATAATCAGTAAATAGCAAATGGTAAACAGATGTGAAAATACAAATTAACTTGTGCACTGTGTATCTTGTGTTGTTGTTGTCAAATAATTAGAATCATTCGACAACAACAACAAACAACAACAATTAATGTAGGTCACCACCAGTTCAAAATCAGCAACAAAAACCACATCCTAAAATAATAGCGATCGTATTAGCCCGTGAAAAGCAAAAAAGTGGAAAAGGAGGGGTTTATAAACCGACTACCTCTCATATTATTTTTTGTTTCAGTCTAATTAATAACCCAAATTAGCCAAACCGGTCTCCCCACCTCCTTCCCTCCTAGGAATGAGCAGGGTTGGTACAAACTAGGGTCACTTTGGACCCGAAAAACCGAAGAACTAAACCAAACCGAGCGGTTCGGTTGATCCAATTGATTATTTTAGGGGATAAAATTTATATGAAATTCTAACTACCTAATTTATATAGAGGAAGATCCAACTGATTATTTTTATCAAATCATAAATATTTATCTTTCTATTGTGATTAGTATTTTTTATATACGCAATGATCCAGTTGATTATTTTATTAAAGATATAACACGTGGCGCAATTTTTCAGTAAACACTGTTATCTTGCTTTATACTATACACTAATTTTTTACAATATCGGTAATTATCCCCAATTGTTTACCTCCCCTAGGCATTCTTCCCCCTTCCGGGAGCCCTAGCCGTGGGTACAGGCGTACACCAATTGCACTTGCACATCCCTCGCTTAGCCGGCCGCCCGCGACTCGTCACCGGCTCGCACAGTTCTCGTCCTTGCTCCGGGCACGCCGCCAGCCCGCATCCTCGTCCTCGCAGGTATTCGCAGGTCCTCGCCGGTCTTCTACTTCATCTTCTAGCTCTCTGTCTCGTTCATCTGCCCCATCTCTAGTTCTCTGTCTTGTTCATTCAGCGAATTTTGAGGTAAGATATGAAGATGCCGATCCGATTGTGTTTTAGGTGCCTAAAATTGCTTTGGATATATGAACTTGTTTGTGTAGAGCAACGAGCATGATGAAACAATCAAAGGACCCATTTGAGGCAGCAACATTTGAGGAGCAAGATGAATCGCCACCAGAGTCTCCAATTGAACCTAATGACGATGACACTGAGACACAGTTTCCTACTTCATCATCTGCGATCAACCAAAAAGATGACACTGGTGGGGGCGGGGGCAAGGGTTTGATTACCCATCAGGGTATGGCATCAACTTCAGCAGCTCCAACTGGCTCAGCGCTGCCCAGCAATAAAAACAAGGAATACGACGACGAAGAAGAGGAGGAAAACATGGATATGGAGCTCAAGGTACCATCTACTGGCGATCCTGATAAAATGGCCAAAATGCAGTGAGTCCTTGAGCTGCAACTTCTCCCTTTTACTCACATTTTTGCGTCTGCACTTCATTTACCAAGTATTACGAGTTTTATGCACTGTCTATGTCTTTGCAAGCTTCTAGCCTTGAGTTTCTTTCCCAATCAAGGTAATTTAGTGAAGTCAACGATGAAGGAACATGTAGCCAGTTCTCTGTAGCAAGCCCTTTCTCGTGGAGTGCGCAAAAGGAGGAGAAAAACAGGCTTAACTTCATTATGGAGAGCTAATTTATTTGGTGAACATACTTATATGCAAAGCCCTTGCCTAATGATGTAGGGGGGACTGATAGAATGATAATGTCATGCTATGCAAATGCCTTATATAATGTGGCAATTGAATGTTTTCCAAACAGACCTAATCATATCTTTCACTTCTCACAGGGCTATATTATCACAGTTTTCTGAGGAACAGATGAGTAGATATGAATCATTCCGCAGATCTGGTTTCCAAAAATCCAACATGAAAAGGGTAAAGTCATTTGTTGTTGGTTTGTCTTTCCACTATCACATATCACTATCTTTATCCCATGGTGTTCCCTTTATGGCTTGCTGATTGATTCTGTGTCTTCTCTCTTATTTCCCTTGAATTGTAGTTGCTTGCAAGCATAACTGGCAGTCAGAAGATTTCTATACCAATGACAATTGCCGTTTCCGGAATTGCAAAAATGTTTGTTGGCGAGCTTGTTGAAACAGGTAGCCTGTGCCTTTGTTGTGTGAAATCTACATAGCAAGAAATTGTACCCAAACTTAGCAATTTAGCTCCCACATCTTTGAGCTTCTGTCAAGTGCTTTGCATAGATGTTCTTCTTATGCTTTCCGAAATGCTAATTAAACTTATATTTTGGGTGACTGATAATATTTGACAGCTAGGGCAGTTATGACCGAGAGGAATGAATCTGGCCCGATCCGCCCTTGCCACATCCGAGAAGCGTATAGAAGATTGAAGCTTGAAGGTAAAGTACCAAGAAGATCGGTTTCAAGACTTTTTCGGTAGCTGGTTTGTAGGTTCATCAAGCTTATGCATCTAAAGTTATACTGTGACTGCTCTATTAAATGTGGTCCTATTCTATTTCAGCAGCCTTCTCGAGAAATATGTTTCTACCCTATTTCAGATATTTTTAATATTTTTCCACCTTACTTTCTAACATTGATACCTTGTTTGGTCACTGACCCTCCTTTCTACTGGTGTTGAATTCACATAATCCAAACACTTTTACATCAAAGTTCAAGCAAGCAAGTCTGTGATCTTAGCAGATTTCTGTGGGCAATAGGCCTCTGTTCACTTGGCTTCTATTCTTTCGACCAAAAAAACTTAGCTTCTACTCAGATTCGTATATTCTCCAGGGTGATAGTAGTGGCTGGGTTGTCTGTTATAATCAAATGTAAGTTATGCTGCCAGATGTACAACATGGTATAAATTATCTGGGAGCACAACTTATTATATTCGGAAAGCCTGTGTTCATTCTTGATAGTGGCGACAGGGTATGCTGGGCATTACATTTACACGTCTAGATGGCCAAAAAAGAAATGCAAAGTGTTCACATCGAAGAAGATTTTCTTTCTTTTAGATTGGAAAAGAGAAAATATACTCCGTCTAACCAACTTAACGAATACTGTTGGAAAATTCAGAAAGTACATGAACATATATTAGAAAAACCATTGTTTTGATCATGGAATAAGTGTTCTCAATCGATCTCTCTAACTTAGATGCTCTAATATCGATTTATAATTCAGGAGAAGAGATTGAAAATAATACATGCACTGCAAAGCTATCAAATATCAATTTCTGAAAACGGTGATTGTTCATACATTACAAATTTCAAACAGAGGTACAAAATACAGTGTCTAGGCATAACAAGAGATTCCAGATGACCAAGAAAACACAACGCACGCTTTGGAATTCACATTGGTAAACCATAATAAATCAGCAAAGAAAAGTTACATCCCAAATCACTCACTTGACCACAAAACAAACACCAAACCCAAAAAACGGAAAAAAAAACGAGGAAATGAAAGATGTGGTGATGATCCTTGTTTGTTCATTTGGCCTTGGGTGTTTCCTCTGCCTCTGGTTTTTGTTGCTCCACCTTGGTTGGAGTGTCCTTGGCTGGGGGATCGGCCGGGGCAGCTGCCTTCTCCGACTCGGGTACAGCAGCTTTCTGAACCACCGTGTCCTTGGGCTCAACCTCGGTGGTGGCAGTCTGGGCCGGTGCTGTCGTGACTTCAACTTCCCTAGAGCTTGTGGTCATCGTAGGCTTCTCTTCACTGACAATGAGTGCGGATATCTTTTCAAGTACAAAAGTGACGGGTCCCGAGACCAAAGCCACTCCATATAGCTTGGTCGCGTCACAAACCGCCTTGGAGCCCGGGAAATCTACAGTCCATCATCACAACAACAAGATCGACAACATCGTATCAATTTGAACTAGGATTTGTACAATGGAGATTGAGTTGACGCGTAGAGATGGATGATATATATACTACAAGCATACCTACTGACACAAGGTCCTCGAGGAACTTGTGGACTTTTGTTGAGTGCTTCTTCAGGCCAACCTCACTAGGCTCCTTGATCAAAGCCTGCAACCCCGGCCCCCACACGTACATATATATATATTACAAACTCTTAGCAACCTTATAGATTTATATTATATCAATTCTGAATTAGAAGAAAGAAACTTAATTATATAACTTGAACTGATAAGCTAGACCTTGATCTCTGTTGAGGATTCTTCATAAATCTTTATGACATTGGGCTTGAGCTCATCCTTTCTCTCTTCAACCTCCTTGCTAATTTCCAACTGCGTGTTATCAAACCCACCGTTCACGGACACCATTAATTCATATATGATGATCAAGCATTTGAAAAACAAAACAAAACAAAATGGGAACCTTGGATTGGTCAAAAGACTTGCATGCTTCAGCAGCAGCGCTAGCCAGCTTCTTGCCGCCGAGCAGTGTCTTGAACTTGGGAATCACCCTGTTCTTCCACAAATCCATTTCTTCCCTTAATTTTTATCCCACTTGGGAAATTCGATCCAATCAACAAAGACTATATATATATATATATATATATATATATATATATATATATGTATATATTCTAATGGAATATAGTCTTGAGCGATCATGGAAGACAATGGAGGTCACCACCACTATATTTATACACACATCATACAGGCAGGAGGAATTTTGGGTATATGCCCATGGTATCATACAACCCCTTCTCTTGGACTTATATTACATAAATGCCATGCATCTTGTTGTCACATTCCCTTGTTTTATTAATTTCCAACCAAAACTATATCTATTTGTCTATAGGGGGAAATTAGGACAACATTGACAAGGGTTGCCACGTCAGCATATGGGTGGACGAGAGCCAAGTCATCTACCTTAAAACGTAAGAGCATCTCCAACAGCATCTCCAAATTCTTGGAAGTTGTGAATTTGGAGATTTTTGTCCTAATTTTGGCCCCAACAAATTCTCCAAGTCATCTCCAAAATGGAGAAGATCTCCAAAACTCATGGTGGGTTCTCCAAATTTGGAGATTTCTCTCCTTGCTCCATATTGTGAATTTGCAATTAATATTTTCTTTTCTTTTTAATTTTTTTGGTTAATTAAATGTAAAAGATTGTTTTTTCTTACCTCTTCAACTCTTTCATCCCATCATGTTTTACTTCAATAAATATTGATTTCTCCAAAATGGAGAAATTGTTGGAGTTGGAGCAATTTTCTTTTGGAGAAAGTAGCTATTTTTTCCCCATTTTGGAGAAAGTTTTGGAGCATCTCTTGGAAATGCTCTAAGAATATTAAGGGCTCGTTCGGATGTAGCGGGGGGCAGTAGCGGGGGCGGAAAGTTGCGAATTCCGCAAGGCCAAGGGCGTGTTCGGCGACAGCGGGAGATGAAGCTGAACGCCGATTCCGCTCCCGATTTCCGCTGTCATCTCTCCCCTCCTACCCCCAAGGGGACGCGGAATTCGGTAGCGGATTAGGCAAAATCGCCTCCGCTACTTTGCCCCTTTTTCCACCCGATACCCTCCCCTCAAAACAAATTCATATCTACTGGAGGCGATTCGCGAAGAAGCCCAGGCCCCGCCATTCAGATCTGAGGCGAAGAAGGAGGTTGCCGAGCGCCGGTGAAGGTATTCGCCCTCCTCACACTACCCTTCGTTCTGATTTTGTTCCAATTCCGGTGCCGGCGACCTGGACGGCTCCTGAACGAGGGTCGTCGACCTGAGCGAGAGGACCACCTGCACAGCTTTAAGGGTTTGTCGAGCAAACAATGGGTGGTATACTGGTATGGTTTTTGAGGTTTAGGACTTTCCTTATAATGAACATGTAAAGTTGTTTTGTATGGATTTGTTAACTAAGACCCTTAGAAGTTGAACAAATGAACTTAAATAATGCCAAGGTGCTAACAGGTTAGCTCTGTTGGATCCAAGGTAAGTTATTAGCATCAAATCTGTTATATGCTTACTGATTATTATATCTCTTTGACAAGGCTTATGTATGACAATGAAATTATGTGTTAACAAACAGGCATTCATCAGTAGTTGTGATTATAAACGTGTCTCCAAATGGAACCTCAGTTGTTGTTCCTGCTTTAAAAAAGCGAGGCTTCCAACTGCATCCAGTTCAGGTAATGATACTACTACACTATCTAGCTGAAATCGTTTAGCTCTCTGCAATAACATTTCCCAACCCGTGTTTGATCTCTATTCTTTTTGTTGCAGTTGTCTTCAAACGATTGCGTGGTGAAGAATTCGCAGTATGAAGATTCGACTGGCACCTTTGAAATACCAGAAAAGACTACAGTTGTGTTTGTCGAGCCCCGTAACTGAGTTCTTATGCCTATGACCTCAAAATGCAGTCAAATATATGTCGAAACTGAAGTTAAAACAAAGGCGGTTAATAAGGCTTGATGCCAAAAGTCTGGAGAAATTTTAGGAAGAGTTCATTTTAGGAAGGTCCTCAAAATGAAGAGAATGTAGTATGGGTATATATACAGTAGAATGTAGCAAGGAATGGAAGCTCCAGTAGAAGAATGAATAAGAGGGCTACTGTAAAGAGCACCAATGTAATTTGCATGTTTTTTTTTCCGGTTGAGATGTCATTTGCATGTTCGAACAATAAAATGTTCATATTTAGAAGTCTCTGTTTATATTCATTTGTATTAAGGCTGCAAAACTCGTAATATATTTTTAAAAATGATCAATCCTGGAATTCCCACGATGGGCTAATATACGTGAACAGGTGACAACATGCTAATGTTAATTAAGTGAGGGTAAGTAAAGGTATGATTTTTTTTATTATTTGTTTTAAATGTGAGGGTATTTTGGTCTTTTTAACATACATTTTTCGGGATTCAACTAGTTTTCTTACCGAACACTCATTTCAAGTTTTTCTACATTCTGCTACTTAATTCAGTCTCAGCTACTTTTCGGATTCAGCTTTCATCTTCAGTTGTCAGCTTTCAGTTACAGCTTTCAGCTAATTTAACGAACAGAGCCTAAGTCCATGCTGTTGGATCTACATCTACATCAGCTCGGACTTGTTTGTGTTTTGTGATTGAACTAAAATGCACGTAAGAACTAGATTCTCTTGGTTCGACCCCTTACTTGCATGTTATACTTGGTTTATTTGTTTGGGTTTTATTTTTGATTTTGGGAACAACGACTTTACCCGGGTCAAATTTTGGCGCCGTTATTGGGAATCTTTCTTCTTGTGTGTTTTTGGTTCGATCTCGGTTTCTGAGCCGAAACCGCATCCGCGGCCACCTCGGCACGCCCGCGGTTTATGCCCAGAACCCTCCTTTGGGTGCAGACCTATCTTATGGTCTGTACCCGGTCTACTAATACTTCTCCTGTTCGCTTTGATCCAGAAATTGACAGGACTCTCGAAAGAATAAGGAGCGCACCAAGAGCTTCTACAGCCCACAACCTTTTGCATCCTCTCTCTTTCTCTGACTCTAAACCAGAATAAGCAATGGCGGACCAGACTATTCGCCAGTTAACCGCGCCTAGTCTACAACAGCAGCAGCTGACTGTTCAGTTTCCTGATCTTGGGGAAGGTGTGAAGTTCGAACTCAAGTCCGAGCTGATCCACCACATACCAACCTTCCACGGGTTGAGCACTGAAGACCCGAATAAGTAAATTACAGAGTTCCATGCCATCTGTGATACGTGATTGCCGACGTCATTGCCACAATCTCGTGTGCGGAAGCCAAACGATGAGAGTCCACAGGATCGGGAGTGATACGGCACGGGCCGTTCTCACACCGGCTCGGCTGTGCACAACGGCGCCCGGTGCCTACCATGTGCCGCGCCCCACGACGCTCGGTGCCTCACTCCCAGCCTTCGGCACCGTGCTTGGCCCCGAGGCCGCACCCCTTGCACCCGACATACTTGAGCCAACGGTCCCTTTCTTTGGACCCTTGACTAGGAGTCGTGCTAGGCTTCTACAAGGCCAGCTCCAGGCTAACCTAGCGCTTCCAAGCCCATCATCTTGTGTGGTGCACAAGGCCTCTACCTTTCTTCAAATAACAAGCCCAATAGAAGAACCAGGTGGGCCCGAGCCCATTTCTTTAATTGAAGACGCCAGGCCTCCTATTCCTAGCATCATCAAAGGCGTCTCACATCAAGAGGATTGCTTGTACGCCACACAAAGGCTCTACAAAGGCTCTTCAATACCCGTCATTAAGACATTACTTGGGCGCCACACAACATCCCCATCAAAGCTACGTCATAAAGAGCCCCTAGAATTAATGATGACATGCCTTGGCGTCCAAGCAATTTACTTGGAGCGCAAGGTTCCCTTTCGGTATTTAAAGCACACCTTGGGCCGTAAGCAACACCGCCTTCAATGTGATGCCATCAAGACGCCCACATTGAAGACGCTTGACTTGGAAGGCAAGCACCCAGCTTGGCAGCCAAGGCACTCTACCGCCTCATTTACTCTTCCTTGGGCTCCAAGGACGCCTCTCCTACCTTTGCTATAAAAGGGGCGCTAGGCCTCTCATTTTAGTTAGATTGGATTTTGAGTAAAAAGAGCTTTAAGCCTTACTCATCCGGTCTCTTCTCCTCAAGGGAGATCGGGCCGGGGGAGTCCCTTTCGTTGACTTCTAGCCTCAGCCGATTCTTGTTGAATCCTTAGCTTGATCATTCCGTTCAATCCTTTCTTTCATCTAGACCATTTCTCTACGTTTCAAATTGTAAACACACGTTTCCACCATCTATCAATAAATCAGTTTGAATCACTTACAATTTCAAATCAAGAACACCTCCACGAGACTCCTTCGAACTAGATTCGAGTTGATCCTAGGGCTGCGTCTATCTGAGAGGATGTTTCGCCTTGTTGGATCGTAAGTCAATAAAGTGGGCGTCCTTATGAAGTAAGGACGTCCTTGGACGCGGCTATTTATAGAGGAACCTCTCAAGACCAAAGCAGTCCTTGAGAGTAAACATCTACCTCTTTGGAAGATTTTCGAATAGCTTTCTTCCTTTCTTATTGAGTGTCCTTACAGTTACAAGGCGAGGATTACACTTCTCTGGTACGTGAGAGTACGTCCCTAAGTCCACTAGTAAAACTCCTTTTAGCCGTTCACTATAACCTAAATCAATCTCTAAAGGACGCTATTCCTACGTCCCTTACAGTACTTCGTAAGAGACAATCCTTTCTTTTTAAGTTTTTCTTTACAAACAGTTTTGTGGTTTGGTTTAGCATTTCTCTCAATCTAACACCTAGTTCTTGAGTGTTCTTGACTTGTTCTTCGTGTTCTTGATCGTTGTCGTATTCTCTCTGAATATTCTCTGAAAGGCTTGAGTCACAATAAATACCCGAGGGGTATTTGTAGTACTTGGGGAAGGGCGTCTTTCCTCTGACGATCATGCCCTTCCTGTACGTTGCTACAGGATCAGCGTCCACGTGTCCTTGGCGGTGATGAGGTAAGCTTCCTGGCAACAACTGTAGTACTCGGCTACAGGATCGGCTTCCACGTGGTGATGGACTGATCTACAAGATCGGCCTCCACGTGTCCCAGATGATCAAAGCTTGTAGAGTGATGTCATCTTGTCGGGTCGCCTTGTAAGGACTCTAGAGTTGAGCTCGCTTTCCTACTTGCTTGGGACTACGTCCTTGACTAAATAGAAACTTCATCGGTCCTTACTTCTGGAAAGTGGCGTCCCTTCTTCTCAGGGACAGCCACATCACTTGTTGTCCTTTTCATAACTGGCGTTCCTGAAACACTTGAACAAATTTATTATATCAAAGTGAGTTTGTCATATAAAAACTAAGGGACGATTGTTATAGGCACAATGTTAAGTACAAAGGAGTCCTTAACATCGTCTCAACACGCCTGCTGCCTTGTTCAATCTTGCTTGCTCCTAACAACCTGGAGGCTCGCCCTTGGATTGGAAGATCCAACAAGGATTAAAACCTTGACGGTGTGGAGTAGGGACGATTGGCAAACTGGCGCCCAATCGGCCACCTGCTATACACAACACGATGAACACCAATTTTAGTTGAATAAATTTCACGATTGCTAATGAATTTGTGTAGGTTGATATTTGATTTAGTCATGCAATTGTTGAATAGAATTAAAGAGAAACAAGAGGGAGAGAAGAGAGAGAGATGCGAGAGGGAGAAGAGGTTGTCAAGTGATAACTCTTCTCGGATGGTTGTTGTGGATGGACGACAATGATGATGTTGAATGATTGAAGTTCGAATGATGTTGATGATGAATGGTTCGGCTGAGTATGAGAACAATGGTTCGAAATTCTCCAAGTATGAAATCGGTTGGATTATTCTCCCAAGAAATCAACTTAACCAAGTTAATTTCCAAGGAATCAAATTTGCTTTATTGAATGAAAAAGGTGCGTTTAAATAGACAACCTAGAAGCCAGAACTCTATCTCTAACAAGATTCTAGGATAGAATTTTGTTTGGGAAAGAAGTAATGGAAACTAACAAAGTTACTAGTTAAAAATAACAAACTAACAAATTAACTAGTTAAACTAACAAAGTAACTAGTTAAACTAGAAACTAACTAGTGAAAAATAACAAACTCTATCTAGCTAGGAATAACCCAATCTTGCGGCCCAAGTAAGGGAAGACGCGTCCTAGGTGGATGAGGGGCTTGTTGCCCATGCATGTCGCGTCCAAACCGTGTGGATGAAGTGTGCGTGCCGCATCCTTAGGTGTGGGCGTGATTTGTGCCGCCTCAAGGCCTATACTTAGATAAAATAGAGAAAAGAAAAGGCAAGTGCCCAAAATAGCAAACCTTTCTAAATCTAGAAATAACTCAATGGATAGGCATGCCCCAAATATCAATTCGGGTCATGACAGATGAGGGTGGTCCATTGTGGCCCATGTGACTCGAGCATAGTTGGAATGCGCGCCAAAAGGACTCTCGTGGCTTTCCTTAGCTTCTTGGATCGATCTCTAGTGATTGGTCCATCGAAGGGGACTCAGGCTAGGTCCTCGATCCCATGCGGAGTCATTGGTGCTTGGTCTGCATGAGTCTGTGTTAGCATGAAGCCAACCGATGTCACCGAAGATCAAATAAAGCTTTATTTGGGTGTGACATATGCAAATAGTCAAGGTTATTCAACTTTATTTCATGCCTATGTCACATCAAGGAGTAGATATTCATGCATCTATCATACCTCTCTTTCTCAATATATATCATCTAAGATGCATATGGCTCATATCATGATAATGTTTTACCATTCTAAAGATTTGCTTGATTGGAAGCTAAATAGGTCTAAAAAGAAAAGCGGTCGATTTTATGCCTGTATAATGTCATATCATCTTGAAATTGGTAATTATGTTGTGTCTATATCAATTATATATTATAGATTGTACGTATAGTCTTCTGTTTCTTATCTTATAGATCAATGGGATTCGAGTTCGAATCTTTCCCAAGCGGGAGGGGATGATGTGTCACAAGCCGAGCCACATCATGACTCGTGGTCAGACGTGAGCCAAGAGGACACACCACCTCCACAACCGGCCACGCTAGGCCCCATTACCAAGTGTAGGATACAACTACTTCAAGAAAAGCTTCAAATGGCCCTCACTATAATGGGCCCAATGCTAAACCACAAGGCTGGGCCTTTAATGATGCTCCAAAGTGATGGGCCAATTGTCAACACTGGTGGGCTTAGACCGGGTGAATTCCAAGGAAGCCCATCAAAGCTATCTCATCAAGACCCCCTACAATCAATGACACAATGCCTTGGGGTGCAAGGAACGTACTTGGGGCGCAAGGATGACTCATCCACCATTAATTCACTCGTTGGGCCACAAGCAACGTCTCCATCAAAGCTCTCTAATTAAGACCCTCTCTTGTAATGCCGAAATACCTTGGAGAGCAAGGAACTTACTTGGACCGCAAGGAAGACGTCTCCACCACACATCTATTCCTATGGCAGCAAGCAACACCGCCATCAATGCATCTCCATCAAGACACCCACATTAAAGATGCATGACTTGGATGGCAAGCAACTACCTTGGCGGCCAAGGCACTCCACCGCATCTCTCCTCTTGCTTGGGCTGCAAGCATTATTTATGACGCCTCTCCCTCCCTTCGCCTATAAAAGGAATGCCACCCCTCTCATTTTTAGGCAGCTTATGACGTTGAAACTTGGAAGACACTTTGTCTCTTTTGGGTTGTAAGCTCTTCCTCCTTCTCTCTTGGTGAGTTATATCCAAGAGTAGAAAGGGGGTTTGGTGTTGGATCGTTAGTCTTACAAGGGGCGTCCTTTACTCTGTCAAGGGCGTTCTTGAGGGTTGCGTCCTTAACAGCTATTAAGGGCGTCCTTTTATCAGCGGAATAAATGACTAAACAGGTAAAGTAAATAAGCAAGGAACACGTCTATTTATAGAGGAACCACTCAAGACCAAAGCAGTCCTTGAGTGTAAACTTCTACCTCCTTGGAGGATTTCCGAATAGCCTTTTCCTTTCTTATTAAGCGTTCTTACAGTTATACTGGCGAGTTCTTTACACTTCTCTGGCACTTAGATTGCGTCCTAAGTCCACTAGTAAAAACTCCCTTACGCCTATAACAGTAACCTAGCTTAATGTTCTAAAGGACGCTACTCTCACACGTCCTTACAGTTCTTCGTAAGGACTTCTCTTTTCTTTGGTTTTCTCTTACAAACACTTTGTGATTTGGTTTCAAACTTTCACTCGATCTAACACCTAGTCTTGAAGAGTTCTTGACTTGTTCTTGGTGTTCTTGATCGAGGTCGCTTTCACTCTAATTCTCTCTGAAAGCTTAAGTCACAATAAATGCCCTGGGGGGTATTTATAGCACTTGGGGAAGGGCGTCATTTCCTCTGACGATCATGCCCTTCATGGACATGGCTACAGGATCGGCTTCCACGTGGTATGGCGGTGATGAAGGGACGTTTCCTGTATCCAACTATAGGACTCCGCTACAGGTTCGGTCTCCACGTGGTGATGGACTGATCTACAGGATCGGCCTCCATGTGTCCTCGATGATCAAACATTGTCGAGTGATGTCATCCTGTCGGGTTCCAAGTAAGGACGCTTGGAGTTGAAGCTTGCATTCCTACTTGCTTGAGGACTGCGTCCTTGGCTCAAGTAGTATCTTAGCTCGTCCTTACAGTTGAAGCTGGCGTCCCTTCACCTCAGGGACGTCCACACACTTGTTGTCCTATTCATTACTAGCGTTCCTGAACACTTGGACAACTTTATTAGAATCAAAGTGAGTTTGTCATATCAAAACTAAGGGACGATTGTATAGGCACAATATTAAGTACAAGGCAGTCCTTAATATCGTCCCAACCATTTCCCCCTTTTTGATGATGACAAACCCTTAGGCAAAATAATAGTTTTGACATTGAAGCTTAGCATGCATGAAAACTTAAAGTGCGTCCTCTGAGACTTAGCAAGAATTTCATAAGCACAAGTTTTCACCCGTTGATCCTTCTAGCATTTGGATATTAGGGACAGAGTAACGTCCTAGAAAGTGTTCTAAGCGTCCTCTATTTATTCTAGCATGACGTTCCTTGGTCCTTTCACTAATATTTCCCCCTTAACACTTGCTTATTCTAGATAACTAATATATATAGCGCATCTTTGCAAAACTACACTTCCCCCTTTTGGCATCATCGAAAAGGATAACAAGTGAATAAGGACGGTAGCATAAAAACATAATATAGGCAGTGGAACGCTTAAACAATCAAGTGCATGCAAACCATAGGAATTGCCATTCAAAGGAACATAGAGTATGTTATTACAGACCAAAAAGGATCAAGTGTTTGAATAAAAAAGAAGCACAAGCTAAAATGATTGAGGGATTAAAGTGGGAGGACGGGAATCACTGAGGACGTCAGCTGGAGGACTCTTGATAATACTTGAGAAGCTTTTCATGGAGTTCCGCAGACTCTTTCATTGCCTGGATCATCACGCGCTGGTTATGGAGAATAGCAGCCATGAGTTCTTGCGGTGGGTACTGCTCAGGGTTCTCCGGCGGAGGAATTGGCTGAGGACCTGAACTGCTTGAGGGAGCGTCCAAATGTGGAAATGGAGGAGGCGAGTCCCTTAGCAGCGCTTGGTCCAACAAGTCAAAATCAGTAGCTTCATCTGTACCAGCAAGCTCTTGACCCATAGACGCTTGGCGTTCTTCCTCAACAAGCTTGGCCAACCGTTCTTGTTCAGCTCTTTTCTCAGCGGCAGCTTTCTCAGCCTTTAACTGTTTCTTGATAGACGGCAGCTCTTCGGAGTTCCTAATATTGAGCAGTCCCTTGCGCTGATCCCAGTGCATTCCCAAAGTCTCTTGTTCCACTGTATCGTCATAGGCGTTATGCTGTTGAAGAATAATCTTGACGAGTCCAGGGAACGGCAGGGCATGCTTCTTCCTTGCGCACTTTGCCATATGTTCCATTGCAATGCGCGGAAGATTGATGGGACGGCAAGAGAGGAAAGCGTCCAGCAGCAGACAGTCAATGGTTTGGACTACGCTCTTCTTCTCTTGCCTTAGCACAATAGCGTGGCAAATGAAGTAGTGTGCGATCGCCCCAATTTTAGAAAGGACGTGCGCCACTCTATCATTGCCTTGGGGCTTCTTGCCGCAGAAGATTCTCTCAAGCAGCTCATCTACCTTGGCGTCCTCCATGTCAAATCCATTGGCAGGCAAAGAACTGAAGGCTCTGATTCGGCCTATTTTGTACAGGTTTACTCTTGTATTTTAGGGCTATATTGAGTGTGTTTAGGTTAGAGTTGTGCATTATTGTAATCTCTAGGCCGAAGACACAAGAATTCAAGAATCAAGAGTTTTAAGGCGTTTTGAGCTGTCTGCGCGACACCACTTGCTTGCAAAAGCTATATCTTGAGCTACAGAGGTCGGATTGAGCTGATTCCGGTGCCATTGGAAATATAACTTCAAGGGCTTCAATTCATCTTTTTACACCGAAGTCAGATTCCAAGCCGAAGATGGTCAAAACAACCTCCAAAGTGACGTCAGTGGTTCTATCCCGATACCGCGACCGCGGTGCTTCTCGAGACCGACTTGTTCTTCTCTGTTGTGAAAGCGCGGGCGCGGTGGGAGCGACGCGACCGCGGTGATGCGGAATCCGAAGCGGGCCGAAATCTTTCTATCTTGTTTCCTTTTCTATCTTTTGCCTCTTTCCTTATCTATCTCGTGGAGCTTGTTCCTTAGGCTATATAAGGAGGAGACTCTTTAGGTTTTAGGGACATTCTACATTCTACCTTCTACCTTCTTCCTCAATTAATTCTTTAGTTTAGTTATGGAGAGCTAGTCTCCTTGGGTTTGTTCAAGGAAGAAACTCTGATGTATGAACTCGTGAGGTTTTGGTAATTGATTTATATCCTTTGGTTAATATTGATTCTCTTGTGCTTCATCTTATGATTGTTGATTGTTTCTCTAGGATTCGCGACCCTATTGAATTGATTGATGTTCTACTGTTTGATTAGGTTTGGACCATGGACAAAACTAATCTGTGAAAACAACTTAACCTTGACCTGTTGTCTATGCAACTAGGATTAAGAAGAGAATTGATTGTTTTATCTTGCAATTGACTCGTAGCTTGATTGTTTGATATTATATCCTGCATATCCTTGTTCTCTATGCTAATTTTAGGTTAAGCGTCCTTGCCTAGGGTTATAGAATTGCTTGGACCGTGGACTTGCGATTGTTAATGATCAGGATAGGAATTAACCATAGGTGTGAATGAAATCAATGGATGAATCTATGATCGAGTGATTATATCATGAATGGATCTTTTGAATGAACTTGTTTCCATATCACTTGTTTCCCATAATTGTCTGCTTGTTTGTTTTGTTTTCTTAGTTTAGTTTAGTTTAGATCTTTCTCCTAAACCCCCCTTCTTTGGTTGATATCAATATTAATACTAGAAGCCATTGTTCTCTTGGGTTCGACCCCTTACTTGCATGCTACACTTAGTTTGTAGTTTGGGTTATTTACCTTTGATCTTGGCACGACGACTTTAGCCGAGTCAAATTTTTGGCGCCATTGCCGGGGAACTTAGGTTTCTTTCTAGTGTTAGTATTTTTATTGACTATTGTGTGGACCTAACTTACGGTCTACACCCTTGCTACTAACTCTTTCCCAAGTGCTGTCGTTGGTTTCAGGAGACAGGATGGTTGTTGAGTACCCCGCGCTAGCTGAAGGGGTGAACTTTGTGGTGAATTCTGGTTTGATTAAGTATTTACCTCGATTTGGTGGGCAGCCTGATGACGATGCAATCAAACATCTTACCGAGTTTCACTGGGTCTGTTTGGGCATGAAACCTGCTAAGGTCACTGAAGATCAAATCAAGATGCGTGCTTTTCCGTTCTCTTTGACCGGATCAGCTAAGGAATGGTTTTTCTCAATATTAACGAATCCTCACTCTCAGCGGATCACAACATGGAGTCAGTTGAGGATGGCATTCTTGGACAAGTACTTTCCCATACCAGTAAGGGCAGCTATTAAGAGAGACATCACCCATCTTCAACAACATGACGGGGAGAGCCTGTACGATTATCTTGATCGCTACAAAAGGCTCGTTGCTAGTCATCTAGGCCATGGGTTCACAGATCACGATCTTATTGAGTACATCATGTTTGGCATGTGCTCTGAACACAGCAGATTAGTGAACGCTTCATGTGGAGGCTCCTACCTAGACAAAGCTCCCCAAGAAGTCTTCAGGATAGTGGAGAACTTCGCTGAGGACCATAGAAGCCGGATACCTCGCTGCCTTGACATACCATCGTCTGATGAGCTTCTTTCGAAGAAATTGGAGGAGATGAATGAGCTAATTGATAGGAAACTCTGAGATATGAACTTGGCAATCGAGTTGAAAATGAGGGAAATTTCCGAGAAGATCAATATTACTCCTCAAGCACTGGTGAATGTAAGTGCTATGTCATTAAGGAGTGGACGAGAGTTGGGCATAACGAATGACGCTCCTGTTGCTATTCCGCGACCGCATCAGGCAGACCGCGACCGCAGAATCCCTACAGAAGCTCACGTTGATTTCTCAACGGATGATCCGCGACCACGCCCACCATGCCGCGCCCGCGTGCTCTATGCAGAAACAGTGGAAATCCAAGAAGACACGACCCGCGACCGCGGACCACATTCCCGCGACCGCGGTGGTGTAGAGGTTGAGCCCCAAGTTTCTGTCGACGATCCGCGACCGCGGTCCACTTTCCGCGAGCGTGGATCTTCTGTTGTCGACAATGATTCACAAGAGAAGCCGAACCTTCTTCCTCTGGTTCCCTAGAAGCCAAGTCCACGTCTTCCAGAAGCACTCAAATACTCTATATGGGATGATGAGACGGATGATCCTGATGGTATCACGACAGAGGAGCCTGATGATGCTTTGGAGGTTTCCCTTCCGCTTGAAGAGATGTTTATGTCTCCTACGGTGGAACCCTCGGTTGAAATCAATCACGATCCCTGTATCCTTTCCTCTTCTCCCCTATTTTTCATTGATTGTCCTTTGGGTGTTGAGATAGGTCTTGAGCATGCTAGATTGCCTAATGAGATCTCGCTTAGTAATCTTAAAATAGGTGATAGTGCTAAAATTGAATTTGTGTCTTTTGATGAATACTTTGAAAAACCACGTAATATTCCAAACTGGTTTCATCCTAATCAAGCTGATCATAACTTCTCTCGCTACTTTGATAAATTGAAACGGTGCCTTAATGATATATTATTCACTGTCAATTCATTTTTGTGCTATGTATGCTTGCATGAGAGTTGTTCGCAGATATTTGATAGATTGCTCAGGTCATTGACGATGTCCGATCATGAGTACGTCGAGCCATCGATGTTAACCAAAGGCGCTTCTCGGGAGGCAACCCGAATTTGAGATCCTAGTTGAAAATAAAAATAAAATTTTTCCGGGCTAACGTGCAGGTACTAGGTCCGAAAGGACATTCTGGTGCAAAACTGCGCTCGCGGCAGCCATACCGCGCCCGCGGTGGAGCACCAGAACGCATCCCGACGTACAGGTACTAGCGCCGCGGTCGCGGTACTCGTACCGCGCCCGCGGTTATCATGCAGTGGGTTCCGAAAAAAAAAAAAATTTAACCTCGCCCGTGCCTAGGGTACCGCGCCCGCGGTGAGGCCAGGTCTGGCAAAAAAAAATCGAAAAAAAAAGGTTTCGGGCATCTATCTTCTACTTTCCATTTATCTTTACCATCCATATATCTTTTCCATCGTTCTATCTTTACCATCATTCTTTCTATCCATCTATCTATCTTTTATTTTCCATATATATTTTTCCACCACCTTCTATATTTCTTTTCATTCATCTTTGGAATTATTTTTGTATTGGCTATGTGCAAAAGCCTAAGTATGGGGGAGCTTTGTTCCCCCACATGTCATCACGGCTCGCGATCAAGTATTCGTCCATCTCCCGAGAGACGAGCCAAGATACAAAGGCTTTGTTGCACATCATCGGGTTCGAGAGAAGTCAAGTGCACGAGACTGCACCAAGGCCGCGACCGCGCCACACCAAACGCGCCCGCGGTTTCCTTCCGGAAGTTGGCGTTTTATCTCGCTGTGTTGATTCCGCGCTTGCGGCCCGTACACCCGCGTCCGCGGTTTGCCTGCAGAATGGTGATTCCAAAGCTTTCGTCCATGCTTTCTACCACCCTTTGAAGAGTTCTTCCATTCCACCCCGCTTCAATCATTTGTGAGTCTTCTGATATACTTTCTTCCTTGCTTCTATCCTTTCTCTTTGCTTCATTGAGGACAATGAAGGATTTAAGTATGGGGGAGGGAGTACTTGCATTCGCTTATCCTAGTTAGCTTAGTTAGTGATTTGCTTCAAATTTTTGATTTTCTTCTTTTCATGGAGCACTTGCACCATACTTTTTGCATAATAAGAAAGAAAGAAAAAGAAAAAGATAGAAAAAGCCATAAATATTGAAAAAAGGCATATGAAATCCTGGGATGAGTTGAAAACCCGAAAGAGCGGCTCAGGTAATAAGTAGGTAACCGGGACCAGCATGAGGCTGGGGTAATATGAGGTTTATGAGTGATTGTGAATATTTGTGAGCACACCTTGAGAAAAATGAAAAGAGCGGTTAGGTGAAAACCCGAAAGGGTGCCTAAGTAGAATTGAGCGGTAAAATTCGAGTGTTTAGGATCATTCTTGCTTGGGGACTTTGGGGCTTCATGTTAGATTTGGGTAGATCCTAGGTTGCTCTTTCATGTTTTTAGAGCTTGTGTGTTATATCTTGTTGTGAGGTGTGTGTTTGAGCTTCATTGTTTTTATGCTCATGATTTCTCTATATTTTTGGGTTCGGGTTGTGAGTTGAGTGTTTTCTTCTTCCCTTGTATTTCCTAAGATCTTAGATGTGCTGATTTGTTATATTTGTTTTGAGCTTACTCGAGGACGAGCAAGATCTAAATATGGGGGAATTTGATTCGGCCTATTTTGTATAGGTTTACTCTTGTATTTTAGGGCTATATTGAGTGTTTTTAGGTTAGAGTTGTGCATTATTGTAATATCTAGGCCGAAGACACAAGAATTCAAGAATCAAGAGTTTTAAGGCGTTTTGAGCTGTCTGCGCGACACCACTTGCTTGCAAAGGCTACAGAGGTCAGATTGAGTTGATTCTGGTGCCATTGGAAATATAACTTCAAGGGCTTCAATTCATCGTTTTACACCAAAGTCAGATTCTAAGCCGAAGATGGTCAAAACAGCCTCCGAAGTTACGCTAGTGGTTCTGTCCCGATACCGCGACCGCGGTGCTACCCGAGACCGACTTGTTCTTCTCTGTTGTGAAAGCGCGGGCGCGGTGGGAGCGACGCGACCGCGGTGATGCCGAATCCGAAGCGGGCCGAAATCTTTCTATCTTGTTTCCTTTTCTATCTTTTGCCTCTTTCCTTATCTACCTCGTGGAGCTTGTTCCTTGGGCTATATAAGGAGGAGACTCTTTAGGTTTTAGGGACATTCTACATTCTACCTTCTACCTTCTTCCTCAATTAATTCTTTAGTTTAGTTATGGAGAGCTAGTCTCCTTCGGTTTGTTTAAGGGAGAAACTCTGATGTATGAACTCGTGAGGTTTTGGTAATTGATTTATATCCTTTGGTTAATATTGATTCTCTTGTGCTTCATCTTATGATTGTTGATTGTTTCTCTAGGATTCGCGACCCTATTGAATTGATTGATGTTCTACTGTTTGATTAGGTTTGGACCGTGGACAAAACTAATCTGTGAAAACAACTTAACCTAGACCTGTTGTCTATGCAACTAGGATTAAGAAGAGAATTGATTGTTTTATCTTGCAATTGACTCGTAGCTTGATTGTTTGATATTATATCCTGCATATCCTTGTTCTCTATGCTAATTCTAGGTTAAGCGTCCTTGCCTAGGGTTATAGAATTGCTTGGACCGTGGACTTGCGATTGTTAATGATCAGGATAGGAATTAACCATAGGTGTGAATGAAATCAATGGATGAATCTATGATCGAGTGATTATATCATGAGTGGATCTTTTGGAATGAACTTGTTTCCATATCACTTGTTTCCCATAATTGTTTGCTTGTTTGTTTTGTTTTCTTAGTTTAGTTTAGTTTAGATCTTTCTCCTAAACCCCCCTTCTTTGGTTGATAATAATATTAATACTAGAAGCCATTGTTCTCTTGGGTTCAACCCCTTACTTGCATGCTATACTTAGTTTGTAGTTTGGGTTATTTATCTTTGATCTTGGCACGACGACTTTAGCCGAGTCAGGCTCCGGACCGTGGCTTCTTGTTTCCAAGGCCCATGAATGTGCGAACGTTGCGCTCAGTGACTGAAGCAGGTTCACCATCGATCTTAAAAGTCATTGAGCTGTCCTTCTTAAGTCTCAAAGAGTTGAAGAAGGCTTGGATCTGATCAGCATGAATCTTTGCAGGCTCCAGTCCCAGGTTGGTCCATCCTTGGAAGCGGAGTAGCTCTAAGAACTCTTTCACATCTTTGTCGTTGAACGACGCAAGCCAGTCCTCTGTGTAAAGTACGGGACCAAGAATATGGAGTGGCTCGTCGTCCTTCTTCTTCTTTTTGCCTTTCCTCTTTGGAGACGCAGGCTCATCATCATCATCATCGATGTCGTCCTCGGCACTGTTATTAGCAGCGTCCTCTGTGACTTGGACATTTTCAGCTTCTGCATTGCCACCTGAAGCGGCGTTCTCATTATCAGCAGTCTAATCTTGAGTTTGCTGATTGGACGGCTGTTCGTTTTCCTAAGCGTTTTGTGCAGCATCAACAGGCTCGACTTCTATTGGCTCAGCGTCCACAGGTGCAACATTTTCTTGTTGGGGTTGGGGTTGTGTTTGTGTTTGGGGTTAGGGTTGGAGGATGGGAAGGTTGGGAAGTTCATAAGGTGGGACTTCAGCATTATCACGCTCAAGCTGCTCATCCAGACTCAACTCGGCGTCCTTCTCTGGAGAGACCTGGTGCTCACCAACGTCCTCTACCACTTCAACAATTTCACCAACAACCACATTCTACACTGCTTGCTCCGCTCCTTCAGCCTCATCGTTGGAGTCCCCTGTAATGTCAATGATGGGGGAGGACTCGACGATAGGCGTCCCTCGCTTGCTACTCTCTGAAGAAGAGCTAGCGGAGGAGGAGCTTGAGGACGGCATATTTTCGGGCTCTACCGTCTCTGAGACTAGGACCTTTGGAGTGGCCCTGGCCTTCCTTCGTTGGAAGGTATGCTCAACAGTAGGACGAGCCTCGGCGTCCTCTAGAGCTGACTGTGCGTCCCGTTCAAAGGAGGGACGTCTGGATCTAGGAGTTTCAGGGTCCTTTGGAGGGGAGATGTGGGCGGGTGCTGAGGGAAAGTTGGCAAAGTTTATTGGGGAGGGACAGAAGGTAACGAGGGATAAGTTTTTGCGGTCTTTTGGTGGAGAGGAGGACGGCGTTGGCAACTGCTCGATGCGGATTGGAGGAGGAGAAGGAGCCAACTTGGAGCGTTTGGAGGACGGACCTTTTGAGGAGCTAGGCCTTTTGGTTTGTGGAGCTTTGGAGGTTTTGGCCTTTTTGAGGGTCCATTTATCGTGGAGCTTTTTGCTTCTACCCTCAGAGAGTTCATGAGGGAATTTATCCACAATTTCAGTGGGTTTTGAGGAGATTGGTTTGGAAGTTTTTGAGAGAGGGGACGGATGTGGGGCAAGACGTTTCTCGGGTAGAATCTTTTGAGGAGGAGGGGAGGGTCTGGACTTTTGTTGTTCTAGCATTTGGAAGGCCAAAGAGCTTTTTGGATATAGGGGAATGTCCGGAAGGACGGTGTTGTGAAGGTCAGGAATCTGGTCGAGAAGGGTGGGAAGGTGTTCAGGACCATAGGTGGTGATAAACAACAGATCACCTGTAGCGTAGGCCTGATCTTTATAGTCATACTTATGAAAAGTAGGAAATATGAACCTGTTGATGAACGTCTCATAGTTCTTGTGTGTTTGAGGGTCAACATCAGGCTTTCCCATGCGTTCCCTTATCAACCTATAGAGCGTCCTTGGCTTCTTGTCGATGAAGTCCACAAGCGATTCATCAAGCGTTATTTGCTTGGGCTTTTGAATGGTGTGGGACTTCACCAACTTCCGCTTTTTTCCGCCGGTAGAAGCTCCGGCCACGTCCTTTAGTACTTGCGACCTTTTCCGGTGAGTTTCTTGAGAGAGAAAGTTATCGGACTTTTAGAGAGAGTGCAGAGCGATTTTTTGAGCAAGGAAGTTTTTGGAAGCGGTAAACTTTGAGTGGGAGGAGGAGTTGGTTTATATTGAGGGGCCAGGGGTACGCTTGTAAATAGTACAGAGAATCCTGGACCAACACGTGGCAAAACTTCCCCCTTAAGGATTAGGCGGTTACAACTGTCTTCCACACGTGAAGTTCAAAAGTTCAAAATTCAAATCTCACGACACTTCACCTTCCAAAAATGCCTGATCAAATCTCAACCAAGAGCGTCCCATACTGAATGATTCTGAACAACTGGCGTCCTTTCTAACTTACCACAATTACCTCTTTAGCAAAATAAGAACCTGAGCAAACGTCATTGTGATCACCTTTCACACCATTAGAGAACCAAGAAAGTACATCCCGTAAAGAAAACATGAAGCTCATAGGACACTTTTGCAAAGTTCTCGGCTAGGGTAAGCTTAGAGTTCCCATTATTTCGGCTTATGATGTGGGTTGGGTGATCAGGGATACTCTTTTTAAGACAAATAGAGAAAGTTGAATGGCGTTCCAAAGTAGCACACAAATAAAGTTTTAGACTAGCGTCCTTGCAAAGATGAATTTAATGCATGATAGTCCTTAAACACTTGGAATCTACTAAACATAGCCAATCACTGAGGGAATAGTAGAACGGGACTTGCTATTTAAAAGTTATCATCCCCAAGAGCAACTTGAGATGCTCAAAAGGACGTCTATCAAGCGCCTTAGTGAAAATATCAGCTACTTGGTCCTCAGTCCTCAGTCCTCACATGCTAATAAGTCCTAGTTCAACATTATCTCGCAGGAAATGATGCCTTATATGAATATGCTTTATGCGAGAATGAAAAACAGGATTCTTAGCAATTTCAATAGCACTTGTATTATCACAAAGAATAGGAATAATTTCAAGATTGATACCATAGTCCTCAAGTTGATATTTGATACAAATGACTTGTGAACAGCACGAGGCAGTAGCAACGTACTCAGCTTCCGCAGTAGAAAGCGTCAAAGAATTCTGTTTATTTGATCCCCAAGAGACAAGGCATGAACCAAGAAATTGAGTCATTCCTGAAGTGCTTTTTCTATCAATTACGTGACCAGCATAATCAGCGTCCGTGTAGCCAACAAGCTTGAGGGACGACTTCCTTGGATACCAAAGACAGATATCGTCGCGTCCCTTGAGATATTTGAAGATCCTCTTGACTTCTTGCATGTGGGACTCCTTTGGATTCGCTTGGAAGCGTGCACACAAGCAAACGGAAAACATAATATCTAGACGGCTTGCGGTCAAATAAAGCAAAGAACCAATCATTCCACGATAGAACTTTTGATCAACGTCCTTCCCTTGTTCATCAGCGTAGAGACGCGAGTTGGGAGAACAAGGAGTAGCAACAGGCTTGGACGTATTCATGCCGTATTTCTCGAGCATCTCTCGGACGTACTTCTGTTGGTGAATATGCGTCCCATCCTTGAGTTGGTTGATTTGAAGCCCTAGGAAGAATTTAAGTTCTCCTATGAGCGACATCTCAAACTCGCTACTCATTAACGACTTAAAGACATCTACAAGTTTCATCTTAGTATTACCAAAGACTATGACATCACCGTAGACTTGGGCAATCAAAATATCCTTGTGGACTTTCTTTATGAACAAAGTTTTATCAATTGAACCTCTTGTGTAACCATTAGACAAAAGAAAGGACGCAAACCTATCGTACCATACACGAGGGGCTTGCTTGAGTCCATAGAGAGCTTTGTCGAGGTAGTACACATGATCTGGGTGGTTGGCGTCCTTAAAGCCAGGGGGCTGAACAACATACACTTCCTCTTTCAGTTTTCCATTGAGAAAGACTGTCTTGACGTCCATCTGAAATAACTTGAATCCCTTGTGAGCGGCAAAGGCAATAAGGAGACGGACGGCCTCAATTCTGGCAACAGGAGCAAAGGTCTCATCATAATCAATGTCTTCCTCTTGCTTGAATCCTTGAGCCACCAGTCTTGCCTTGTTCCTTGACACGCATCCACTTTCATCAAGTTTGTTTCTAAACACCTAGCGCGTCCCTATGATATTTTTGCCTTTGGGATGAGGGACAAGGGTCCAAACTTTGTTTCTTTCAAATTGATTGAGTTCTTCTTGCATTGCTTGAATCCAGTCAGCGTCCTGGAGCGCTTCCTTTATGTTTTTGGGTTCCACCATGGACACAAAGGCGTTGAAAGCACAAAAAGCCAAATTTGCACTCTGGGACTTGCTTGCAGCTGACGTTGTTTGAACTCCTTTTGAAACATCTGAAACAATCTGAGTACTTGGATGATCCCTGGAGAAGCGGGACTCCATTTGAAAGAGTTGGGCAAACCTTGGATCAATATCACCATCAGAATCATCATCTTCATCTTGAGCATCGTCCTTAGTGTGTTCCCCCTCAGAGAGAGCGTCCACACCATGGCGTTGCTCACCTTGTTGACTAGATTCAACCACATCTTGTTGAACATGAGATTCAATGTGAGAGAGAACTCCTTGACCAACGCTAGGAGCGTCCACTGAGACTTCTTCTGGATTTGCGTTGCCATCCTTAGGAACATAGTATTTTCCTGAGGACCAACCATCACCTTCGTCTTCAGAGTCGTCCTGCTGCTGTGAAGAAGAGCGTTCTTTCTTACTTGATTTTTCTTTATGAGAAGAACTCTTTTTGAACACAACATGAATACTCTCCTCAAGCTTAAGAGTCCTTTTGTTGAAAACTCTATAGGCTTTGCTTGTGAGAGAGTACTCAAGAAATATGGCTTCATCACTTCTTGCATCAAACTTTCCAAGTCTTTCTTTGTCGTTGTTGTGAACAAAAGACTTGCATCCAAAAACCCTTAGGTAATCAATGCGAGGTTTCCTTCCATTCAACAACTCATAGGACGTCTTCTTTAGCAAAGGCCGGACCATGGCACGATTGATGATGTAGCATGCAGTAGCAACAACTTCAACCCAAAAATGCTTGGGAACGCCACTTGCTAGCAACATTGTTCTTGCCATATCCTATAGCGTCCTGTTCTTTCTTTCCACAACACCATTTTGTTGAGGAGTCCTTGGAGCTGAAAAGTTGTGGGAGACGCCATTTTGATCACAGAAGGCCAGGAACTCTGAGTTTTGGAACTCCGTCCCATGGTCTGATCGTATGGCTTTCAAGTGCGTTCCTAAGGCAACTTCTACTTGTTTGATAAAGACTTTGAAGGCATTGAAACAATCTGCTTTTGACACCAAGAAAAGAACCCAAGTGAATCGAGAAAAATCATCTACGAGAACGTACATGTACCTCTTTCCACCATATCTCATCGTCTTCATGGGTCCACAAAGATCCATATGAAGAAGTTCCAAGGGCTTCTTCGTACTAACTTCTTTCTTGGACTTGAAGGATGAACTTGTTTGCTTCCCTTTGATACAAGCTTCACATTGCTCAGCTTTCTCAAGATCGATTCGGGGAAGTCCTCTTACAAGATTTTGTTGGTGTAGCTTAAGGATTGTACTAGGACCAGCATGGCCAAGACGAAGATGCCAGAGATCAGCGTCCTCAGTTGAAACAGATAGGCACAACTCAGTAGCAGGCTTGAATTTTTGATTGAAGATGTACACATTATTTTGGCGGACTCCTTTGAGAACAACTTTGTTTGTTTTCTTGTTTATAGCAAGGCATTCCTTTGAGTCAAATGTGACTAGGTTTTCACCTTGATCACATATTTGAGAGACACTAAGGAAATTGAAGCCAAGTCCTTCAACTAGACTATCATCTGATGCTTTAATGGACGAATTCAGATTTGCAGTGCCCGTCCCTTTGATCTTTCCTTTGCCCTTGTTGCCAAAAGAAACAGTTCCTCCCTTGGCACTATTTTGGATAGAAGTGATATGGATCTGTCTTCCTGTCATGTGATTTGAGGCGCCACTATCAATGATCCACGGGCTTCCTCTCACTTCCACCTGTTAAAAAGAGTTAGTTTTTGGCGACCTAGACAAGGTGTTCCTTACCTGGTTCGTTACAATAAAAGAACTCTGGTTCTGGCATATAATCATTTAGATTAACATCATTGGACGTAGCATGCTTTCTGAAGGAAGTCCTAAAACATCTAGGACGCCTTGCATTTTTCTTAGGAACGGACTTATCATTTTTAGTTTTAGTCCTAGCATCTTTGCCATTTTCAAGGTCTTCCTTCAGCTCAAAGCAATCATACTTGTAATGAACACCTTGACCACAATACCAGCACGTCCTTTAGTAATCACCAAGATAATACTTTTTGTTAGGACGTTGGATTAAATTCGCTTCCATCTTCTTTGGGTTGCAAACCTTTGAACCTTCCCCCTTAGCTATTTTCTTATAAATCTTGTGACTAGTAGAGTCAGTATAGTAGTCCTTTTGCTCTTTTTCTCTACTTTCAAGGACTCTTATACGTTCAAGAAGGTTCTTAGTTTTCTCCCTTTCAATTTCTAACTCTGAGGTTTTGCTAGCTTCAAAATCACTAGGAAGAGAGTTCTTTGAGTCCGACTCATATCCTAGTCCTCTTTTGGCGGGGATAAAAACTACAGGTTTTACAACTTCAGTTATAGGACTCTTTCCTAAAACTTTAACCTCATCTCTAAGATTAGCGTTCTCAAGTTTGAGACACATGATTTCAGTTTTTAGGGACTTTGTTTCTGCAATTGAGGACTCTAGTTGAAAAGTCATAGTACTACAGTTCTAACATTCAACTAAGATGTTTTCAGCCTCAAGTTCATCTAGCCTTTCTTTCATTGCATAACTTTCTTGCATGATTTGAGCAATAAGCTTAATCAGCTTCGGCTTTGAACATTTATCTAAAGAACTTATCATAGAATCATGGGTTACCTCTTGTTCAATTTCAGAGGCGTCCTTTTGAGCAACTGGAGTGTCTTCCATAGCCATGTAAGCAACATGTTCAACTGGCTCTTCATCATCTGAGTCAATGTCGTCCCAGGCAGCCTCATAGGCACTTAGCAAGGCCTTCTTTTTCATGTCTTTGGAGGACAGTCCCGAGGTACACTTCTTAGCAAAATGACCCTTCATGTTACACTTGTAACAAGTTAGTTCCTTCATTTCAGCCTCAGTATACTTGGGACTCTCTTTCTTGTGAGGCATTTTGAACCTTGGGACTTTGCCTCTTTTAGCCCAAGAACGCAGAGTATTGTGCAGAAGAGCTATTTCATCTTCTTCTTCAATTTGTTCTTTGGACTTTCCTTGACGTTTTATCAAGGCCTTGAGACGAAGATTCTCTTGATGCTCCTTTGTCTTAGCCTCAAGCATCAAAGCCAACTCATTTTGCTGTTGAACGTAGGCTTCATACTCTGGCGTTCTCACTTCATGACTTAAAGCTAGGTCAGTCTGAGGATTCCTTCCTAGTTCAGCCATGTCATGATTTCTTCTGGCCTCAAACGCTAACAGCTTTCCATAGATCTCCTGAATTGACAGTCCTTTATTTGCTTGGTTCTCTTTGAAGGTCGTCCTATCAAAGTTCCAAACTCCCATCAATCCATCAATCAAAACTTGAACCTTGTTCCTCAGGGAGATCTCAGTCTCAAAAACTCCTAAGTTCTTCAGCTTGGTAAGGAGAGCTTCAAAACGGAACGAGTAGTTGGTGATTGTCTCATTCGGAAGCATTTTGAAAGCGTAGAAGTCCTTCTTAGCTTCCAACTGGACGTCCTCTTTCATCTCTAGCATCCCCACGTGGTACTTTTCAAGCGCTTCCCACTGTTGTTTAGCTGTAGACAAATTGCTAACTCTGGTAGCGTCCCTTTCGCAAAGAGACGTCTGTAGAAAACATATATCTTTTGCATTTGTCTCCATCAGCTTAAACTCATCGGGACCGCATTCTTCCTCCTTGCCTTCCTTGGCAGGTGGAACTTTAAGATCACCGTTCTTGATCACTCTCCAGCATTGATAATTTTGACTTCTCACGAAGTTCTCAAATCTTGTTTTCCAGCGGTTGTAGTTACCGTCCGTCAGGCGCGGAGGCTTCATACTACTAATGCCAATTGGTTCCAAGTCCATCTTTACCTGCAACTCAACAGAAATCTAGAGCGTCTGCTCTGATACCAATTGTTGGATCGTTAGTCTTAAAAGGGGCGTCCTCAACTCTGTTAAGAGCGTCCTTGAGGGTTGCGTCCTTAACAGCTATTAAGGGCGTCCTTTGATTTGCAGCGGAATAAATGACTAAACAGGTAAAGTAAATAAGCAAGGAACACGTCTATTTATAGAGGAACCACTCAAGACCAAAGCAGTCCTTGAGTGTAAACCTCTACCTCCTTGGAGGATTTTCGAATAGCCTAAGCGTTCTTACACTTATACTAGCGAGTTCTTTACACTTCTCTGGCACTTAGATTGCATCCTAACTCCACTAGTAAAAACTCTCTTAAGCCTATAACAGTAACCTAGCTTAATGTTCTAAAGGACGCTACTCTCACACGTCCTTACAGTTCTTCGTAAGGACTTCTCTTTTCTTTGGTTTTCTCTTACAAACACTTTGTGATTTGGTTTCAAACTTTTACCCGATCTAACACCTAGTCTTGAGGAGTTCTTGACTTGTTCTTGGTGTTCTTGATCGAGGTCGCTTTCACTCTGATTCTCTCTGAATATTCTCTAAAAGCTTAAGTCACAATAAATGCCCTGGGGGTATTTATAGCACTTGGGGAAGGGCGTCATTTCCTTTGATGATCATGCCCTTCATCGACGTGGCTACAGGATCGGCTTCCACGTGGTATGGCGGTGATGAAGGGAAGTTTCCTGTATCCAGCTGTAGGACTCCACTACAGGATCGGTCTCCACGTGGTGATTGACTGATCTACAAGATCGGCCTCCACGTGTCCTCGATGATCAAACATTGTCGAGTGATGTCATCCTGTCGGGTTCCAAGTAAGGACGCTTGGAGTTGAAGCTTGTGTTCCTACTTGCTTGAGGACTACGTCCTTGGCTCAAGTAGTATCTTAGCTCGTCCTTACAGTTGAAGCTGGCGTCCCTTCACCTCAGGGACGTCCACAAACTTGTTGTCCTTTTCATTACTAGCGTTCCTGAACACTTGGACAACTTTATTAGAATCAAAATGAGTTTGTCATATGAAAACTAAGGGACGATTGTATAGGCACAATATTAAGTACAAGGCAGTCCTTAATATCGTCCCAACATTTGGCCTTGTGAGATACCAAGTGCCTAGTCAGGCACGTTTTGGGCGAGTCATATCCCAATGCATGATCGGACTTGCTTGTTTGAGTCTTTGTTCCACCAACACCAATCAACCCTAATTTGTTCCAAACAAGTGCAAGAGACTCCTTCCACCCAAAAAAAGAGACGATCCTGGGTTCGGGACTCATCATTAATTTTTTAAAAATATTAATTAGGAAGTAACAATTGAAATCATTTCCTTTTTTTTAATCTTTTTTAAATAAACATTAATTTTTTAGAAATATTTTACATAAATACTAAAATTTAAAGAATAAGGTAAAATCTATATACTTCGACCAATTTGTTTTTCTTAAAACTATTTGACATTCGTAGGAATGACTAAAATGCAAAAAAAAAAAAAATGCAATTTAGTCAAATAACCATCGATCAAAAAATTCAGTTTAAAAAATATACTTTGGATAAATAGATAAAAAAAAAAGGGAAAATATCAAGCAATACTCAGCATTTTTTCTAAATCTAAATACGAATTTAATAAATGTTTCACATAAAAGCAAGGTAAAACAAGATATATAGTTCATATAAAAGAAATCAACCCAAAAGACTTTTAGAGAGATAAAATACAAATAAAAATAAAAACATAATTCAATATAAACATAGAGCTAATTTATTTATTAATTGTATACTTTTCCAAATCCAAATACGAATATTAGTTTTTTAATACAAGAAACTAGTTTAATGCATAGGAAATGAAACTAGGAAAAATCTCTTTTTCTATATGAAATGTAAGGAAAATTAATAAATAATTTTGTAAAAGATAAAGATAATTTATTTAATTATTCAGTCTTTAATATATAGGTGATCTAATGTAGGACAAGTTCGTTCTGTTGGCCCATAATGTCACAACTTTAATACATGATTATTAATTTTTTATTTTATTTTGTTACCTTGATAAGAATTCAAAAACAAAAAAAGAGATATGACAAATTTAATAAGTGATTCAAAATTTTTGGGCTTTGTGTCTATATATTTGGGTATTAGATACAAATTAGAAAAAGTTAAGGGTATTTTTACCATTATCAATTTTTTTGGGGCATAGATTGCTATACACATTATTGTACTAATAGATGTCATAAAGAATGAAAGAGGAAGAGATTGGTTTAAGAAGATAAAATGTCTTACTTTCTATATCTATATCTCTCTCTAAAGAATATCCCTAAAAGATCAAATAAATGCCTTGCTCATAATTTCCCACCCCATGTTTGTTTAGTAAAAGATTGTCCTAAGAGTCAAATACGTGACACCAAGTAATTTTGTTTTTTGTTTAGTTTTTGTGTGTGTGTGTGTCTATTTAAATCTATTACTATATACTAAAGCGGAAGCAAATTTTGCCACCATATTGCGCCACATCACCCCCTTTCTTTAAAAATCTATCTTACTAAACCTTGATTTTATCATAATCTTATGGATACATAATTAAAATATTACTTCTATATTAGAATTTGTGTTTTTAATTAATAATTCAATCCAAATATATAAATCTCTATCTTACCATTATACACATTTAACTAATACATAGATAGATTTATCATAAACCTTTTATTTAAAAACGTATTTTTTGCATCACAATCTATAAATCATAATCATAATATTTTACCCATTTAATTAAATATCATATTAGATTTAAATTATTTTTCGTAATTTTATTAAGGTATTTTTTTAAATCATAAATGGTAGCAAATTCTACCACTATATTTAAGACAAATATTCATTCTATTAAAATAATATATTAAATACATTTTTACTATCATATCATATTAAAATATCAATAAAAAATTATATGTTATATTTAACATATATATCACTAATATTGCGTATTGATTACACTTTAGAAAAAAAAAATAGATTTCTTAATTAAGATAATAATTCGTTCACATTTTCATTACATTTTTATATATTTATTATATAATTATTTTTTACCACTATATTTAAGACAAATATTCATTCTATTAAAATAATATATTAAATACATTTTTACTATCATATCATATTAAAATATCAATAAAACATTATATGTTATATTTAACATATATATCACTAATATTGCATATTGATTACACTTTAGAAAAAAACAATAGATTTCTTAATTAAGATAATAATTCGTTCACATTTTAATTACATTTTTATATATTTATTATATAATTATTTTTTCAGAAAAAATAACATATATATACGAGATAATATTTAATATTATAATATATTAATCTCAAATTTATTTAAACTTATTGATATTATTGTATAAGTTAGTTTACGTAATTTAACTTAAATGCCAAAAGATTTCCATCAATTGTTAATAAAATGTGATAATGCATCTTATCTTATTTCATTTTTCCTCAATTATTTAAATATATGGTTATGTATGTATAAAAAGTAAATACATAAATAAAATTTATTTATATATATGATGATATACAAGAATTGTTTCATTTCATAATCCAAAAAATAAGCGTCGTTTTAAAACACAATATACATATGATAATATTTGTAATTTTTATAGTAAATTCATATACAAAGCAATAAATAAATAAATAACACCCCCGTACAAGGTACGGGTCATCTGCTAGTTCTCTATTAAGTTGTTTCATTTTTTGTGTTATTGATATTTTTCCGTTTTAATGTTTATTCAATTCTTCCTTTAGGAGATACAAATAATATCAAATTTTTTATTTAAGAAAAAAGATGTACCATCACGGCAACTACTTGAATTGCATTTAGTTTATAAATATTGAAAATTATTCATCTACAAAAGGTATTAAAAATTGAAAAGTTACACCACCACAACTACTACACAAGTATTGAAATGTTCAGCCTTCGGACATTTAGTCAAAACGGTTAAGCCTCCAAGGATAGTACCTAGAGGTCACCGGTTCGACTCTCATGGGCAGTGCCCTCAACCAAAAAAAAAATGTTGAAATGTTCACACATTAAAACTAAAACATAAATATTACATTGACTTTTTTAGAAGAATAATACATACAAAATCATTTATTAATATTTCACCTATTGGAAATTTAACCATTAATCATAATTTTATTACACACTTCAACCCATCAAACTTAATACATGTAAAATCAACAATTGATATTCCACCTATCTACTATAATAATACAATACAAAGCAGAACCAAAGTCTTTGTTAAAATTTGCGCCACGTCATCAACCCTGAATAAAATAATAATTTTATTTTTTATATTAATTTTCAAAAAATAACTTATATGTTTTCTTGATATCTTATCCAATTTCCTTATATACTTAATATCTTACTCAATTATATATCCTTATACGAACAAGGAAATTCAAGTGATTTTCTTTAATATCTTTACAAATTTTTCTTATTAATTAGTATATATTCAAGACTTCTAGTATGATCTAAAGAATGTACAAGATCTGAATATATTATGCTTACCGCTGTTGTACGCTTGAAATATGAAAAAAATGCATTATGTAAAATATAGTTAAATCAGATAGATCTGTTATTCGATCTATCAAAACCTAATTCTAAAAACTCAATTCTATTATGACCCAATTCAATCAAAATTTGATTTAATAATTCAACCGCAATTTGATTTAATCGAAAATTGAAAAGGCCGACTCAACTTGAAACCGATTCAACCGAAACCCGAATTAAATTGACCGATTTTAACCTTATTATCCGAGTTATCTGACAATTTGAATATCCGACCTAATCCAACACGACCCGAACGTAAACGATTATTCGTCCATATCCGCTACTGTTGACATCCGGATGACCCGAAAACGAATTATCCGACCAACAAAAATAACCACAATCTAGGTGTTTTTTTTTATGGGAACAATCTAGGTCTTTAACCTAACATATTCAAACAAAGAGAACTGTTCTCATTTCTCTTTAAGTGCTTGTTTGATTCATTTTCAAAATCATGGGAATTGAAAAAACCCAAGAATTGGCTTTAAATTCCTGTGTTTGGTTATATTTGTTTCACACCAAAATCATGGAAATTAAATTCCCATGATTTGCACTTCCTCCAAAATGGAGGAATTGCAATTACCATGGAGGGGGTGTAAGATTCAATTCCTCCATATATTAAAAATAATTATTTTTTATTTAAATTATAAATTTCATTTTTGCCCTTAATTTACATTACAGTTTTTAATGGATAAAGGTTATTGTGGTAATTTCAAACAAATTCCCATGATTTTGGACTTCCCACCAAACAAATTGTAGGAATTCAATTACTGGGTAATTAAATATAATCAAACGCTTTTTCTTAAATAATGTGAAACTCAATATATGGGAATTAACTTCATGTGATTTAACTTCCTGTGAATTTCAATTCCTACGTTTAACCAAACGAGCACTAACATATCCATTCACGAGCAATTTGATCAAAAAGAAAACCAAGTACAAGCAAAATTGAACTTGAGCAAAAAGACCCCACTTTTTTGATCAGCCCACCAAACGAGGCCACAAAAACAGAAATCTGAATCGCCCCAAGCCATCTCCCACGTTTCTTTAACCATATGGTTATTGGTTTGTTTCTCTCGTTCCCATTCTGACACTGGGTTTCAGTGGGCTCTGTTTTGCTGTGGTTGGCAACAGAATTAGGGTTGAATGGTAGGAGGATTTCAAACTCATCCTAGCCGTTCAAGCAAATGGACATGATCTAAAACCGCCTTGCCAGAATTGGGGTAGAAAGACTGGGCAACGGGTGTGCCGCCACCAAATGCTGAGAGTCTTCTGTGTGGCTCCAATTGGCTTGCTTCCAAGGCCGGCCCCACTTGCCCATCAATTAAGCTTTGTTCTCTTGTGGGTTTATGCCAGCGCATGATAGAATGGAGTTTTCCGAGCTCACAATTTGTTCTAATCCAAACGTTGCTTTTCTGGGCTGCTTTTGGAAGTTTTTCTCTTACGGTGGCATGCTGTCTTGTTTGGGTCTAAATTAATCCTGTGCGGATGTGGATTGTAACAAGGCTGGGGCTCAATTGACCCGCTTCTCTCAGCCCCAGAAACATTGCCTTTCAAATCTGCTGATCTGGGTAGTAAACTTGCTCTTTTTATTCTTGGTTTGAGCTTTGTGAGTTGGGAGCGAGTATCTGAAGGCTTTATGGCTTCCTAGTCTTCTTCATTCTGAAGCTCAATTTCGTGAATTGGCACTTAGGGTTTTTTCCTTTTTTTTTGGGTGAAAGAGGCAAAGGGTTTTTCACTCAGCTGTAGATTGTACATCACCCCAAGTCTCATCAAAATGGCTTCTCTGTCTGAAGATCCTGAGAACAAGGGGAGCATGTGGGAATTGGATCAGAAACTTGACCAGCCCATGGATGAAGAGGGTGGAAGGCTGAGGAATGTGTACAGACAAAAGGTAAAAAGTACTCTCAGCTGTTCACTCTAAATTCAAGATTATTTTTTTTTTTTTGTTGAGATTTTTTTTTTTGTTGAGATTTTTTTCTAATATTCAACGTGCTTCATTAATTATTGGACGAGAAATAGATCAAGAGAATAATGAATCATTTTTGCATGTAGCTAAATTATAAAATTTGCTATTGCTTTGACCTGGATACTAAAATTTGCAATCTTTCTACTGAACTTTTCTCACTAAATAAATAAATAATACTACTATTACTCTATTATTACGGCTTTATCTTGAACTTGTCTACTTAACCAGCTTGTGAATGTTGTGATTGGTCTATGGACAATGCAATTATAAGGAAAAATGCTTGGGCTTTTCTTCTTGCTGGCTGCGCTAGCTTCTGTGCACGTTCGGACCTCTAAGAACCATTTTTGAGGACTATTTGCAGAAATTTTCAGGGTTGTTGCTGCTGCGGTTGGCGTTCCAGAGCCTTGGAGTGGTTTATGGAGATCTGGGCACATCTCCTTTGTATGTTTTCTACAATACATTTCCTCATGGAATAAAAGAGAAAGAGGATGTCATTGGAGCTCTTTCCTTGATAATTTACTCCCTCACCCTCGTCCCCCTTTTGAAGTATGTCTTCATTGTGTGCAGAGCAAATGATAATGGTCAAGGTAAATGGATTCTTGCCTATCCCTTTTCACGCTTGCTATCTTGTTATAACTTATATCCTTAAACCGATCGCTGTCACATTACCTAGTTAGACTCTATTGTGCATTGCCCTTCTCAAAACAAAAACCAAAAAAAAAAGTGCTTATCATGAATTATTCCGGATGCTACTTCTCGAGTTTCTGAAATCTTTTTTGCAACTTAAAGAGTCGCTCCTGTCTTTTGGAACCTGGTGCTGTTAAAAAATCCCTCATGAGTTACATGACTAACAATCAGAGGTGGCAAAGTCCAACTTCAACACAAGAACCTGGCGCGTCTGAGATGTACTGACTTGAGTTAGAACTTGATGAGTCCTAATTCTGTATATCTCAGTGTCGTTGATTGTTGTTCTATTCTCTTCTAGTTTCTAGGAAAAACCCACAGCATCTGGGATCAAACAGTCCTAAAATTATGCTTTCAAAAGAAAAATCATTGATTTTTTCTTTGAGAAGAGTCAATATTTTTTGAATGAAGACTGTGGTTGTATCCAATATGCACATGTTTAGTGTTCCATAATGTATATCACCACTTAAACCTTTTACTCTTTCTGTAGTGCTGTACTATTTTTTGGTATGAACATCTTTGCAGAAAGGGCAAGGAATATATAAGTTCTAAAGCATGTACTTATCTTCTGACATATTATCTAAACACATGGACTTGTGCTTCAAGGATCCTCTAACATCTGCTATTGTATTCCATTTACGTGTGATACCTTATCAACTGTATTGTTTTGGTTTTAGGTGGAACATTTGCTTTATACTCACTGCTCTGCAGGCATGCCAGAGTAAATACAATCCCAAATCAGCATCGAACTGATGAGGAATTGACAACGTATAGCCGTAATACAGTTCATGAAAACTCTTTTGCTGCAAAGACAAAGAGATGGTTGGAAGGACATCGGTCAAGGAAGAACGCACTTTTACTTCTCGTGCTTGTTGGCACTTGCATGGTGATTGGGGATGGAATTCTCACACCGGTGATATCAGGTGCACACTAATAATTCATTGATTAATAGATGGTTCTGTCATGCTGTTGGTACAATTATTGAGGAGGATAAGCTG
The DNA here is from genome assembly GCA_963924305.1 of Polygonum maritimum. Classification (NCBI taxonomy): domain Eukaryota; kingdom Viridiplantae; phylum Streptophyta; class Magnoliopsida; order Caryophyllales; family Polygonaceae; genus Polygonum; species Polygonum maritimum. Next base: position 22,010,322 of record OZ002737.1, on the reverse strand, counting down.
AATTACCAATTTTAAAAAGAAAGGCTTCTGTTAGAGTTTATGATTTTATCGCTTTTATTTTAAGTTATTAAATACCACATACCAGTTCCCATTCTTCAATCTTCACTATTCAAATTCACAAAAATGTGAAGAACATATTCTTACTACAGGAAATTCATGTGTCTGAACGGTATTTGCAGTCCTTTCAGCCGCTGGAGGGATCAAAGTTAATCACCCCAAGATGAACAGCGGTATTGCTCTTTCCTTCACACACATCGTTGAAACTTTCTTGATCATCTTTCTTCTCCTTTCTTGGTAACTTGCATGTTCTATTTTTAACCTTCCAATTTAATTGAGCAGATATCATTGTCCTGGTAGCTGTTGTAATACTAGTGGGCTTGTTCAGCATGCAACATTATGGTACTGATAAAGTAGGATGGCTATTTGCGCCTATTGTCCTGCTCTGGTTTCTCATAATTGGAGGAATTGGTATATACAATTTAAAGCAGTATGACAGGACCGTCCTAAAAGCGTTTTCCCCTGTTTACATATACCGTTACTTTAAAAGGGGTGGAAGAGATGGTTGGACCTCTCTCGGAGGAATTCTTCTTAGTATAACCGGTACCCTTTTGGTCTCTTTATTATTTGCTCTGTCCTGCATAAGCATTCCTGATTTTGATGCACATATTCAACTGTAAATAAATATTGCAGGGACAGAAGCTCTCTTTGCTGACTTGTCACATTTTCCAGTTCCAGCGGTACAAATTGCATTCACTGCAGTTGTGTTTCCTTGCCTTCTTCTGGCCTATGCTGGGCAGGCTGCTTACCTGATCCAAAATACCGACCATGTCCTTGATGCATTTTACCATTCTATACCAGGTCTTTCCAATTGCACACTTTATAATGAATAAGTTCTTATCATGATCATTGTTAGGTGAGTGTGTTTAAAACATGTTATGATAAGAGATGCGGAGAAACTGGGTGATTTAATTCCCAAGCATGGGACTTATTGTATGATTAAATGATGTCATCCATGAGGCTGCTTTTGCTTTGAGTTAAACTATTCTATGTAGTCCCGTGCTAGGATTGAATAATTTTGATTGATATATCATACTTTAAAATTGAAATGAGAAGTTGAATTTGAAGATCGTGGAGGAAAGAAACGTGGAAGAGGATGGGTGAGAGAAAAAAAAAACATCTCTTTTTTGGTATGTGGAAGTTGAGATTAGTGGGGAGGTTTATTTTTATTTTTTGGAAAAATGGTTGAATAAGAATACACGTAGATGAAAAGAATGTGTGTGGAAGTGGTGGTTTTAATTTGTGGAAAGATTGTAGGGCTGGAAAAAAAATGAAAAAATTGGACAGAATTGGATTACACATGACTGAAGGAGGAGGCTTCAAAGGGTTTTGCTTTAAAGATATAAAAGGATATGATAGGCAATGCATATCTTGTTACTAGAACAAACTTGTGTGCTTACATGCTATCTTTGTTTCGAGTTTTGGTGTCGGTTGATGAATTATGGCATATGTTTCTGTATGTGGTTTCCTAGGGAGCTCAAAGAAGCCTGAAAAGATTAAGGATACGTTTGGATTGCCTAAGATAATGCATTATTTTGCGATAAATCTTAAGATATAATACTGATGCATTATGATGGGTATCCAAATTCACCCTTGGAATGCAAACCTAAGTACTATTTGAACTGTGGGTTATATAGTTTGCATGAAACACCGGTGGCAATCAATCTACAAGATTAAATTTGCTGCATAAGTTTTTATTCTTTTTCAAGCTTCTGCTGTCAGAGACATTTATGACTGATGACCAATCAACTCATGATGACAGATAGAATCTATTGGCCAGTATTCATTGTTGCAACACTTGCTGCCATTGTTGCAAGCCAGGCTTCAATATCTGCCACATTCTCCATTATCAATCAGGCGCATGCCCTCGGCTGTTTCCCAAGAGTCAAAGTTGTGCATACTTCCAAAAATTTTCTTGGCCAAATATACATTCCCGACATCAACTGGGCTCTTATGGTTCTTTGCATTGCTGTAACTGTTGGATTCAGAAATCAAATCCAGATTGGAAATGCTTACGGTGAGTCCTTTTTACACTTGATATCGTCCTTCTAATTCATACATTTTGCTCCTAGAAGTAAATGTGGATGTTTATGTTGAATATGACACAGGCACAGCAGTTGTAATAGTTATGTTAGCAACGACATTCCTGATGGTTTTAATAATGTTACTCATATGGAGATGCCACTGGATCCTTGTACTTGTCTTCACCGCCCTCTCTCTGGTGGTCGAGTGCACCTACTTCTCAGCGGTAATCTTCAAGATCGACCAAGGCGGGTGGGTCCCGCTAGTAATAGCAGCAGCCTTTCTCATTGTTATGTACATCTGGCATTATGGGACAGTAAAACGCTACGAGTTCGAGATGCACAGCAAGGTTTCTATGGCATGGATCCTCGGGCTAGGCCCAAGCTTGGGCCTCGTACGGGTTCCTGGGATCGGGCTCGTCTACACTGAGTTAGCGAGTGGAGTGCCGCCCATATTCTCCCACTTCATCACAAACCTCCCGGCTATACACTCTGTCGTAGTTTTTGTGTGCGTAAAATACCTCCCAGTTTACATGGTGCCCGAGGAGGAGCGTTTCCTGGTGAAGCGGATTGGGCCGAAGAGCTTCCACATGTTCCGGTGCGTGGCAAGGTATGGCTACAAGGACTTGCACAAGAAAGACGACGATTTCGAGAAGAAGCTTTTCGACAATGTTTGTACATTCGTGCGGTTGGAGGCCATGATGGAGGGATGCTCAGACTCAGACGAGTATAGTTTGTATGGGCAGAAGACAGAGCAGTCGGTCGAGCGTCTTTTGAACGACAATGACAATGTTTTGTCCTCGGAGGTTTCATCCGGGGATTCGATTGTGCCAGCTCGGCAGGTGAAGTCGTCGTCAGGTGGACGGGGTAGTTGTCAGACGGAGATGAGTGAATTGGAATTCTTGAGCAGTTGTAGAGATGCTGGGGTGGTGCATATATTGGGGAACACCGTGGTCAGGGCAAGGAGGAATTCCAAGTTTTACAAGAAGATTGCTGTGGATTATGTTTATGCATTTCTAAGGAAAATATGCAGGGAGAATAGTGTTATCTTCAATATTCCTCATGAAAGTCTGTTAAATGTTGGACAGATTTTTTATGTGTAAAAAGACCTTAAAATTTTGATGCATTAGTAATAAAAAAAATCATTGTTTTGGCTAAGTTTATGCTAATTTTCTGATTCCTTATGTGGATTCCAAAATTCCAATGAATATGATATAAAGATATTACTACAAGCAGGCTATTGCATATCCTTCCAGGTGAGCAAAATTATCCGATTTGTTATTATCTAATTTTTTCGGATATTTGGATATGATAAGGACCTGAATTTTAGAAAAACATATAATATATCCATGAATATTCGATATATATATATATGTATATATATATATATTTTAAAAAGAAATTACATTATTGAAATAAAACACAAGGTCAACCAAGCTCATTGCTCTATAATTGAATCCATTAGAATCAATTCTACATGTCATCTCTCCATTCCCAAGGCCCTTAGCTCTTTTTTGAAATGTTTTGAAATGTAGATTGTAACTTCTTGTTCTAATACTTTGGGAAATTTGATTCTAACTTATTAGTTTATGTAATATTTTAGTTAAATTGTAATTTGGGTAGCGCAAAGTTTGTATTTTGCAAACAATTTCAGTTAAACTTTTTAAGCACAAGTTTATGTGAAACGGACATCCGAATCGAATATCTATTGATCCACCTTTATAATTATCTTACTTTCTTTATTTTTTCTTTATATGGATAGTTCGAATTACCATGATATCCGATTCCAATACAGATGTTTTTCTTTCCAACTGTTTTACTTCTTCAAAACTCCCTTTTTAACTTATCCAAAATTGACCTTTTTTTACCTACATACCAAGGTCGGGAGGCCAAAGTATTTCTCGTGTTTACTGAGTTCTCTGACTCCTATAAATTTGTTGGATTTCCGATCGTCTCACAGCCTGAACATTCTTAAGATAATTCTGACTTTGCAAAACTCACTTGTTGACCCGACGCCTCTTTGTAGACACAAAGGATATTGACAATTTCCGCACTTTGTTGACAAGTAGCTCTTGCAAATAGATTGTTTTCGTCCGCAAAAAAGAGATGAGAGATAGTTGGAGTACCACGAGCAATGATGATGCTCTATAATCGGCCAGCAACGTCACTAGCTCTGATCAGGCCCGAAAATCCTTTAGCACACATGAGAAGTAGGAAAGGTGATGAGGATCACCTTACTTCAACCCCCGACCTTGAACAAAGGATTGAGTAGGGGATCCATCCATTAAAACCGAGGAAGCTACAAAAGTGACACATCTCATGATTAAAGAAATCCAACCCTCAACAAAACAAAATCTCCTTATGCTTAGCTCCAAGAATTGCCATTCAACCCTATCATACGCTTTGGCCATGTCTAGTTTGAGAGTCAAGCAACCATCTCGACCTCCCTATTTTGTCTTCATACAATGAAAGATTTCGAAAGTCGCAAGTACATTATACGAGATCAATCTTCCTGGAACGAAAGCGCTTTGGTATTGGGAAATGATCGTTGCCAAGCGTCCTTTTCATTTGCTCATAGATACTTTGGAAATGATTTTATATAAAATGTTAAACAGACTAATCAGAGGCAAGTCCCTTCATCTTGCAACGTTGCTTAACTTTGGAATCAAGTTTACAAACGTATGATTAAAAGATGCAGGAAAATCAACACCATTGAGAATTGAAAGAATGAATGTACAAACATCGTTCCCGATAATATGCCAATACGTTTGCTAAAAAAAGTGTTGGCACACCATCGAGACTATAGCATTTGTGGGGTGGATAAAAAGAAAGCATTTTTTTAACCTCTTCTAAGGAAAAAGGCCGGTGGAGCTCTATGTTATACTCGTCGATCATGAGAGCCTCAATTCCTTGAGTAGTTGGCGTTGGGTAAGGTTTTGAAAGTATTTAATAGCAACTTTTGACCTCCCCTCAAAAGATCTCCATGGTTTTCTTCAACAAGCATTCAAATTTCTATTTCTTTTCTGGCGACCATTAGCTGTTAGATGAATTTTTTTTGTATTTTTATCTCCCCATTTGAACTCATTTGCCCAAGCTCTTTGAAACCTTAGAATTTCTCCCTTCTTCATAAAACTCCTCTCCCTTTCCCCCAACATTTTCCTTTTTTGAATACTCGCTCCGTTCATTCCCTTTCTCCATAGTAACCTTACATCCTCTCTAATCCTCCTCAACTCCTTGTTGATATTCCCAAGGTGGCTGTAATCCCATGCTCTGAGGTCATCAACACGTCTAGTTAATTCTGTCCATGACCCCTGCCTCAAATTGTGCGCTCCTCGGATTTTCCTGTGCATTTCGGATAATCTCATTGCAATCCTCATTTTTTAACCTCGTTGCAATCCTCATTGCCTCAAAACGGAATGGCTGAGCTTTTTTTAGGATAAATTCTCCTCCTCATGTTCCTCGAAGGAGATCAAAATCGGTATGTGATCTGATCCCCTCCGTTCCAGATGAGTAAGAGACACCTCAGGGAAGATCTCACATCATTCTTCATTAGCAAAAACCATATCAAGTTGCTTTAAAAAAAATTCATGACCTTCTCTCCCATTATCCCAAGTGAATCTATTACCTTTTAAAGGTAGTCCAAAAAGTTCACAATCATTCATGGTCTTGTGGAACTTAACAAGCAACTCAAAAATCGGTATATTCTGACCCTTCTTGTCTTCAACTGTCCATATCTGATTAAAATGATCAACACAGATCCAACCTCGGTGCTCATCCTCATGGAGGCGCTTTAGCAGCTCAAGCTTGTGACATTTGTCCTTTGAATGAGGCCAGCCATATAGACATGTTAGTTTCCAACCCTCTTGTAGATTATCGAGCTTGACCTTAGCATCAATATGGTGGGACATATATGAAGTGATGCCAAGATCAATTTCACCCTCTCATATAAGACACAAACCTCCAGATTTAACAATGCAATCCACCACAAAATAGTTTCCGAAATTGAGCCTCCTCGAAATGCTTTCCATCATTCTTCGATCGCTTTTTGTTTCCATTAGAAACAAAATGCATTGGGTCTCTCTTCTCACTAATTCAGTGAGACGCTCAATTGCACGAGCCTTCACCAGTCATCGACAATTGTAAGTTTGTAACTGATAATACTCATGGCCTCCGACAATGAAGGATGCTCTCCTTCCCTACCGATATCTCAGTGTTAGAGGGGAGACGGGTCCAATTGCCAAGCCCAACTCACAAGCCCATGGGGTTCCATCCCAAAACCAATTGGCAATAGGAGGAGTAACCCATACACTTATAAGGGAGCTTGGTTTCCCACCAATTCTCGATGTGGAAAGCACAATTGCAACCCCAACACTCAGTTATTTTAATGCTCTCAATCTTCCTCCTCTTCTGAAACTCATTTGTGATGTCAAGTTCCATAATGTCCTTCTGTCCACTCCTTTTAATTTATCATTTTCTTTTAGTCTCTCCGATATTCTTAGACTCCACAAATTTTGGATTCCCAGTTCTTGCTATGCTCTTTCATTTCCTTAATTCTTTCCCATTCGATTTCTCCATAACCCCATCCGACTCTTTCTCATTAATGTTAAAGTTCTTTGCATGCTTACTACTATTTTGTGGGGCCACATCAATCTTTGTATGTTGGATCGAGTTCTTTATTGAAATATTTAAGAATGTCATAGGCAACGGAATAAAAACCATATGAATAAAACACAAGTGTAGGAAATAATAAAGCTAAGGACGTAGTTCTTATAAAGGAACCCCACTTCGACCAACTAATTTAGTGGGTAACCCTCTACCTTCTTGGAGATTTCTGAATGATTTTCTCACATAATACTATGAGAGTCCCTACAGCTATTACACAGACAAAATACAAACTTCTCCGAACTAGAAGAGTTCATCCTTACAGTTTAATATTGGACTCTCTTTCAACCATAGCTATTGTATCCTAACTCGGTAAGAAAGAACAAGGAACGCCAAACATCAAAAGTTCCCTACTGTTTAGGAAACTCAACACTCTAGGTTGAAATGGATCTTGTGTTCTTGGTAGACTTCTTCTTCTTCTTCGTTCAAGCACAAAAACTCTCTCACTTTGTTATTGGTGTTCTTGATGTTTTCGAGAGACTTTTAGAGAGAAAGTTTGGAAGAATTCACATCACTCATGATACACAAAGGTGTATTTATATGCGATGGAAAGCATGCCCTTTCTTGAACGCTTTTGTTCTTCTAATGTCCTTAGACCTATCCTTAGATAGGTTGTCTCTTTTCCAACGTTGTATAGCTACAAAATTTTGTTTTCTTCTTAGAGTCAGCTCTTCCTTTCATTTGGATGACACCACGTGTTCATTGGGATGAACTTGTGAAAAGCGACATCTTGGCTTCATCTGATTTGTCTTTGACATCTGAAGCTTTTGAGGATTGCTGCTAGAGTTGTTTTGTTGTATTGTGTTGCATCCTAGACTTTATTTGAATTTGAACTAAGATCTTTTAAGCGCCAATTTTCTTCTCATAGGGACGGCTTCCCTACTTCACAAGAAACACATTCTTGTTTAGATAAACGTTGGATTTCTGGGCATCCCTATGGCGAGGGATTACATTCACTTGTTGTGCTTTTCTCATTGATAAGCATCCCTGGTAATGCTCCGCGGACTTAACCTCAAGATTTTGCTAATTTTGGATGGTACACAAGGTTTCTCCGGAATTCCGCATGGTAACTTTAAGGTTTTGCACATTCCGCATGGTAGTCTCAAGGTATTATAAGTTATTAGAAGTATTTAATATGTAACCACATTACTTTGTTTAATTGAATAAAGGGCCCATATTTTATATAAATGTATTATAAGGTATTATGAGTTATATAAAGTTTATATTTTTCATGGAATTATATATTCTCTACTTTTATAGCTTAATAATACCCTTTTAAATTATGAAAATCACATGTAATTTTGCAATATTATCCACCAGTTTTATTTTTCTAAAAACAAATAAACTTGTGAGTTTTATAGGAAAAAATTATACTTTAAGGGGGTTTTTTATGCATTAATTAAAATTTTGGCTGTTTTAACATCAAAATAACAAGGATATATACAAAATAATAATTTATTTCTTCATGATACATGTGTAAGCAATTAAATTTCATAAAATTTTCTTACATAAACGTATAAGATTAGGGTTCTTTTCCAATTTATAAAAATCACCTAACAAAATATATGTGTATTAACTATTAAGTGATGCTTGTTATTAAATAGTTATATACAAATAGATTAGTTAGTTTAAAAAAATAAAAATTGGTACCTTTATGCAATTAAACCAAATAATGTGACAACGTTTTAAATAATTTTTTATTTTATAATACCCTAAGGCTACGACGCGGAGAATACGCGAAACATCAAGGTTAGCATGCAGAATTTCAGAGAACTTTGTATACCATACAAAATTTGCAAAACTTAAAGATCACATGGTACATTGTGTATATAGCCCAATAGGGTGGCTAAATTGACTCCCAATATTTTAGACAAAAGTGAATAACTAAACCAGTATTATAATAGTGAATGTCGAAGTGGAAGAAGAAAGAAACACAAAAAAGGAAAAGAATTGATAAAAAAAACGCCCAGGGCATAGAAGGGAGAGTTTCTCTTTGCTTCTTCCTCGCCGGTATTCATGTAAGATTCACCAGTTTTGGCGTGAAACTGAGACTTCTGAATAGGTCCAGGTGTAGAAATAGTCATAACAACATGGAAAAGGGAAAGAATATTCATCTGATTGAAGAATAGATGACTTTGGTTCTAAATACAGAGATCGAGAAAGAAGGAAAAGATGAGGTTGGATCCCTAGCCTTGGTTGGCACGTTATTTACGACTCGGCTTTTCAGCTCCTTTGCGGTACAAGCAACCATAAAAGGAGTGTGGAAGTAAAAAAAAAGGGGGGGGGGGTTGTTTGTAGGGAAATCATCAGCAATCTGTTTATCTTTCAATTTGCGGATGAAGCAGAAAAAACTAGGGTTCTGCACGGAGGAACGTGGTCATTTGATAGAGCCCTTTTGATCTTGAAAGAACCGGGTATGGAACAACCGTCAAAGATAACCGTTGATAGAGAAGAGATAGAGCCCTTTTGGGTTCGGTTGTATGACCTCCCAATGGCGGTGAGAAATAAAGAGAAAGCGACGTCGATCAGTTCCAATCGTGGAAATCTGGTAGAGATTGATGAAGTTGATATTTTGATCGATGGCAAATTTATCAAAATTAGGGTTCCAGTTGATGTAATGAAACCGCTGAGAAGAGGGGTCATTATTTGTCTAGATAAGAAGAAGATGTGGATTGAAATTAAATACGAGCGTCTTCCTATGTTTTGTTATGCTTCCGGTCGGTTAGGTCATGTGGAGTTGGATTGTGATGATGAACAAGCCAGAAATTATCAGAATGAGTATGGTGATTGGCTTAGAGCATCAACTGTGAAGTCAATTTTAGGGAGAGAGTTAGCTGAAAGAGCAATAGATCACGAGTTCTTCAATCAAATGCTCAATGCAAAGGAGAAGAGTTCTAAAGAGATAATTGTATCATGGAGGGAGAATGTCCGAATGTCGCTGGTGGAACTCTTGGAGGAATCAGTGGAGAAAGATGATAAGGAGAATGAAGCTTATAGGGGTGAAACCAATTCTATCTCTGATCAATTACCTTTTAGCAACTCAAAATAGAAGAATAGAAAAAGGAAGTATGATAAGTAATGGAGAGCCAAAGAAGGTGGTTAAAGGGAAGGAGAGAAAAGATGATGCTACTAACTTTGAGGGTAGAAGGGAGAAAAAAGAGAGTTTGGCTATTATGACTCCTCACAGCATGTAGGGGGGACGTGGAGTTTAATGTATAAGTGGAGGTGCATGGAAATTTAAAAAGGGGGGAGGAAGGTGTGCATGGAAACGTAGATAAAAAGGGGAAAAAGAAGTTAACGTATACAAATCCACATGTTAATAAGAAATCAGAAGGGGCTCGTAAATGGAAAAGACTTGCCAAAGAAGGGAAAAGAGTTCAGGACTCTAGTGATGTGGGAATATGCGATAAGAGAAATTCAGAGGTTATGATGGAAAGTTTGAGAGTGGATCGTAGGAAAGTTGATGAAGGGGAGTCGTTTAAAAACAGAAAATGTATGAACAAGACGTAGAAAATCGGCAAGGAAAAAAATCGGGGAGGAAGGAATCCCATCCTTACCTAGGATTATGAGTCTCATAAGTTACAATTGTCGGGGAGTGGGGAAGGCCTGGGCAAGTGAAAGACTCGCCGAATTGGTGAGAAGGGAGTCCCAAGCATCTTGTTTCTTGTGGAGACAAAGTGCAATAGGAAAGGAATGGAGGTCGTTAGAAGAAAATTGGGTTTTTGGAATTGTTTTGTGGTGGATTGTATTGGGAGAATATTGGGTGGTTTATGCTTGTTGTGGGAGGATGGAATTGATCTTAATATTCTCTCATACACAATGCATCACATTGATGCAAATGTCTGTATGGGGGCTAATCAGGATGGTTGGAGACTTTTTTTGATGAAAGGATGGTTTGAGACTTACATGCATTTATGGTTGGCCAAAATCTGACGAAAAACGGCACACTCTCGAATTAATGAAGCGGCTTTATGATGATCAACATAATGGGTGGGTTTGCATAGGTGATTTCAATCAAATTTGGAGTTTAGAGGATAAAGATGGGGGCAATGATCTTGACTTTAATTTGATTATTGAGTTAAGGTCAACAATATATATGTGGATTCAAGGAGATTGGTTTTCGAGGAAACTGGTTGATTTGGGATAATGGAAGGGAAGGAGCTAATTTTACACAAGAGAGGCTTGATATGGCATTTGGAAATGAGAGATGGAAAGTTTTGTTCCATGAGGCTCAGGTCGTACACTTAGAGAGAAGAGGCCCTGATATGTCCCAATTTTGTTGGCTCGGGATCACTTTGAAGAGGAGGAAATTTGACATGATAGGAAGCGCCCTAACCGTTTTCAAGCAATGTGGCTTGAATCTGATGAGTGTATTGATGTTATAAGGAATGCTTGGGAGAATCTAGGCACTAAATTCGTTGAGAGAGATACGGTGAGCAAAGTTGATAGATGTTTGGAAGACTTAAAAGGATGGGAGTGCTCACACTTTGGTAACATTGGGAAGGAGATTCATAGGGTTAGAGACAAAGAAGGCTGGGCAAGAAAGGATGGAATGGTCAAATTGTTAAGGTTAGAAAGTCGGTTGAGGCCAAAGAAAGAGGAGATTATGTGGCACCAAAGATCGAGAGCCAATGAGTTTAAATGGGGGGATTCAAATACTCGATTCTTCCACTTGAAAGCATCAGGGCATAAAAAACGGAATAAAATCAAGAGATTGGCGGATGATAACAGCTGGGTGTGGAGGTCGTTCTAGGGGCACTCTAATGGTACTATTGACTATTTCCGTAATCTCTTCCAATCGAAGTCTAGGTTCGACCCAATGCTGGCTCCTCAAGGAATCAAGCCTATTATTATTGATGTGGATAACGCCGAGCTCCTACGTCCTTTAAGGCAAACGAGGTAAAAAGCGCTCTCTTTTCTATGCATCCCACAAAATCTCTCGGGTCAAATGGTATGTCGGCACTTTTCTCTCAAAAGTGTAGGCATATTGTCGGGTCCGATATTTCTAAATTTGTTCTCTCTATTCTCAACTGTGCTGATTTTCCACATTCCTTAAACCATACTTTTCTAACCTTGATTTTGAAGATAAAGAACCCGTGCAAGACGAAGGACCTTAGTCCGATAATTTGTTGTAATGTTCTTTATATGATCATTTCCAAAGTCTTGACGACTAGGAAGATTGATGACCGGAGTGTCAGAGTTCCTTTGTGCCGGGAAGATTGATTACCGATAATGTTTTGGCAGCCTTCGAGATATTCCATTATATGAAGAATCGACAAGGTGGTCGAGATGTTTATATGGATCTCAAATTGGATATGACCAAAGCCTACGATCGAGTTGAGTTGAGTTATTTGGAGCATTGTATGAGGCATATTGGTTTTGCGGAGGAGTGGACGTCACTTGTCATGAGGTGTGCCAAATCTGTGTCGTTTTCGATCTTAATGGATGGGTATCCTTCGATCTCCTTCGTTCCGCAACGTACGTTACGTCAGAGTGATCCATTATCTCCCTTCTTGCTTCTATTGTTTGTTGAAGGCCTCTCGGGCCTCCTTGGAGTTAGTATAGTTGCTGGACAATTGAACGGATTTTCGATTGCCCGTGGAGGTCCGGTGATTTCACATCTTTTTTTTCGTTGATGATAGCGTATTGTTTGCAAAGGCGAGTTGTCAACAAGGTAATGAAATTGTTAATATCCTCCAAGCCTATGGAGAAGCATCGGGACAACAAGTGAATTTTGCAAAATCAAAGCTTTCGTTTAGCTCAAATGTTCAGCGTGAAAGAAGAGTTGAAATCCAACAGCTCCTATGCATCCGAGAAGTTGATAGACATGAGAAGTATTTAGGGTTACCAACTATTGTTGGAAGATCCAAGAAGGTGTTCTTGAAAGATGTGAAGAAGAAGGTATTCAAAAAATCAGGGGATGGAAAGAGAGGAATCTGTCTCGCGCTGGAAAGGAAGTTCTGATCAAGTCCGTAGCTCAGACGATTCCAACATATGTGATGTCTTGCTTTGCCTTTCCGGTTGATTTATGCAAGGCGATTGAGAAACTTTTGTGTAACTTCTGGTGGGGATATGGGAATAGGAAGCCGAAAATGCATTGGATTCAATGGAAGAGGTTGGGTCTTCCGAAGAGCAAAGGCGGGTTAGGTTTTAGAGACCTTAGAATTTTCAATATCGCTTTGCTTGCAAGGCAAGGTTGGAGATTGCTACAGAATACTGACTCCCTGTTATGCAAACTTCTGAAGGCGAGACAGTTTCCTTAGACTGAATTCTTTGATGCAGGGGCAGGGTATAGACCAAGCTACATATGTTGTTCCATCTTGCTTGGATGCGAAGCCTTGTTAAAAGGTTGTTATATGTCTGTCGAGAATGGTAATGATATAAAAATTTGGAGGGGTCGGTGGGTCCCAAGACCAACCAGCTTCAAGGTTATCTCCCCTGTTGACTAATTTGATCCTGATTTACGGGCCATTGACTTGATTGATTGGAGTAGAGGAGAATAAACACAAAATATAGTTGAGAATATGTTTTTCCGTGTGACTGTGACCACATCCTGAATTTGAGGCTTGTTGATTCTACTTTGCGAGATGAATGGACTTGGTTCTTCTCCGAAGACAGCATCTTTTCGGTGAGGTATGCTTACCACTGTCTGCTTCAAGAAGAAATTGCTAAGCTACAAGGTGGTGAACGAAGTGGAGAATCTTTGCAGGTATCTCTTTGGAACAAAATATGGAAAATTAATTCGCTTCCAAGAGTGAGAAATTGTGTGTGGAGAGCAAGTAAGAGTATTTTGCGTGTGAAATTCAATTTATTGTCCAGGAAAGTTGTAACGGATGATTGTTGTGTTTTTTGTGGAGCGAAGGAAACTACTCAACATGCTATTTTCTCTTGTAAGGCTGCCAGAGAAGTTTGGAAATTACTGCCTTCTCTTGCTGGTGTTGTTCAATAGTGGCTGATTTTTTTGGATATGTCCGGATTGATTTGTAAGAACTTTGGAAAAGAGATGATTGTTCGTTGGGCGACAGTTGCGTGGGGAATTTGGATGGCAAGAAACAAGATGATCTTTGAAGGAATTCAAGTTCCTTGAATTGAGATTGTTGATCATGCAACCCAGTTAATTCTTGATCAATCCGGTTGTCAAGGCCCGAGCTTCGAAGCTATTCAAATGCAACCCGGATTATCGTGTTGGTCGCATCCTCAATGTAAATTCATTATTCAGCACCAATGCATCAGTTGTTTGCTATTTCACATTTTGAATTTTTTTTTTCTATTGATTTTTGTCCTCTTTGCTTCTTGAATCTTTTCAGCAAGCATTGAACTCTGATTTGGTCTTAAATGACTGTCAAACTGTATAAGTAAACCAGTATTATTATAATAGTGAATGTACATTTTGAAATTTCTAATGCATGTAAAGTATAGAAAATGACATTATACATTACTTGTTTATAGACTCATACTAGTATTTTTTATATTACGAATTCCTTAACTTTAGACCTATTAATTGGATTAGTTTGATCATTTTGGATATGAGGTTGAATGCAGCTTCAAATCAGTAAAATTTGTAAGTCGAGGGATCTAATCTGTGCTTTTCATTTGGGGTCGGATAGATTCGACCGATCAAGAACGTCGAATACTATACAATTATAAAAAGTGATTTTGTAAACTTATAACTAACTAATAATTTTATATATTTTAATAGTAGCATATATTTCAATATTTACAATAATTTTTATATAAGAATTCCAAGTTAAATTTAATGATATTTTTTAATATTTAAATTATAATACTTATATTACATGTAACTCCTTATATTACAAGTGTATATGATTTCTAATTTTCTCTTAATCCTTTGACAAGGCCCATATCATCAACTTTATCTATAGCACTCAAGATCCATCTGGTTGATAGAAAGCGTTCCATAAGTCATAATCCAGATTTCGAATTTTGTAACAAAGCCGAATTTGCTAAGAAATTGTTCTATGAAGCTTCAATCAAGCTTATCATACCATATCTGGTTCACTTTTTACTCTACTCGTTTAATTCATCTTCCCCAACATCAAACAGCCGTGCTAGCACAGCGGGGACGTGACCAGAATAGATTGCTTACAACTCCAGAATAGCTGAAACCAAATGTAGGAAGCCATATATATTTCATTAGCATTCAATCACTTCTTCTAATTTGAAATATCACAAATGTAAGATTTCATGTATATTTCTCATATTTCGGGGTTGTCCGGACTCTGTATGTACCAGAAACAATCCGCCAATAAAAATTCAAAGTAAAATTCCAAAATGTGCTACCAGAAACAAACGAGTGCATATAAAATAGCACAAAAAACGATTTCAAGTAAAAGAGACAGCTGAGAACAATTTACTTGGGTTACTGCTTTTGTGGAGGAGGTTTTGATTCCACAGCAGCAGTCATCAAACGCAAGCGTCCTGCTATTTCCGTGAAGCATGGGCGGGCAACGGGATCAGGAGACCAGCACCGCTCCATTAGCGATCTCCATTCAGGGTCACAGGAGCTTGGTATAGGGGGTCTCAGCGTGTTGTTCACAATGCCACCTACATCAGGTTGAATGGCAACAGCAATGAGCAAAACCATAAGCACCAGTGTGTGTCACCATATATAGCAGATCCAAACAGTACAAAAAGCATGCAAAATCACAGGCAACAGTGGTAGCGATGCCAGAGCACTATTCCCGGCTTCAGTTGGAAGGTGTAAGCAAATACATGCTCTAGTTGGTATTAGTAACATCAAACTGAACAGGAGTTTAATAAGCTTCAATTGACCCGACAATACCAGACACAAGGAAGAGCTATAAACTCAATCAACATGTATATATTTAACAACTGAAGGGATGAAGCTGCCAAAGACTAGTTAATACTTAGTAAAGCGCATTAAGTCAAAATAGCACACCAATGATTGCTCCGTAGTGCATATTAGCATATGGTTCTTCACTGGTAAGAATCTCCCATAAAACAACACCAAAGGAGAAAACATCAACCTGTCAATCAAATGCACAGTAAAAGCAGCCACCGTACATGAAGTTAGAAATACATGAGGTTTTAACAAATAAATAATATGTTAAGCCCCTTATCAAGATACTTATTGCAAAAGAGGCATTACAGTTTCAATAATTACAATCATAACTTACAGCAGGAACAGTTGTACTTGATAGTTCATATCCCATCTAAAAGTGGAATCAATTGTCAAACAATGTTTCTCAAACACTTTCAAGTGCTGGCACCACTCATGGTTTATAGAATCATACATAAAACATGGCCAATACAAACCTTTTCAGAAACCTTGGTACTGCTCCCATTTAACAGCTCAGGGGCCATCCATGGAAGCGTTCCTCGCACACCACCAGTAACTAAAGTATTCCTTTTAATTTTGGACAAACCAAAATCACCAACCTGCATAAAGAAAGATGCTTCACATAGGTTATTGGGCTGCATCAACCAATTTTAGCTTCGAAAGCTCTGAATTTATATTCAAAAAAGATAGAGAGAGCCATAAGCCAGTATTCGCCTTGCATATTGGTCGGACAGGATCTCTCAGGTTCACGAGCAAGTTGTCACATTTCAAATCAAAATGCACTATATTCTTTGAGTGCAAATACTCCATGCCAAAAGCTGCATCCATTGCAATTATCAGCCGCTTCCGGCGATCAAGTAACCTGATCAACAAGAAGTATTATATGTTCAAGGGGGATGATTCATGAAGTGAAAGAAAAGACTTATTGAGCAACAACGTTACCTATCTTTTGAAATGAGAACATGTCGAAGACAACCATTAACCATATACTCTGTGACCGTGGCCATTGTGCATCCCGGTCCATCCTGAACGACGCCATAAAATGCCACCACATTAGGGTGATGGAGTTTTGAAAGAATCTCAGCTTCATGCCAGAATTCAACCGTCTGAAAAGTGCAATACAGCATTTTCACAGTATTAGCACAGGATTCTTATCAAAAAAAAAAAAAAAAAGAAAGTATTAGCACAGGATAAAAGATTTTGCATTATCTCTACTGCATATAAACAAAGGCAACTGACAATGTAAGTCTTAGATTCTGGCATGCTAGATTTATATTACACAGATATAGTAAGTGGTGCTTATCTTGTACGGTCCAAATGTTACATCCCTCTTGATCCACACAGACTGTCAAGATTGGTTAAGATTGATCAAATCATCAAAGATAACTCACCAGTCTTTCCTGCTCTGACAAACAACCAGTAAAGCAGCTTTTCTTTATACGCTTGATCGCAACATCACTTCCCCTCCATTTACCATGATAGACAGTTCCAAATGTGCCAGAACCAAGTTCCTTTAGCTCTTCCAAATCTTCGTTCTTAATAATCTGCATCAGTTTTATCATAAAAATATTCAACAAAGAGCCGAGGATTTCATTTATCAAAGCAAGTAACTCAAGATAATAAATACAAGTAGAAACATGCAACAACCCAAGCATGGTCTCCAAATCCACAGGTAAACCATAAGCAACAGAATTGCATGGACCCTGATTCAACAATACATTAATTTATCTTCTCCTTACTATAATAGCAAGAGAACTATATAACCTGCTGAGTGGAGCTCCAATTGAACAGATACTAATTAGCTATGCAGATCACAGTGTGGCAATTATCTAGTAAATAATCAAGACGTAGCCAGTTGTTGAAAATCTTGGCATCACAGGATATCAATTGGACAGAACCATAGCTCTGATTGTTCACATGATCAGTAATACATTGTTTTTTTTGCAATTGGAAAGTTATGAGTCCAACTTGGCCATACAAAACAATATCAGAGCAAAAACTTGTGACACCTGAACCGGATAGGAAATGCAAGTCTAGCTCACAATATCTGCTGTCAATAGTGGTTATTCAGAATAGTGAAGGGAACATATGAGTTCAGAATAGTTAAGGGAACATATATGTTCATTCAATCTATCATACGATCTCCATGAAGTGATGATAGGAGTCTTAACAGTGATAAGATATACTCTTTTATAGTAATGAAGAGAAAAAGAAGTGCAGCCAATATAGCATAAAACAACCTTCCAGTATGAAATAGAAGTTCTAACTATTTAATTATAAGATTTCTTTTCTATGTAGAATCAGAGATAAAAGCACCATAAAACCATGACAAGGTCCACAGTTAATCCGGATTGTGAATTAACATTTAAAAAATATTGAGAGCTCTTCAATAGGAGATATAGATAAAGATATATACATTTTGCATTTCATATTCATAGCACAAACTTCAACCTATTAAGTGTTATACCTGCAAGGCAATGTTTGGATCTAACAGAGATCCCGAATTCTGTAGTTCTAATCTGGTTCTATCCTGCAAATGGGAAAAATATTTTAAGAATAGCACGGTCAGCGAACTTCTAACTTTACAGTGCAATTAGATACCTCATACTCGGATTTTTCCATATGTTTGTTCACTATGCCATCAAACAGTTGAGGGTCATTGCACTCTGCAAGAGAGGCATGGTTATCGGAATGCAAATTCGATTTATTAGATCCATCAGTACCAGATGTGTGATCCTGATTGACCTCATCAAGCATATGATGGGAATCATTCTGGGGTGAGCTATCAGACTCTCCAAGTGAAAACTTAGCATCCACAGGAGACGAGAATACATGATGACTGTCATCAAAGTAAGACTCATCTTTGCAGACAAAATCATCTTTAGCCAAGTTGCGGAAAAAGGACCAGTTGCCAGGTTCACGATTTTCCATATTTAAGCTCAGATTAGTTCCATCAAGACCCATAGAGTTAAATCCAGGCAAACCTTGAGAAATTCTAGCCACTGAGAAAACATCTTCCAAGAAATCACGGGGAAAGCGATCATTTATGTCAATTAAGATGTCACCTTGTCCAGACGCTTCAATTCCAACAGAGGGCGTTTCTTGAGTAGCACCTACAGGTGCATTCCTAGTTGGAGAATGTAACTGCTGCTGCCTACTAGTTTGATTCCCATCACTACTTCTAGTTGTTGTATCTTGAGGAGAGTCGGAATTGGAAGCTACCAATTCATTGAGATTCTTCTTTGATGTTTCATTCCTTACTGCAGGATGATCGAAAGCAGTTATTTGACCATCCTTATCTTTAAGCTTTTCATTTTCATAATCCATTATAGATATCTTGCCATTACACCCAGAAAGCTGGTAATTGGAATTATGAGCCTCAACACCTATAACATTTTGTAATTCTTCCTTGAAAGTATCTTGCATTACATGACCTACAGTTTCAGAATTAATAGATGATGATTCAACAGATGACTCAGGACACTTGGTCTTGGAGTTTTCATCACCAGGATCATTAGCTTTGGTAATATGATAAGAAACATCGGGTTGCAAATGAGCCATACAAAATTGAGCACCGGAAGAGTCGTCAGACTTTGACAAGCGACTTTGTCCTGCTGTCTCTCTAGGTATCCATTCAGAATGAAACCTCTGAGGAAGTACCGGTTGTTCAAGAAGACTAATATTAGCATGTTCATCTACCAACTGACGACTAATAACTCCAGTTGATGTGTGAGACTCATTCTGTTCACATGATGTACCTTCAGCTACAGTCATAGGGGACACTGATACCTTTGCAGGCTCCTGGAAAATAGTACTCGTTCTGGTATGTACTACAGGATCTCGTGGCTCCACTGCAGAATGGGAAGCAAAGGATTCTTGCACAAACATTTGATCTGGAATTGAACCATTGCATGAATGAGAAGCACCATGGTGACTCTCAGTTTCACTTACTTTTGAGCTAGAATTGTCTCTTGACAGTTTTCCTTCAATGCCTGGTGTTTCCTTTTCTGTCACTTTAACTTGTTCAATTCCATATATCCTTTCTAAAGAGCAGTCTCTTTTTAGGGTTGTTACCTTCAAAGAGTCTTCTGAATCCTGCAAATCAAACCCATTATTTAATGGATTTCCAGACACTTAAGAAAATTAAGTAGGTTAAGAGGGAATGATAACTAGACCTTATTTGCACGTACTGTAGTATAAGTTTGAAGGCATGCTGAAGAATGATAATTATCTTTCATATCTACATGGGCATATAAGTCCGTAGTACTTATGGGATTCTGCTGATCATGCATCAGAGGAGGCTGGCAATATAATGAAGTAGACTCATAGGAACAAGATGAAGTCGGAAGAACCCACTGCATTGTATTAGCTTTCCTTTCACCAACTGTTTCTGAGTTATACAAAGGTCTATCAACCTTTAGGCTAAACAATTCATCTAAATTATTCACTGAAGTACTTTTCAATTCCATTAAATCCTTTTTTGGTGCTAAATCCATGCCATTTACAGCAATTAAAAAGTGGACCTCCGAATTAGCCTCCGTGTTTACCAGGCCAAACTGAGTGAAATCCAGATCAGTGACAGAAAGCAGGAAAATCCTAGGTTTATTTAATCCAGCAATTTCCAGTGAGCTACATTCTTCCATCATATTTTGCAGATCCTCATCAGATGATACAGTGATCAGAGCATCAAGGTCCTCACCTGGGAGCTGATATTTGATAGCATGGGTCTCCTTGTACATCACGCATGCCTTTTGCATTAGTTCACTCCATGAGATGTTCTTGCAGATATGAATGATATGAGTTTCACCTCCAACATACCTCAGCTTTCTATCCTTAGGACGGGGTAGTATTCTACCACCAAAACTGCAGAGGAACTTTACTTTTGGTGCAGAACCAGAAGCTACGTAAGAAGCATACGCATGGACTCTAAGATCAAAATCACCCTTCACTGAAGTAATTGGTAATGACTGAGTTGAAGCGCAGAACCCTCTCTCCTCATTCGCAAAAAAGATTTTCTTATCCAACTCCTTGGCATGAGTTTGAACTACTGATGGAACCACAAAAACCTCTGAAGCACTTTCGGACCTAGCATTTGGACTTCCTGTGATCGTATTAATGCCTATATAGCCCGTCACAGTGCCAGGATGACCACCTGAATTTGGGGTAATTTGCTGCCAAGTGTTAACTCTTTCCCTCATGAACTCAAGAGCAAACTCTTCACCAGTCTGAATGGAGTAATTCAGGACAGGTTTCATACCAGATGACATAGTGCTATCTGGAGGACTCAGTGTTAGTGATCAGAGAAGATGTGTCTTCAAAAAGCATCTGGTTTCTTGATCCAAATCCCCCATTTCTAGGTGTTGTGGAGTTATTGTGAATCTGCTCACAATCTCTTTGCCAATCCATTGTTTAATTCCATCACCCTCCCGCCGGGAGTGCATCAAACGATGAAGCTAGTCTCCTCAAACAGAATGCATAAGTTTCATCTCGGGAATAAGCATCAACAACCTAGAAGCATAACCACTGACTGGATTGGTCAAAATGAAAAACCAAACAAAATCAACAATTTCATGAAAATTACAAACATAGGGATACAGACATTGCGTGAATCACAGACCAAAAAGAGCTTAATGGCAATGTCCATCAATAAAAATTACCAAATTAGAGCAGCACACATAATCCTTATGGCATTTGGCAACAATGTTCTTTATTAATGAGCAACTACATAGGAAATTCGTCTTCAGTGAGCAAACAATCGAGAAAACCTACCGCCGAAATAGCAACAAGAAGTTTCCAAGTTATTGCAACCGGGAAAGAGACAACTTCCCACGAGCGGGCAAAAATATATACTGCATACTGTCAACCACAAGAATGTGAAAATTCGATGACAACTGAAAGCTCAGGAAGTGATTGTGTTTCGACAACTCGATTGATCGATCCAAAGTAGGGCTGTTCGAAAGGGAATACCTGGGCGTGAAAACTCTCCCTCCCTCTCCAGGGTTTTTTCTTTTTGGGTTGAAAGTAACTCTCCCTCCCACCACAGGGTTTTCGCAGATTCGCACTTCCGCACGAAGAGCAAGGCTCCCCGTTTTTACAAGGTTAATTCGACTAAAACGAAGGGCTTTAGTATTTAACGCCCGCTCTAAGCCCCCTATGTAAAACTCACCTTATACCTATTTTATTCCATATAAATTAAAATCTATCTAATTTTACACCTTCCCTCTTCTCATTCTCCTTTTTCCCCTCTCCTTCCTCTTTGCCTTCACTCTTTCTTTCTTCTTCTCACCCCCGCAACGTTTCTTCCTTCAAATCCTAGCAACAAGTAATTAAATCTTTCTTCACCCTTCTTCTTCTTCATTAAAAGCTAATCTATTGTTTTGATTTGTTCAAATTCAATGTAATACAAAATTAGGGCTTAAGTTTACATATATTACATATTGTTTGAATTTTTCGTTTTGATTGAATGAGTATTTGTTTTGATCTATTGAAATGACTGATTTTACATATACAAAATCTATGATTAGTATTGCAATCGAATGTCTTACGACTGAATCGTTTTGAGTTAAATGTTTCGGATGAAAAATCAGTCGGTGAAGTCGCAATTAAGTCGGGGTAGAAGACCTCAGCCATAAAGGCCTCGGTCACTCTAGCCGTAAAGGCTGAAATGGCTTCGGTCGTAAAGGCCTAAGTTGCACGGGCCTAAAAGGCCGAGGTCACACAGGCCTTTACGGCGGGAGGTGGACTTGTCTAATTTTTTTGTTTTTGTTTACAGATGACATCACGCTGCTATGAGTCTAGGTCCGGTCATACTTGACGTCGTGCCGAAGAGAGGGAACAGATCATCTCGCTCCCACCGGTTGTAGAGATTGAACCTACATTGGTAATTGAGTGGCTTGAGAGGCACTTCCAACCGGAGGGGTCCTCGAGGAGTCTTTATGGATTCATCACAGTTTGATTTGGGGAGTAGCTCTCAACAGGATCCAACACCTCCCACACAGATCCCAGTCATACAGAGTACTCGAGGTCGACGTAACAAATAAGATTTTGCCTAGCATTTCACTTTTGCTTAATTCTAGCTAACTCTTCATTGTACCGATGCTCACTGGTTGTCTTAAACAATGATCTGTAATCATTTGAGAAGTATATAGCTATCGCAACATTCTTAGTGACATCCTTTGCTTTCCCTTTAATATTCTTAGAATGTGAAATCTACATAGGAGGTGCTTTGAGCTTGGAGATAAAGCATCCAACGGCTTTATAAAAGCCTTCTCTCGATTTGTCACCATACATGTGGGCATTTTTTGAGCATGTAATAACCGCTATTTTTATAAAGTATTATATAATATATTGAAAGGTGGAAGTATATTCTTATGAAATTGTTTCTTAACGATGAACTGAAAACTTTTAAGAAGTAATAGTATTTATTCAAACATAATTTAAATTATAGTATAGAAGTTCATAATCTAAATATAAAAATAAGTATGTTCACTTATAAGTAATTTACGAGTCTAAGTTATCATAAAGTGGATAAATTGAAAAGGTAATTTAAGAAGATCAATATTATTAATTAACATGAACCGAACTAAAATAAAATAAGAGAGTGTAAGAGGCTGGATTTGAACCCGAGACCTCTCAGACCCCCTTCCCTTCCTTCTACCAACTAGGCTATAACAACTCCCTGTTAAATAAAGGCCTCGGTCACTCTAGCCGTAAAGGCTGAAATGGCTTCGGTCGTAAAGGCCTAAGTTGCACGGGCCTAAAAGGCCGAGGTCACACAGGCCTTTACGGCGGGAGGTGGACTTGTCTAATTTTTTTGTTTTTGTTTACAGATGACATCACGCTGCTATGAGTCTAGGTCCGGTCATGCTTGACGTCGTGCCGAAGAGAGGGAACAGATCATCTCGCTCCCACCGGTTGTAGAGATTGAACCTACATTGGTAATTGAGTGGCTTGAGAGGCACTTCCAACCGGAGGGGTCCTCGAGGAGTCTTTATGGATTCATCACAGTTTGATTTGGGGAGTAGCTCTCAACAGGATCCGACACCTCCCACACAGATCCCAGTCATACAGAGTACTCGAGGTCGACGTAACAAATAAAATTTTGCCTAGCATTTCACTTTTGCTTAATTCTAGCTAACTCTTCATTGTACCGATGCTCACTGGTTGTCTTAAACAATGATCTGTAATCATTTGAGAAGTATATAGCTATCGCAACATTCTTAGTGACATCCTTTGCTTTCCCTTTAATATTCTTAGAATGTGAAATCTACATAGGAGGTGCTTTGAGCTTGGAGATAAAGCATCCAACGGCTTTATAAAAGCCTTCTCTCGATTTGTCACCATACATGTGGGCATTTTTTGAGCATGTAATAACCGCTATTTTTATAAAGTATTATATAATATATTGAAAGGTGGAAGTATATTCTTATGAAATTGTTTCTTAACGATGAACTGAAAACTTTTAAGAAGTAATAGTATTTATTCAAACATAATTTAAATTATAGTATAGAAGTTCATAATCTAAATATAAAAATAAGTATGTTCACTTATAAGTAATTTACGAGTCTAAGTTATCATAAAGTGGATAAATTGAAAAGGTAATTTAAGAAGATCAATATTATCAATTAACATGAACCGAACTAAAATAAAATAAGAGAGTGTAAGAGGCTGGATTTGAACCCGAGACCTCTCAGACCCCCTTCCCTTCCTTCTTCCAACTAGGCTATAACAACTCCCTGTTAAATAAAGGGAACGCATTATATTTAAACCGAAATAGCTTTACATGGACCGAATGTCACGGGCGGAAATTTCCGCCTGCTCTTCTTCACTCGATTAACGCCAACGTCAATTCGGTCATCTCCATGGCAGCCCAAAATCCGGTCGACCATCCACCTACGCTCTCATCTCTGCACCTCCATCTTACCTCTAGGGATTGAGCCATACCCCTTGGAGTGTTAAATTAGGCAAAATTTCTCTATAGATTGGGGGATTCTCCATGGAAGAAAACACACCCAAACCTTCAATCTCGCTCGCAATTAAGCCTTAGAGAACTTAGTAAATTTTCAGAACACATGAATTAGCCCCAAAAATCAGCCCAAAAACACCCAATCTCACAAATTAGCAAATATGAATTTTTTTTGCTTTCCTCTCTCCCTTTTCCTCTGAACAATCCGGCGCTACTGCACCTTTGTCCGCCGTCCGCCGTCTTCGTCGTCGCTGGGGAGCTGCCAGCAGTTGCCGGGAACCGCCGTGGGATAGTGGCGTCGGAGCTGCTGTCGGGCGGTGTTGCCTGTTGCCATTGTCGTTGTCTGCTACTGCGTGAAACACAAGAGGCAAGCCATCCCTCTTTCCTTTCTTTGTTTTGGGCCAATTAATTAGTGTGGACAGATCCACTAAAATAAAAGGAAATTGGGCCTTCGTGTTGTTAGCAGACCTCATCCGAAATTGTTAACAAATAAATAGACCACTAATTGCATATTATGCACCCCTTGGTTCACTAATTACATAAGAGGACTAGTAAATTAAGATAATTGTAGATTAAAAATAATTGCTAAACAAGTTTAGTTATCAAGTTTTCACCTTAATAACAATGTTACTAATAATTTCTTAAGGTGAATACAAATATAATGTTGACTTTCGTCATGAACTTATACATATCTATATCTATATATATATACTTAGAAATAATAATTTATTTAGGCCTTAAGAAGCTTATTATTATGAGGAAGTACTCAGGTGACTGGGTCGTATATGGGAAATAAACTAATTATTAATTATTTTATCTTACTATGAGATATTAAGTTATTAATATTTTAAGTTTTTAAAACGTTTTATAAAGGGTATAAGAAATGTTTTTCTTGAACGTCGAGCTAATAATTTTGAACCGTCAATGAAAAACTATTTATTTTCACCTCACAAGTTATTATAGGGAATATGATAATTTGAGAGAATATTTTCTCTAGATCAAGAAGTAAATTAAATATTAATTTATTTCGTGTTAGCTCGTCGTGAAAACCGCGCCTAATTTAGGTCGAGTACTTGAGTCGCCTTAAGCTCGTGAATCGAGGACGCCGCTTGTGTAAGAATTTTATCCCGTCAAGTTAAGGCAAGTGGATGGTTCTCTTGCTCCTTACGTTTAAACGTGAATTTCCTTCCATTCCGTTTAATATTCATATAATTGTTGGGAACACCTTGTTTGCTAAATAAAATGAACATAGGGTTATTTCTGTGTAGAGATAATGACCCCATTATTATTTATATTATTGCACTGCGCTAGCCCATGGACTTAGGACCGATGATTGTGGCCTCTGATTGTTTCAAGTCTCTTTTCGAGACTTTGTTATGGACTAGAATAGGGATTAGGGGTGAGAGACTCGTCTCTGCTACACCTCTTAAGAAGTTGTATTAGGATGTACCTATACCCTAATACCGGGTCATGACTCTTCCTGCTCTACAAGCGTAGAGAGGTGACAACACCCTAGCTAGGTGTTAAGGACTCCGTCCTTCTCTGATGTGGCCCTTGACCCGTCCTGGGTTGCTGCATCTAAAAATCGATAACTGAATGCACTGTTTGATCATTAATGAAAGATAAGTGCCCTATGCACAACAATTAATGAAGATGCATTGGGTGTGGCCCTTGACTCTTATGAGTTGCCACATCCGAACACCGTTAAAATACAGTGTATTGTGAAATTGAATTGTTCTTCGTAAATCTTGATGTGCATTAATAAGTCCCCAGCAAAAGAATTCTTAGTCACCTTCCATTCCTAGGAATCACCTCCTTGTGATTTCTTATTCTCACAAGAAAGCTCGTCATTCACCTCCATTCGAATTCGTTCTTTTTATCTGAGTTATATTTGAATGAAGCCTCATCCTCTAAATTATGTCACACTCTCATCTCAAAAGAAACCCGATTTGTCGTGCATTGCTTAGTTCCCTTTGGACCCTGATGCCGACACACTTAGCCTTTTAAGAACCTAGTCGCATTCTACCACTAGCTTAGTCTCGCGTTAGACTAATACCACTTTCTTTTCTTCCCGACACTGGTCGGCTGGTATTTTCTGCTTTTATGGAAATATCAGGGAATAGAGACAGGTTTGCCGAAGACCAAAGACGAAGACTCAAGGATTTGAAGGAAGGAAGATTTTCACTGCAAAAATGATTTAGATGTCTTCTTCACTCAAACATTGTTATTTTGTATCATTGATCATTGACTTCTAGTCATGTATCAAACATTGATCACTTTTGATGTAACTTAAGTTTGATATTTCATTTTTATGAATCGAGTTGTGCTACCTATCGCCTTGGGTGACTTTGGATGGGAAAATCCGAGGTCACTGGCATGTAATACCCATGGTTTCAAAATAGGGGTGTTACAGAGCAATTACACATAGCTCTGCAAGCTGTCGTATAGCCCAAGTCTAGTCCTCCACTGTCTCATGGCTCAAAATGCCCCAATAAGAGTATAGTTCTTCCATGTGGATGTGAAGCCAACAATTTTGAGAAAGGGCAAGTTGCATCTGCATGAAAAAGCACTTATGAAACCTTAAACTATAGAAAATACCAGTACAACTAAAATTGTCCATATTTTCACATTACTTACATGTTTATGTTGTAAGTGGAATCCAATATTAAAACATTGGGAAATGCCTTAAAAAGAGATATCGAATCAAGACTAGAAAAAAACACATTCGATATGTTATACAAGTATGTTAGATAATATATATATATTTTATTATATACATTTTTAGTATTTATCATTTTATTATTATTGTATAATATTATAATAATATATATTTTGTTATAGGTGCCTAAGGTATGTCGTATTACATACTTTTAATCACCGATCATTATATTTATTATATTTGATCAACATTATAACTTTGATTTTCTTCAAAAAAAAAACATTATAGCTTTGATGAATATTTTAGAACTAATAATAACGCAAGTATAAAAAAAATTGCACAAATTTCATATATATATATATATATATATATATATATATATGCATTCAATAGAATGAAAGTTTCCATGCTAAATTTGATAGTTATTAATTGAAGACCAGAAAGATGATGTATATAAAAATTATTCTTCTTCATCATTGGCCGTTGTCCTAAGAAAATAAAAATCTTCATATTTTTCTTAATTTATTAAAATATATTATATCTATTATATATTAATATTAGTTTAAACAATAGAAAAATAACAAACATATAACATTATAAAACGAAACATTCATGTAAAAATAGCAAAGTATTAGATTAAAACGTTAAGAATTTTTAGAAATGAAATAAATTATAAATGAAACTAGAAAAATGGTAAAAAATGAAAGTAGGTGGGACTTTGCCAACCGTTGGTATTTCTTACGTTTTTTTGGCAATTGTCGAGCCTTTACGGCTGAAAGCACTCCAACATTTACGGTTTATGTCAACCCAGCCTTTACGGCTCATGCACCTCCAACCATAAAGGCTTATGCACCTCCAGCCGTAACGGTTGTGTGGGCGCCAACTAGGCCTGCAGACCTGTGCGTAGGTTGGGCGTCAAATAAAACCTTCGTTTTAAAAAATAGAATTTAGAAAATTAGTTTTAATTTCTTTTTTATTCCTTTACCAAAAAAAGTCTTTGTTCTTATAAATTGTTTATCGTCTATTTTTTTTCCTTCTAATTTCTACTTTTTTCATCTAACTTTTATCTTTTTCAACTATTTGTTTGGACATTATTTTGTGTAAATCAAAATCAATCAATATATATATATGCATATATATTATAAAAGCCGATCATTTTCATAACCACTACGTTAATTTTGGCATCAGCGCATAATCAATAAAAAAACTATTAGTGTTATTTCAAATAATCTGATTAAATTTCCTATTATCTACTTATGTAGAAGATATAATCAATGAGTTTTTACCAATACATAGAATTACAAAACCATATACTATTTTACCCATATAAAATTACAATACATAAAAAAAAATTCTTATTATCTTTTTTACCCATATAAAATTACAAAACCACCCTTATTTACTTTTAAATTTTACCCGGATCATCTAATTTTCTCTTCTCCAATACTATTTTATCCCTTCCTTGATAACCGCACAAATAGTTAGGACAACCATAAAGGGATGAAAGGAGTAATATCTATTAGAATATTCATTTTATTTAAAAAATATTATTACTAATACAAGTCTAGTTTTATAAAATATTTATTTAAATAAGTCATAATTAACTTAATGTTTAATTTCTATCATCATATAAAAATCTTGTTAATTATAAAAAATACATATGTTGATAAAATATTTCACTTGAGATTTCATATCGTATTATGTAGGAATTTTTTAATAAATCAAATTTATTTTGAAATGAAATGATACTCCCTTTGTCCCATTTGGTTTGTCCATATTTCCGTTTTGGACGTCCCATTAGCTTTGTCCATCTTTCAAATGTTTCCATTTTTATCTATATGTTTTTACACCTTTACCCTTATTCACTCTCATATATTACCCTCATTACCCAACTTTTTCATCACATTTATCACTTTTTCCTATAAAATTACAAAACTACCCTCATCCAATCTTATATATTACCCCCAATTATCCACCTTTCTCATCAACTTTATCACTTTTCAACTTTATATTAAT
Organism: Polygonum maritimum; assembly: GCA_963924305.1. Classification (NCBI taxonomy): domain Eukaryota; kingdom Viridiplantae; phylum Streptophyta; class Magnoliopsida; order Caryophyllales; family Polygonaceae; genus Polygonum; species Polygonum maritimum. Next base: position 21,981,121 of record OZ002737.1, on the reverse strand, counting down.
TACCGTGCCAACCGCACTATGCGGACAAACCAAATGGGACAAAGGGAGTATTATTTTATATGTGTATTTTAAGTAAGTCATATTATATAAACTTTATATTTAAATTTATTCTTAACATCAAATCCTGATTTTAGATTAACAAAGTATTGTAACGATTTCGGATAAAATAGACGATATTAATATCTAATTCCTTATTATATTATTATGCAATTCTTTTATTGATTAAATAATACCTCAAAAAAATATTATCGATCGTGTCCCGTACCATCAACCGGTTAACCCAAACCATTCAAACGTGGGTTAGGGTTGAGCATATATTGACCCCTGACTAATTCGTTTAATTCTGAATCTAGAGTGATCTTACTTAAATCTGATCAGACAAAATTGTTTGTCATGCCCAGTCGATATAATAATAGTTTAGATATTTGATAATATTAATATATTTTTTAATCGTATTGAAATTCTCTATGATTGAGATATTAAACTTAAACTCATATGTCTTGAATATTAAAAAATACTATTATTTATAAAAAATTATAAATTTATATAAATGGATAGAAATTCTTCATAATAAATATCTTAATTAAAAACAGGGTGGGTGGTTTAAAAATACTTATTGACGAAACTGCTCTTAACTACTTCAGGTTTAGAAGTATAATATATTGATTACATAGGGATGAACGTGAGATGCAATGTCAGAATTTTTTTTTTTTTTTTTTACTTCAAGATTCAGTTAAGAAGCAACATTGCTTTGAGTTAATTGAAAGCTTCCTTCATCAAAAAAATACTAAAACAAAATTACGTTGAGGGTAAATATGATCCATAATGTCAATAAGATTAGCTATGGGTAAATTTTAGATTCGGATTTAAATATCAAAAATCTATTTCAGTAAAATATTAATGATTGCTTTCTACCAAAAAAATTAATGATTGCTAAAAAGATAAAAGTGTATTTTAACAATATCTATCTATACTAGAATACTTGCCCCGTCCGATGGACGGGGAAAACACCAGAAAAATATTAGAAATTCTCAATAATGCCTTAGTACATGACATCCATATTCCATCACATAGACGGACCAAAACGTAAAGAAACATACGAATTATCTTTTTAGTATTTCTGTAAAATATTTTTAAAAATTTAATGTTTATATAAAAAAGATAAAAATACGAATTTAATAAATCCGATTATAAGTCTTAGTCTTATGTACAAATTTATGTGTATGAAAAATTCAAAAAATTTGATTTACTAAAGTCAATTTTTAAAAATTCCTATAATCATTCTTAAAAAACTTTATTTCATATTAATACTAATTTGCATATCATTATTTCATATTTAATATTATAATTTCCATAAACTTTGTTTAGGATCAAAATATTTAAAGCTGGATCATTATAATTGTGTTGAAATAGCACCAAATCATTTGAATTTAATAGCAAATATACAGGTAAAAATTGGTCACTGAGTAAAGCTACTTTGACCAAATGGAAAGAGGAAACATCACGTTTAAAAGATTGTAGATAGCAAATGTGACCTTGTGACCAAGTGCTTAGCGCGCATGACAACACTTAATAATGTAGACTATTCATGTTTATCTAACAGGAAAAAAAACAATTTCAAAGCCTGAAAATCTACAAATATGACAATTGACCTTTCCAAGAACATGTTAACCTCAGTGTAAGCCGATTGAAACTTACTGCCCCCTTAGTCGTTTTTTGTTCTGTGGAATGAGGTCTAGAAATGCTTGCAAACTTACACCGGCATTTTCATCATATTCAATCCCAAGCTCCTCCTAAAAGTGTGTTGAAGAAATTAGAAGATACACCTTTGATACCCATAATACTGGCAACCATAAAACATATCAGCATGTTTTATATATGTTTCATATATATTGGTGACTAACATTAGAAGATAAACAGAAATTAGAGCCTGATACCCACTACACTGGCAACCATAAAGCTAATCAGCATGTTTTGTCTATATCAGTGACTAACATTAGAAGATAAACAGGAAATAAACCACTGAAGAAGTAACTATGGAAAATATATACTCTACTAATATGAACAATAGCAACAGGTAACAGAGAACTACAATTTCTTCTCAAATTGTCAAAAATCAGATCAATTTAGAAAGGTTAGCAGAATTGACCAAGTCAAAACTAAAAGCTCTAATGTTAACATCCAACTATAAGTTCAAGGGATCCTCCATAGTAATCCAAGCAACAGGCGAGCATTTTAAATTTTTTGTGCACTATATATGATTTTGTACAATCTACATCACTTCTCAAGAGAAACTCATTGTTAATTCTTTTAAAGAGGTTCTTAAACTTCTAATCAAGAGAGTGTTTATCATTCAACTACAAGTACAACACAAAAACACAAATTAAATTCACGAGTCTAGTGACATAATATTTTGTATTATTCTGAGATAAAATGATTAAGAACAATTCATAAAACAATGTCGATACTCCTTAAGGTGTAGGACAATTCATAAAACACACCTCTGTACTCCTTGATGTTCAGGCCGGTGAATATGACAGCGAAACTGGGCTCGGACGCCTCCTTTCTCCCCACCAATTCAGAACAATGGTTTCCCCAAAACGTTACCCGTATGATGGCGCCCTATTTTGGGGCACCTCCTCAACCCTTTGCTGGACAAAAAGCAAAACACAAGCAAAAATCGTTAGCTTACTCATAACCACAGTGAAATCCCACTTTGACCTTACCCCGAGAAGCTCAAGAGAATGCTTGCTAAAGACCCAAAGATGAAGACATTCAAGATAATAAAACCAAATCCAGCTAATATGACAAAAAAATCTGAATTTTGTTAAAATGACCAAAAATTCATTCCAGAACAATATAGCCTCTCTGCATGAGTTTCATTTTATCTGAGTAGCAATTAATTACAAAATTCAAGTCAGGCATACCCAATTTTACATCATTAAAAAGTTCAATTATTGGTCATTTCTCTGTGTTGATAATATCCATATGTTACATGTGACTTATCTAATTAGACCAAGGAGTTCAAGTAAAAAGCAGTAATCATCAGTCAGCCATTCGGTTGTATAAAAACTGAGTTGTACACCCAGTTTGTTCAGCCAGACTCCGGTTCAGTAATATAAGTTATAGACACACTCGAGATATGGTTCAGTAATATATATTATGATGTGGCTCAATAATATAACATTCAGTCAATGCACATTAATACTCAACAGATTCCAACAGAAGCACACGTCTAAAGAGGCCTTGTTCACTTTGATACCCATCGTAAAACATTGTAAAGGTAAAGAGTTTGAATAGAGAGTTGTAATGGGGAGAAATAATCACATCACCATCTATAAATTGTAGACAGATGTACAACTATTATACATCTACTAAAGGAATACAAGTCTGTCTATCCTAGCATTAGGAAGGAGAAAATGAATAAAGTTCTAACTCACCTCAATGTATTTCAGTAGTGCAATGATGTCCATCCCACTTGGCACTTTTGTATCTGCAAGTGCTTCAAGAACCATTGTGTTGTAACTAAAAGCAAGGCAAATAACCATTTATATCATTTAAGCCCTCAGCATCAGAAACTGTTTCAGCTTCTCACTTAAATAGTGAATCAAAGAGAACCACCGGTATCTTGAAAAACACATAAGGCCGTCATTGTTGAAAGCACTTGCGGGTATAGGCTGGTTGCACCTTGACATTGCCTGATCATGAAGAACCATTCATGTTACCAAGGAAAAACCCTTTTCAAATAAACGATATAAACCCAGTACATGATGCCAACTAAATTATTCAATATCTTTTCCCAAGACCTTGACATTGCTTGATTTACCTTGTTTCCAAAAAACAGAGGTGTCAATATTACGCATAACCTTAAAAACACTAACCTAATTGACTACCTAGAAGAATTGACCCTGGTACTCCTAAATTTACAAGTTTGTTTCATAAAGCGAAAGATTGTTACAGAAATGGAAAAAACACAAGAATTAATATGTTTTGAAAGCATAAGCAGGCACAATTGGGGGCCTATGCATGATGAGTTTGAATCACAGGAAAATAAGAAAGAAAATCACCCACCTGGCTGTAGTGGGTGTCCAAGTCCACAACTACTCTTTCCTCAGGCGTCTTTGCCATCATGAAGCGCATAGCAACTGAAATACTTAATCTGCAAAGAATAAAATGATCAGACCTCTACTACATAATACTTAGTATGGAGTGTTGATTCTTATTTAAGGTTTTTGGGAGTATATCAATTGCTAATGGAGTGTTGATTCTTATTTAAGGTTTTTTTCAATAAACCTTAAATAAGAAAAATCATTTTAGAAAAAACATTAACTCAATTGCTAATTGAGTTTATGTTCTTATTTAAGGTATTTTTTGTCAAAATAACATAGCATAAGAAAATTTACATGTTGTAAAATTATTTTAGAAAAATCATAATTATATGTTACCATTTTAAATTTATTTTATTTAAAATGTCACAGACAATCAAAGCCCAAATAAATGAAGAAGTTAAAACTTCTTGAGCAATCATGCATACAGCAGGCTCAGGCTTTGGCTGAAGCCTGCATGAGTTAAAACAGAGATCATGATGCTCACTACTCAAAAACATCACAACCAAATTCATCTTCCTCTCTGTCTTGATTGATCACAGAATTTGTTGATTCTACTACACACAGAGATACTAACCAAAGTTGTCCATAGATTCAAAAAAGCATTTAAGTTGAGCGTTCAGTTGTCATACTCGAGGTGACCGGTTTAACTCTACTACATAATACTTACTATTGCAAAAGGATCTTTAAGGTTTGAGACTTTGAGTTTATGTTCCTAGCAATTGAGTTTAGTTTGTGGTGACCGGTTTAACGTTTTTGGGAGTAGATCAATTGCTAATGGAGTGTTGATTCTTATTTAATGGAGTGGATAAATATACTAATTAAAAATATAATTCATATCAACTATTACATATTTATTTTGAATATTTTTTTTAAATTAATAGTATTCTTAAAAATTGATTCAATTATAAGTAAATGTATGAGACTTTTTCCTTCATAGGTTACTTTCTTGTTTTATTAGGTGCCGAGTAGATTCTAAATATATAAAATAATACGTAATTATGCCTGTGTTAGACACGGAACAAATATAATTTTAAATTTAATTTAACCGTTGTAATTTGATATCTTGCTTAATTTTGATATGAAAATATTATTTTCATTTAAATGGTTTTTATTTTAAGTAAAAGTATTTTTTTCATTTAAAATAATAGATTTCACAATTGAGATGATACGATCACAACTCTCTTTTGATTTTTTATATATGATTCAATGCGTTTTTATGTTCCCATACATTTGAAATGCGTACATGTATGGCCATATAGGAGTTGACATGGTATTAGTGAACCAATAGTAACACTTAGTTATGTTATCCGAATTACAGGCCCATAGTATGATACTATGACTGATGACTTAACTTGATTACTCCGTATTATTTAATCGACTTTTGTATTGGGGAATTTTAGCTGGGAATTTATCCTAATTTCCATTTCTTAACTTAACAAAATTGTTACATCATTCACTTACAAAGTTTACACTTCTGATATGCAGTGTTGTATAGTTCAAATATATAAATGGCAAATTGGAAAGTTTTGGAAGAATGTAACATTTGGGCCACTGGTTCAAAACATTAGAGCAACCTTCCCGTCCTATGGACGGGCGAGAGCATTGTGTAGTACTATGTCATAATCCATGTGTTTACCTCCATTTTTTTTTATTTGGTGTTTTGTAAGATATTAGCTTGCGTAGTAGTATGTCATTTTTTTTTTTTTGACTCGGTGAGGATTAGGATTCCGACTTAAGGCGGAAATCCTAGAGCATCCTGATGGATGAGAGCTAGCAGCTCGTGATGGTTCCAAATTGTTTCCCATGAGTGACTGTGGCCCAGATTTGCAATTTTATCGGCCACAGCATTGCACTGCCTATTCTCATGTGAAATTTGGACTGACTCGAATCCGCGGAGGAATACGAGAATATCTGCAACAATCCTTTCAATTTCCCATGGACAACTGATTTGACCCTTGATAGCTTTGATAATCGTTATATTATCCCATTCTATCTCAATTTTCCTGATATTGCTTTGTTTGGCCTTAAATATTCCATCCCACAATGCCAAAGCTTCAACCATCAAGACTGATACGTTGCCAAATATTCTTACAGTTCCAGTTAACGGATTTCCATCTACATCCCTAATAATCGATCCACCTGAAGCATTTCCATTACTTATCGTAGAGCCATCAAAATTTAGCTTTGCAAAATGAGGTTTCGGCCTTTATTTCATGCGTATCATGTTTCAAGGCATACGTCCGCTGGACAGGTGAAAGCAGACCAATGTTTAGGAATTGTTAATAATACCATGATACATTATAAATCACCGAAATTTATAGTGCATAAGCACGTCAATGTTTAGGAATGGCAGTGGACCAAAACGTAAAAAAAAAAAGCATACAAATTTTCTTATTAAGTGGTTATGTATACGTGTTATTCATTAATTTTCTTTAGATAATAAAGGCCCCTGACAATTAGAATTTTCTCATATTGGCATCGAATATAAAGAAAGGATTGGAACATAAGGGTGGATCATTTTTTGCATTAACATTCTCAATCACTTCTCCTTCGCCTTCAAACTCTGCATCTTCTCTTCTAAACCCGGGCCGTCTCTTCCACTTGCGCGTGGCTCATGGACACCAGTTGACACATCTAGTCGATCTTCACACACTAATTGTCCAAAACCTTCTTCTCGGCCTCCAATGTCTTCTCCCTCAACTCAACCTCCAAATTTCAATATTTGTATACATTTACATTAAATGCAATTCAAGATCTATTAATCAAATACTCCTTTTTATAGTAACAGAAATCATGATATAATTGTTAATATTCTACTGATAAATGCCATAAAAATGAAAGTGGAACAGATTGATTTAAGAAGATCAAAAGTCTTACATTTTTTGTAATAAATGACAATATATATGAGATGCACTTATAAAAAAAAGGATGTTCCTCCTTCCATGCGCTGCCCAATTTGAAAAGTTGATCATATTTTCTAGCCAGCTTGTTAACTTGCTCAGTACCTGCAAGTACGTAGTTTCAATATATTTGTGGAATGTGCAAAGCTTAAACTATGGTTGTGTATAAGGACGTGGTTTGTATATCAGTGTATGTATGTCAAGCTCGTTGTTTGTCGTATAACTTTTAACGTCGTTGACTTGCGTGGTTGAAAAAAAATGGAAACAATTGAGAAGACACAATTCATGAGAAGAAAAGGAAAGGAAAGCAAATATACATTAAAAGGCGCGCATCTTATATACTCTGTATCTTGGTAGCAAACAAAAATTAGAAGACACAAACAAAATGAAGTCACGCTACAAATTTAAAAAACAACTTATTCACCACCATCATATCACAAGAGCCCTTTGTCTTGGAAGAGTTGCCTGCACAAACAGACATAGGTTGTCATATATCGAACACTTTCAACTCCAAACATTGAACAGAGCTTGATTCTCACAAGCCATGCTATACTAATAATGTTATGGTATATTATAAATCATCGAAATTCTTAATAATGTTATGGTATATTATAAATCATCGAAATTCTTGATAATGCCATGGTATATTTTTATTGAATGGCCGTGATTTTCGCTTAGGTTATAGTAAAATATGTTTTTATATATATAAATAATACTTTTATATTTATCAAGTTAGAAAATCAATTATAATATAATATATTATTTAAATAAGTTTGAAAATATATTCCACACAAATATTATATAACCTATGATTTCAAGGTAAATTTATTTATGTTATATTTATCAAACCAAGACCAAAATACTTCAATATTTATATTAAAATTTTATTTATATATTAAATACATATATATATATTTATCTAATGGTCATTTAATCTTATTAAAAACAATATTTTGTATTTTCTTGTATTATTTAATATGAAAATTCCCATATTCTATCAACATATATACATATTTATATATAAAGTTTGAATTGATATTAGTATTTCTCAAAATTTTCTAGGTATAATTTTCAATTATATATCAATTGCTAATTGCTAGTGACAATTAATACTCCCTCATAATTAATATGTGTTAGATCATATGTAACATTTTTGGGAGTATATCAATTGGCTAATTGCTAGTGACAATTCATCTCATAATTAATACTCCCTCGTTTTTTATGTTTGATGTTTTAACCAATTAGGCTTATTAGAAAATGTATATATGATGTTTTACATTTTTATGTATCCATTTTTCCAAAATTACCCCATGTAAACTTTTCCTTAAAATATTATCTCCTTAAACCACTATGAAATTAAAACAATTCAACAGCGGTATTTACATAATTTTATAGACTTTCTTAATTTCATGTTAAAATGCTACAACATCATACATAATTTAACGGAGGGAGTAGATAGTAACTATTTGGATAAATATACTAATAAAAAAATATAATTAATATTAACTATTACATATTTGTTTTGATATTTTTTTAAATTAATAGTATTCGTAAAAAATTGATTCAATTATAAGTAAATGTATTAGACTTTTTTCCTTCATAGGTTGCTTTATTGTTTTATTAGGTCCGAGTAGATTCTAAATATATAAAATAATACTAAATATAAAATACGGAGTAATACGTAATCATGCATGTGTTAGACATGGAACAAATCTATTTTTAAATTTAATTTAACCGTTATAAATTGATATTTTTGATATCTTGCTTAATTTTGATATGAAAATATAATTTTCATTTAATGGTTTCTATTTTAGGTAAAATTGTTTTTTTTCATTTATATTGAGATTCTACATAATTAATTAAAATAATAGATTTCACAACTGAGATAATACGATCACAACTATCTTTTTTTATATGATTGAATGCGTTTTTATATTCCTGTATATTTGAAATGCGTAATGCGAATCACATTCTGTATTCTTTAACTATTACAAAGCAGCTATCTGGATTGATTCAGCGAAGCCCATCATCAAGCAAAAACTCAAACATGAATGTTACAAGGATATCACCTTTCATGAAAGAGTGAAAGACGGTGTGTTCGTATATTGTCATCTTTTGCTTCTAATTATCCTCCTCAACCTCTTACGGTGGGAGCTTGACCTCAAATCATTTCTTCATTTCTTCATTCCTAGTATATTATACACAAATCTTTGTCTCCTTAAATATACACACGCATGATACAATTTAACCCTTCCTCATTCAACTTGAATGACATGAGAAAGACTTTGTAAACCTTACTGTCCTTGTCCCCCTTGAACTACGGTGAAACTTGAATTGACACCATAAACTTGAATTGACGTACTTATGCACATATTTCAGATCAAACGGTAAGGTTTCAAAGAGGGCAGAAGGGACTGATACTATACGTGGTTACCCCGTCCAACCCCGTCCGTTGGACGGGTGAGAGTACGAAAGAAAAATATTAGATTTCTTAATAATGTCATGGTCTATTGTAAATCATTAGTATGTGCATAAGCACGTCAATGTTCAGAGCAAATGGCTTATCATCCTAAATTTCGTTCAGACCATAATCTGGCCGGCGAGCACGACGTTGGGCACGATATAGGTGTCGACGGCGATCATATCGTAGGGTTCCATTGTCCCAGAGGGATAATCCTTTTCTACCCTCTCTGAAACCATCATTCACATAACAATGTTTCACACAAGAATTCAGTTGTCTTATATACAATATAGGCAGAAGGTGTGGGGTCATTACCGCACGGAGCACTATTATTTGCATCCATACTTCACGTATGTTGATTTAAAAGGTCACAATTCATATACTATTTTTTACCATGAAGAATTTGTTTAAATATTTCACACTCTCAAACTATACGAAATTAATTGAGCCCAATTTGTTTGTTTAAATATTTCACACTCTCAAACTATACGAAATTAATTGAGCGAAATTTGTTCTAGGGGAAATGCGTAGGCCTTGTTCTACTTTCATCCAAAACAATTTTTTCACTTAAAAAATTTCTTTTACCTTTTTCTACATACATATCTTATCTCTACTTTTTGCGTTTCCCAATGAAATTTTTTCACCCAAACCCCTATTTTTTCATCAAAAAGTTCTTTTTACCCATAAAAAGAACAAGCCCGTAATATGACCGAGCTTAAAAATTTTGTATTTGCATTTTCAAGACTTTTGTATTGTATTATTAAATTATGTCTGGGATCAACCCAAATTATAAAATCTCTTCATTAATTTGTAATTGATACTAATAGATAAAGGTTATTAAAATAATATAATTTTAGTTTGATGGGCATATAACCATTTTTTAACTTTGCAAGGATATATATTCAAATGACAAAGATTTGAGGGAGATATAATAATTTGGGACGGATTCAAATAAAAACACCACCAAAGAAAGAAATAAGAATGTTTGTTAAGATTAAAAATTTAAGGGAAATTTTGTCCGGTGACCTTATAATTAAGGTAATTTCGCCCGATCGCCACCTAGGATTTTGGGGGTGATATACGAACGCTTAATTTACTCATCAATGAGTAATGGAAATCATGTTTTCTATAGGGACTCATTCAACACCACACTCCACAAGTCACATGCTCATTCCTCACTCCACTCACCCACACCCTACTTTATTTTCCAGTTTGAAATGTTCCCCTTTGCATACACCTTTTTGAATTTGAGTTCTAAATAAATTTTTATCCGCTACAGGCAAACCACATTCTCATGCCAGTAACCCTTTGCATACAACTTCTTGAATTTGAAACAGGTAAAAATCAGTAACCATTCTCATATCACAGTATAGACCTGAGACTGAAAATTGGCATAGGCCAAAATACCTTCTTTAAAGTTAGTCTTGAATCTCTTTGGCACATGGTCGAGATGCCTCATCCTTCCGGTTCATGTGGTCTTCCTTCTAATTGCTTTAACCCTCAAATTGTCTGCAAAAGCAAAAAAAAAGTCACACTCCCACTAAATACTAATAATGTAAAATCCAACCCGAAGAAGGAACATGGAATGAAGCCTGCTGATTAATATTAATGGCCATGAACCCATAGTAGGAAAATATAAACACAGCTCTTCTAGTTTAGTAATTTTTATTCAAGTCATTCTCTTACAATCTGAAAGAGATCGTTCACCTAAACTGAGGATGACTATTTAAAGCAACTATACAACTCAAGTAAAGCTAACAAACCCACACACTCCCATTAGACAAACCAAACCCAACAACGATAGAATGGCATGCTGGAACAAATAACTCTCACACATGCTTTAGCTTGTCGTGTATCCCGAGTGCTAATTGTTAAGATGAACATGAGAACTATAGCAAGCAATTAAAAGACAGTTCAATCAGTCCCCAACTCCAACTTTTCCTTTAGTTGAACAAAATTTAATTCCTTTAACAATCACCACAAGTTTCCCACTATAGCTTTCATAATACATCAAATTCCCCACCCCATACCATTGATTACTCATTTGCTGCATAGCCACATACACACATGTCTAGCCAGACTTGTAACACTTTCCATCAATCAGTGAGCAACCACAAGGGTTAGGTAATCTTGACTAACCAAAACCAAAGATATCACACACAATGTATAATATTAGCAAAGTAAAAACAAAACTTAGAATTCAAAGGAATTACATTGGCGTTGACAGACTTGTTATGCATCTCTATTATGTAAAATATGCCCAGGCTGAAGCCTACGACTGGAACCGACGACCTTCCACCAAGCATGGAAACCAGGTTGTCGTAGCAATCACCAGCTGCAATCGAACCAACCTATAATCACACATTCAATATTTAGAGACAAAATTAGTTGGCAATGCGAGACTGATCACAGTGTTTACTTTTACAACAGAAATATAAACGAATCAAGTTCTGAAAGTTTTTTACCTCTAATTCACCCCCATTGATTACAGCCTCAAAAATCACTCCGGTGTAATAATCAAGTCCTCTGGAAAGTCTCAAGTCAAAACCCCATCTTTAAGCACCTGTATGATCATTGGTTCTTAGTTTATGCACATGTACAAGATAGGCATTCAACACTCGCTCTTATGCATTCTTTTGATATCCTGGTCTAACGTAAGTATTACAGAATAGTGTCATACATATGCTGAATTGTGTAAAATAGTGTCATACATATTACAGAATAGTGGCAGAAGCAAATTACAGAATAGTGTAAAATAGTTACAATCACATTCTTTGAATCTCTGCTTGTCTCCCTTGTTGAAGATTTAGCTGGCTTGTTGAAACCCATATTGTCATACATATGCTGTATATATAGACAATCCAACATACATATGCTGTATATAACTGACAGCCAGTGTAATTACCCACTAAGATGATCCAAGATTGACAATCCAAAACATGGGCGGAATCGACCCTCCAGCAGCCACAATCTATTTCTCCATCTGCACACCAGAGCAAGATCAATCAAAATTCAGCTTCGAAAATTGAGTAGATTTAAACACAATTCACATTCAAGTTGGTGTGATCTAAAAATCAGCAAAAAGTCAAATCACTCTCACCGTAAACAGCTTCTGAAGGTTTTCCTTTATGATACAGAACTCTTGGTTAACTTGTTGCAAACAAGTTTTCTAGCAGGCAATGTTTTCTAGTTGCATTTGATCATATATCATGAAAGCTCTTAAAAATATGGAACAAAGATGTATATTCATCAGGTTCTGTCTATTGCTGAGGAGAAGGTGCATTCATCAGGTTTGCACCTGACCTGGGTGAATTTCTAGAAGGGAGAGAGAATGGATTGTCAAAAGGCATAGCTCCTTGGTTGTCCAAAACCCTGTATCAGAACAATGCTCACTAAAACAAATGCAGAATTTTTTAATCTTGGTACCAAACACATAACATTGCAATTCAGCACAGATAGAGCAACATTATGTTCTTCCCACTAAAAGGTCAAATCGAACATGTTCAGGATCTTAAACATAAGCAGTAACCTGGAAGGAAAAGAGTGAACAGTTTCTATCCTAAAAAGCTTAAAATACAGACAGCAGTCTGCTCATGTCATCTTTATTTTTCGATACATGGATTTTCAAAACAAAATGAGTCAAACCAAAAATAATCAACCCATGTGATCATATACACAATCCAATAACCTAAGATACTCTGCCATTAAATGACTTAAACCAAGCCCATATAACAATATGAGGTATCTAGTGATTTGTATAAATCTCCATGTAATTATAACCGGTTGAACTAAGAAGCCTGGCACCTATAGTTTAATAAGATTATATATCACTATATTCTATGACATGGCAGGATTATTAAAAATCTGTTCAAGAATTATTCATGAGACAAGTTGTAAATCAAACATACATAATAGCAGATGAAGATATCAAAAAAAGGGAGTTAAAATGAAAAGTTTAAGAACCTTGTTGGCAGATTCAAGCTCAGAAAACTCTAGCAGATCATCAACACCCCATCCAGGAGACGTAATACCTGGAGGCTGAGACACATCTGATTTGATGGCGATTTGTTGTGCATTTTGATTAGATGGATCAATGCACTTCTTCTCTGCTTCGTTACACTTTGATCCAAGGGCCACTCTGATGCCTGTTGCTAGACACCTATGGTGGTGTCCAGCAAGGCTATTGGCCGAGTGAATCGCTTGATCACAATCCTGACAGAAGAGAGCTCTGCCTTCCACACAGAAAATAAAGGCACTCTTCTCCTGAAAACCAAAAGCATCCAGAATATGTCAAAAAATCTGACAACCAAGAACTGGATCCAAACATATGAACTGTCTATCAGAGAAATAAACAAACCAAACATTTCTCTTGTACGTTCAAGCAATTAGTATCTACACATAATTACAGCTGGTAATCAAGATTTGTTTGAGAGCAGCATCACTGTGATTGCAAAAATTTAATGAATCTTGGATATGCCGTTTTCAATTGTCTCTTCTAAGGCTTACTGCCTTCAACTACTGTAGTATATGTGAGGTTTGACACTAACCTCATAAGCTGATAAGCCCCAAAGGATTCACATAATAAAAATCATCAAAGGACTCAATAAAAAAACAGATCTCAACATATCACCATGGCTGCACAAATTTGATGAATTTTCACCATATCAACATTAAAGATCATGTTTCCTGGCCATTAAAGAGCTATTTCTCTCTAATTTCTCCTGTTCTTTCTATGGTGTGTATTTGTGAGATTTGAATCCAAGTAATGAATACAGGTTTATGAAAATAAATCAGGCTATGTATTCCGCCCATTTTCACAATGCTTCATATATTATTGCAAGAATAGAAAAGAAAAACATAAGTTTCTGTGGATTTGCCATTTCAATAAGTGAGGAGGGGAGTTGAGTAGCCTGCATCATCATGAATAAGGGACGATTGAAAGGGTTTGGGTCTCAAATGACAACACATAAGAAAGCAAACATGGGAGGGGTGTTGAAGGCACCTGCATTTATTTAACATGGGATTGGGGACAATTTTAAGAGTAGTATAGATAGATAAATGTTTCACTACAAACTTCAGTAGACTAAGATCAAGATAAAGGGGAGTTGAGGTGCGGTTGAGCTTACATCTTTTGAGGGATATCCTTCCATGCCAAGTTCCATTCTTGAGTTAATTGTTTCAAGTTTCATTGAGAGAAACTGAAGCCGGGCTAAACAGTTTGTAAAGTACATATGAGGGAAGTTTCAAAGAAGGAAGAAAGGGATATACACCTCAACTTGTCGCTGTAAAGACTGGATGTAATTAATAATCTCATCAAGCACCAACGCTTTGCCAATAACCTGAAAATTAAGCACAAGCAAAGCCATTGGTAGCAGGAAGCTAAAATGAATTTATTTAGCTTAACATGCAGTGAAACAGGGAAAGAAAACATGCTGAAATTCATCATTTTTGCAAGAGATTATAATTAATAATACTATCTGCATCCGAAAATTTCAACCTGCACATACAGGGCAAAATTAGAAGAAGTGAAAGGAATCACAATCAACATAAAAATTAGTTATCTGAATTCCATTCAAAATTGATTGAAAAAACAACAGACCTTGTTGCAGCCAGGGATAATATCTTGAAGCAGTTTCATCCTCTCACTAATCTTTTCTCTTCTTGCCTAAAACAAACAATGTTGTCATATGTAAATCATCTTTTATTCGGTCAAAATTACCAGTTGCAGAAAACAAAATTCAACTTCAATTTTTTTCTGTTCGAGTGAAGTGTTACCCTTTCTGCTAGGCTGTGGCTATCGGTGGCTTGGCCTCTCCTTGCTCGTACATGAATATAGTCTTTCGGTAGCTCAGTTTGAGATTTGGAGCCTTGATCCACTCCTTTCCCGAATTTCCTTCACCATCAGCTTTGGAACTTTGATTTGTTTTGCTGTATATTTGAACACTATGAACAATGGCTGAACACTATGAGACTCTTGCAGGGATTTCAAGGGAACAGCTAATCAGAAAGAATAGAGGTTTTTGCAAACCGGAATTTCACCCAATTCCAAGCCTGCTACTCGACCTAATTTCATCGGAAAAAATTAGGGAATCCAAATAACTCGAGTACACAACTCTAACAAATTCAGCAAGATCCACAACACACAGAAAAGACAACCACCACATCTACAGGAAACCTTATCCATACACCATAATCGAATTTTCAGCAAGGCAATAACAATCCCTATATCATACTCAATCAGGCGAAAACATAAACCGAAATCTTGAATATCAATAGCATAAGCATCAACACAAGCCCGATTATCAAATCAGAGAACAAAAAGCGCTAAACTCACTGATACTCAAAAAGTCCAACCCTAGAAACTCCATAAATCAGATCACAAATTAACAACCTGCACACAGAGAGTACACGGAAATAGGATTGAGTTGAGAAGATTGCTCACCGAATCAAGGAAGAATCAAGAGATAAGAGATCGGTTCAGGAAGCTAAGGGGTGTGGATGAGCAGAGCCCTACAAGAGTCAAGAATCATAACTCCTCAAAGATCAATGCTAAAATCCACTAAAACTTTGAATTGTTGTCAGTGAAAAACATATACAAGCAACAATGTAAAGCAAACATCAGCACCAGAACATACATGAAACACTCTGAAGAAGTAAATTGAAGGAAAAACATATCACCTCAAGGACACCGCCAGACGAATACTTCATGACCCGGAGAAAAGCTTTAGTCCACTTATAGCATTATGCTTATCAACAGCCATGATCTTCCGTCGTGGACTGAATTACATCGTCACCGCCACTGGCTCACATTAACACCTCCGGGAAAGAAAGAAAGAGACAGATTAAAGAAGAAATTGCATCTATGTACAATCAATTGAGCAAAAAAACATCTCAGATCTGATAAATTTTTCTAATTTGCTTATCTCCGATTTTGAATTGCTCTTACTTCTTATAAGAGAGAAATCAAAGCCGCGCACACCGCTAGGCGAAGAGTTCGGCGGAAGGAGAGAGCGAGTTAATGAGGTCGTGGACGTCGGCGGAAAGTCCACGGCGGTCGGAGCGGAGCGCGTGGAGGACAGACTCGAAGACGGCGACATGGCAGGGGATGTGGAGAACTCCTTTCTGCTCGTACCCGTACTTCTGAGCAGATTGGTTGAGGAGCTTGACGAAGATCGGGTGGTTAAGTAGATCGGCGCTGACGGCGAACCTCTGCATCTCGTCGCCCACGAAAACCGGCACGTGTCCCGACGGCGTCTACATAGAAGTCTTCCGGTGAGCTCTGATTCATCGACGCCATTACAAAGAGGGAGAGAACTTTTAGGGTTTGGGGGTTGCTGTTGACGGGATGAGAGATCGTAAGATGAAAGTATATATTCTCGAAAGCTCTGAATTCGAGGAGGCATCAACCGCCGGTGGAAATCGGAAAAGTCATGCGTCATAACTAAGGGACATTGAAAGGGTTTGGATTTCAAATGAAAACACGTAAGAAAGCAAATATGGGGAGGGGTGTTGAAGGCAGCTGCATTTATTTAACATGGTTTTGGGGACAATTATAAGAGTAGTATAGATAGATTAAATCCGAGGAATTTCGAGCCTCCATGTTAATTCTGGTCCCATCACGTGTTAAATTCATTATAAATCAATTATCTATCCCTATTAATTTTACAAATAAAAAATTCTCATGTGTATCCATCTATTTACCATATATTGATATATCATAATAATATCTATATCTATAATCCATATTAATTTTACAAATAAATTATTCTCACATGTATCTATCTATTTACCATATATTGATATATCAGAATAATATCTATATATATAATCCTTATTAATTTTACAAATAAAAAATTCTCATATGTATATATCTATTTACCATATATTGATATTTCAGAATAATATATATGTCCACAATCTATAAAAATAATATCTTATATTTATAAACTATCCAAATTTTGCTATCAAAATAATATCCTACATTTATAAACTATCCAAATTTATCTATGTATACAATCTAGATTCATCCTAAGAGTATAAATATTAGCACATGAATGGAGTGTAAATAAAAAATCACAACTTTGGACCATTCTCAATATATTTTTGATAACGTGTATATGTGATATTAATAAAATTACAAATCCCAAAACTCATTAGTTTTAAATATTCAAAGTTCACAAGTTAATTTTTTGATGGAAATGTTTTTTATTTAAATTTTAAATATTCAAATGTTTTCATAGAAAATCCATTTTTATTTAAATATTAAATGAAAATTAATTTTTTGGATGAAAATGGTTTTAAATAGAGTTTTGGCTAGAGATAGGAAAGTGTATAAACCATAGGGTTACCGAAAGAAATAACTTTTTTCGTAGGACACCAAAAGGAATTGTCAAAATCACGAGGGTACCAAAATGAATTTCCCTTTTATTTAAGTCATGTCATATAAAATCTATTCTTATCATCAAATCAAGATTGTGGATCGACAAAATATTGTAACGATTTCGAATAAAAAAAGATGACATCAATATTTAATTGCTAATAATATTATCATGTATTCTTTCATTAAATAAATAATATGTCAAAAAATATTATTGATCGTGTCCCGTGCAAGGTTTAGTAGAATCAGGGGCAATGAGTCATCCGTTTGCGTTGGAAAAAAAAAATTGTGTAGAGCGGCCCAAAATTATTAGTAAGCATGTTATTAAGCACTTTAGAGTTAAAGTTCATTATTTTGTAATTGCAGTTAAATATGATGATTAAGAAAGAAATAATATTATGTTGCATATAACATTGTAAAAATGATGTAACATACCTTAATGAAAACGTGACATATGATAAAATCCGAGATGACATAATGTATGAACGCCACCTGGAAAAAGCTGATGTGGCCGGCACAATGAGAGGGATTTAACCCGTAGTGGTTTTCAATATATAATTGGTTATATATACATAAATCGTAAAAACATTGATGATTGATTGATTGTAGTCAGAAATTTACAGATTAATAGGATGGAATATCTCTTCCATATCTTTTGTATTTTGTATAATTCTATGTATTCTAGATCATTCTTATTTTGAAAATCAAGAAAGATAAGATTGTTTCCTAATGTATATATTCATCCTATTAATAATATGATAGAATATCTCTTCTACATACATTGTATATCTTTTGTATAATTCTATTCATATGTATTTTAGATCATTCTTATCTTCTAAATAAAGAAAGATAAGATTGCTTCCTCATGTATCTATATACATTGATCTTCGATGAATAAAGTCAACTCTTCAATGTATATATATACGTTACTATGTCTGACTCCGACTCCAACCCAAAAACGCCAGCCATTCCTCCCACTCCTCCAGTCAATGTCAATCTTCCTTCCAAGAAGACCGTTGTTTCTATTAAAGATGAATGTTAGTGGGTTGGCTTTGTTGGCGTTGTTGGTTTGCGTGGGTTGGAATAATGTGGAAGCTGTGGAGGATGAGAAGAAGGTTGTTGGGTATGGATACAAGGTTGAAAGTGTGAAGTTAGATTCGGACTCCACCTCTCTCCTTGCAAGCTTAAAACTCATCAAACCTTCATCTCACTACGGACCTGACATCCCAAATCTCACATTCTCTGCTAGTTTCGAGAAGGAACACCGTTTGAGAGTGCGGATAACCGATGCCAAGCATCCTCGATGGGAGATCCCAGACAGCGTCGTGTTTCGTGGCAGAAACCCAAGCCAACCCGACGAAAATAATAAACCATTATTTACCACCCAAGAGAAAGAGGAAGAAGAAGACGACGACAAGGACAACGCGGAAGGGACGGTCGTCCTCTCCCATCCCGAGTCGGACCTTGTGTTCACCCTCCACCGCACCAACTCCTTCGGGTTCTCGATAACCCGACGCTCCACCAACGACACCCTCTTCGACACCCGACATGTTGGGCTGGTGTTCAAGGACCAGTTCCTCCAGCTCTCATCCTCGTTGCCCGCAGACCGGGCCAACTTATACGGGCTGGGCGAGCACACCAAGCCCACCTTCAGGCTGGCCCACCACCAGACCCTAACCCTGTGGGCTGAAGACATCGGCAGCGACACCATGGACGTGAACCTGTACGGGTCCCATCCGTTCTACATGGACGTGCGAGCCCCAAGCGGAGCCACCCACGGGGTGCTCTTGTTCAACAGCAACGGCATGGATGTGGACTACAAGGGTGATAGGATCACGTACAAGGCCATTGGCGGGATTCTCGATCTGTACGTCTTCGCTGGCCCGGCTCCGGACCAGGTTCTCGATCAATACACTCAGCTCATTGGGAGGCCGGCCCCTATGCCTTATTGGTCATTTGGTATGTGATATTATTTCGATCAATTATTACTAACATATACTCTTGATCCTTTTTTTTTTTATCAAGACATATACTATTGATCTTGTTACTTAATCAATCAATCAATTAATTAATTATATTGATAAAGGTTTTCATCAAAGTCGTTACGGGTACCAGAACGTGTCGATCCTGGAAGACGTTGTGGACAACTATACAAAGGCCGGGATCCCGTTGGAAGTTATGTGGACGGACATTGATTACATGGACAAATTCAGAGACTTCACATTCAATCCTGTCAATTTCTCTTTACCGCATATGCAAAGATTTGCCGACAAGCTTCACAAAAACGGTCAAAAGTACGCCATCCTCTTTGACCCAGGTACGTACATACGTGTCTATATATATATCCCATGTAATTATCTCTCTTGATTAGTTAATTAATTAACTAAGCTCCATAACCTTAACTCACCACCAACGCACGTCAACTTCACACAGGGATTAACATAAACAGTAGCTACGGATCATACACTAGGGGAATGCAAGCAGACATCTTCATCAAGTACCAAGGCAAGGCATACGAAGGCGAGGTCTGGCCCGGCCCTGTCCACTTCCCGGACTTCTTCAACCCCAAAACCCTAACCTACTGGACTGACGAGATTCGCAGGTTCCGCGAGATGGTCCCTATAGATGGCCTTTGGCTCGACATGAATGAGTGCTCCGACTTCCTTACTGCCAAGCAGCTACCTCCCAAAATGACCACCCTAGACAACCCACCTTACAAGATAAATAACGCGGGCTTACACCAACATATAGACAACAAGACCCTCCCTGCTAGTTCCCACCACTATGGGAACGTGTCCGAGTACGACGTGCATAACTTGTTTGGGTTCATGGAGTCCAAGATCACACACATTGCGCTCGCTAAGCTGACTCGGCAAAGGCCCTTTGTGCTCAGCAGATCCACTTTTGTGGGGTCTGGAAAGTACGCCGCACATTGGACAGGTGACAATCGTGCCACGTGGGAGAGCATGTCCGATTCTATCCCCACCCTTCTTAGTTTCGGGCTATTTGGGATTCCTATGATGGGAGCTGATATTTGTGGATTTGTCGGTAACACGACCGAAGAGCTCTGTGAGCGCTGGATACAGGTGACACTCATATATAGTATGGACTTAATTAATTAAGTTTTTGTATTAGAAGGTAAATCGATTTAATATGCATGCCAATTAAGGTATTATTTCCTCTTTAACACGTGTGTGTATACTGTGGTCACGTACCTAGGTTGGAGCATTTTATCCCTTCTCAAGAGACCATTCGGACATACATGCCAATCCACAAGAGCTCTACTTGTGGAACTCGGTTGCTGAATCAGCGAAAAAGGTTCTCAGCCTTCGGTACCGTCTACTTCCCTACTACTACACCCTCATGTACGAAGCCCACATGAAAGGAACTCCAATCATGCGCCCTCTCTTCTTCACCTTCCCAAAGGATCCCAACACTTACGACATAAGCTCACAGTTCCTCATCGGGAGAGGCGTTCTCGTATCTCCGACTCTTAAGAAAGGAGCAACCTCTGTGAAAGCCTACTTCCCTAAAGGTAACTGGTTTAACCTCTTCGACTACACCAAATCGGTAAGCGCTTCTTCAGGAAAGCAAGTGATTCTAAAAGCTCCTCGTAATCAAATCAATGTGCACGTGGCGGAAGGCAACATTATACCCCTTCAACAATCTGCGATGACAACCGAACAAGCGAGGAAAACACCTTTTGAGTTGTTGGTGGTTGTGGGAGTTAGTGGTCAAGCCAATGGGAGCGTTTTCTTGGACAATGGAGTTGACATTGAGATGGGAGGTGTAGGAGCGAATAGGTGGAGCCTTGTCAGCTTTGAGGCGAGACTCATGAGCGTCGACAACAAGATGACGATTTCGTCTAAGGTTGTGGCTCCGAAATACGCTCTTTTGGGAGGGTGGTTGATAGAGAAGGTGACTATCTTGGGGTTGAACAAGGACCAGAAAGTGAAGGGCTACACTATACAAGGTGGAGGTGACGAGGCGGAAGCGATCACTAGGGCCCACACTGAGGCAGAAGCTGGGGAGTTTAGTGTTGTGGAAATAGTATTACAAGATAAGCTCCTTATCGGGAAGAACTTCAAGCTAGAGGTGCACTTCAAAAACTAGCTAGGTTGCATGTGAAGCCAAGGGATGTTTATTTAGTCATCATTTTGGGGGATGGCCGATTTTGAAGGATGCATTGAGTATTGTCGAGTTGTAGGATTCGACACTACATTGAGCCAATGTAAGGGAGAATTCAATTGCGATAATGTATTGAGTACTCTGTTACGCTTCTAATATAAAAAAAAGTGCATTGGTGGAAGTCCACCAAAATTATTGCCCTACTTTTCCATCCAGATTTGATGACTGAAAACGACACTAGATCAGAGAGATTATAAGAGGCCAACGTAGCATTCGTCTTTTGCTAATCATTGAAACTATATCGTAACTATATACTAAAACGGAAGCTCAAATAAAAATTATCACATTACGAGTCAACTTTATGTTGAACCACATCGCTCATCTTTTTGTTTTTTTATAAGGAAAGTGATTGGGGTCGCCGCAAGTATTACTTGGGCTCGCCTAGAGCATCCACAAGTGATGAGAACTGGTTACTAACCAGCTCTAAAGGTAATAGGGCAAACCATCGTCTTGGAGTCTCGAAACCGATCATTTAAATATATGTTTATGTATGTATAAATTATACATAAATACAATATGTTTATATATTTTATATAAATATTTGGTGATATACGAGAATTATGCTATGTTATAATTCAAATGATAAACATCGTTTTCAAATCGACATATGATAATATTTCTAATCATCATAGTAAATTCATAGACAAAGTAATAAGTTATTAAATAACACCTTATACAAGGTACGGGTCATTTGCTAGTAATAATATAAAACAACGTATGTCAAATCTAAATAAATATATGATTAAATCAATAAAAAAAAATATATTACATATCAAAAGAAACAATTATACCGCATAACAAGTTTATTAAATAAATCTGATTGGTTGAGATTTAATTGACTTATGTTTTATTGGTTAAAATTTTATTGTAGATTCCACATATACAAATATTGTGATTGATTTAAGTGACTTTTTTTTTTGGTCGAATAAGTGACTTATTTTTTTATTGTTTAAAATTTTAATCTATGCCCTACAAAACCCATTATCATTTAAGTTTGATGGAAATCGAAACGCACCCTTTGAGGGGGTGTTTGGTAAGTAGGAATCAGGAATGAAGGTATGGGTTTGGGAATGAAAATTTCATACTTGTTGTTTGGTATGTTAATATTAGGTTTTCAAACCCAAATCCACTAGGTATGGGGTTCTCATACGCTACCTATATCATGGGTATGAGATTGAAACTCATATTTACCACGTACCAAGCTAATTTTTTTCATCAATTATCCTTCACCATTAATGACTCTTGGATAATATATTAAGTTTTTCAAGATTTGAATCAATAAGAAATTTAATTTCATTCCCAAATTTTTTTACCAAACACTTGACTATAAGTACGGGTTTCCAACCTCATACCATGACTTATTTCCATACCCGAATTTGTACCAAAGGAAGGCTTGTGAAATTTTGAACATCTTCGACGAAATCTTCGTTCTCGTGAGTCGTGATTAATTTTGATTATGATAATATAATAACAAAGGGAGCACACATAAAACCATTCTGGTGGCTCGGGATATCAATAATTACATGCTTTCAAAATTCATTAGCAACCTTGGCTTAAGCCAAATACAACCTATCTAATTTTATTACCGGAAACTTGATCGTGGACATGTCCAAGGTTTACACCACAACTGAACGCCGCAGGTTGAGTTGAGGCGACAAGTTCCAATGGTTTAATTGATATTGCAACTCTTAAGAAGCCCAATGTTGCAAATCAAGCGAAGCCTGTTTATAAAATCATCCAGGAATAAGTCTTAAAAAAAAGCATACTTTGAAGCCGACAAGCTGATGTTTTGTTTTATACAGTTCAACTTTGGATATATGAGAGCAACCTACGTACGACACTATCATAGACCAGGATGATAAAAATCTGAGTCTTGGAAGTCTATTATACAATCAAACGCCATTAGAACGAAAATCCAGGAAGTTCAGTGTTTGCAAGCAAGAGAACACCGCTCCAAGTTCACATTTGACAGCCCAGCATTGACCGCCATGACTGGTTAGGAAGTTACATCTTCTTTATGATTTCCGCTGCAAACTCAACTTCAAAGCTCATACTTTGCCAGGGCCGTTCTACAGCCTGTTAGATCCACATTTATATGTAGGAGTAAATAGGATTGCATAGGATCGGTTGCGTGGGCATACAAAAAAAGAGATGGAGCATACCAGACTTACAAAATGTGGAAGGGAGATACAAGCAGAGTTCAGTCCTCCTTCTTGTCTTCGTTGTTGCTCATTTGAGGAGTATACTGGCTAGTGGACGAGGGAGAGTAGCCTGGGGCACTGGGAGAATACCCGGCACTCGGACTGTTGAAAGTGATGTAACAAAAAGGTTACAAGGGAGTCTCAAACATGTGCTTTCCCAGAAACGACTTCTACTTAAATAGGCGGTTTTACCTGTATTGTGGAGAACTCGGGCTGTAGTCCGGGTTTACTCCTGCTGAACTGTATGGGCTGGGAAAACGATGGAAAATATCAGTGCCCCATATTTCATGCTAGAACATTCTCTCAGTCAATGAAAACATCCAATTTACCTGCTTGGACTGTAGCTAGGACTGGAAGGAGAATATGATGGTGAAGTAGGTGAGTAGGACGGTGAAGTTGGGCTACAGCATAGGACATGAGCAGAACAACTTCAGAATTTGCCTTAGTGGAAATGAAAAACAAACTCAAAATATGCATTACACCTAGTCTTACCTGTAGTTTGGAGATGTCGGGCTGTACGGACTAGCAGGTGAAATCCTTGGACTGCTTGGGGAGTATGCAAGGGACGGGCTGTACTTGGCAGAAGGGTTATAGCTTGGAGAGGTCGGGCTATAGGTGGGAGATGTGGGGCTGTAGCTGGGTGAAGTTGGACTGTAGCCAGGCGAAGTTGGGCTGTAAGCAGGGGAAGTGGGGCTGTAGGAAGGAGAAGTGGGGCTATAGGATGGAGAAGTCGGGCTGTAGGATGGAGAAGTTGGGCTGTAAGAGGGAGAGGTCGGGCTGTACGAGGGGGAGGTTGGGCTGTAGCCTGGAGAGGTCGGGCTATATGCTGGTGAGGTCGGGCTGTATGCGGGAGACGTAGGACTATAAGTCGGGGAGGTCGGGCTGTAGGTGGGAGAGGTTGGGCTGTAAGAAGGAGAGGTCGGGCTGTAGCTTGGGGACGTCGGGCTGTAGCTAGGGGAGGTTGGAGAGTAAGAAGGACTCGTAGGAGAATAAGCAGGGCTTGTGGGGCTATATCCTGGAGAGCTGGGGCTGTATGTTGGTGAAGTCGGGCTATATCCAGGAGATGCTGGATTATAACTCGGTGAGCTAGGACTATACACGGGTGAGGATGGGCTATATGTTGACCTCCCCGGAGTAGCATAGCCAGGAGACATCGTTGGAGAAAAAGCCATCCCGCCAACATAAGGTGAGAATTGAGCATCTGAGGACGGAGAGAGGCGGTAGTTGGGACTAAGCAAGTAGCTTGGTGACATCATTCCCTCGTGGTATGGAGTTCCGGAGATAGGAGACCGCCCAGGAGTCATCCCAAAATCTAGCCCTTCCATGTAACTCGGCAGTTGGAGCTCAATTGCATGCTGAAGCATATTCTCATTGAGGTACAGAGAACAGCCACCTGTCCCGATAGGTGCAAGTTGCCCTAACATGATATTCTCAGTAACACCCCTCAAGTAGTCTGATTCAGCATAGACGGCAGCATCCAGTAGAATGTCAACTGTTTCTTCAAATGAGCATCTCATCAATGGTCCTGTGTCATTTCTGTTGATACCGTGCCGAGTGATGGCCATCAGATGTCCACGGTAAGTCATGGTATCACACAGAATGGCTAAATGCCGGTAGTTGACATACGACCCGTCGAAGGATATGACAACTCGTAGCTCATCAAGCAATGCTCTCCGCACAGCCTCAATTCCAAGAACTTCAATAACTTCAATCAAGTGGTTACTTGTTGTTCTTCTTGCATCTACCTCTTCATGACACATGACAGCTAAAAGATTGACACCTTCTGTATCAAGGATCCATTCCGTTTCTGATATGAATCCTTCATTCTCATCAAACTTGTTCACTTTAGCAGATTTTATGAAAACTTTATTGATGTCCGGAATGCCTCTAAGGGCCATCTCTGTCAGCATGTTACTCTCTATTCTCTTAAGGAACACGTCATCCTCCGCAGATTCGTCTTGTATTTCTCCTTTGGGAGCTTCATCATTCATGATACGGATACGAAGAATCAGCTTTTCAGCATTGTCATCATTAAAGATGCAAGTCAAATCATCATCAAACTCCAAGTTGATCTTGCCAGCAATATCAGCCATACTCAACTTTTTGTCCACCATCATCTCACGGTTGAGCTCTATACGAAGCAACCATGGAGAGATCTTATCTGGAGAAACCTCTTCATCGGGCATCTCAAAGTAGGATTTCACAAAGTCAATATCCTCTTCAATGATTGTACTCATCGGGTCTGGGTCGTACCAGACTTCTGTGGCATGTGTTACACTGCGTAATGTAGTGTACTCCAAGGCACACTGGACATTTTTAGCCCTCTCCTTTTTCGCATTATCGGTCGTCAAACTGGGATCAGGCTTCAAGTAAACAGAGAGAGATGGTGTTTTAATTTTTTTGGCCACATTGATAATCTCCCTCAACCTGGGAACACCAAGAGTGACATTCTTAGCACTAACACCAGCATAGTGGAAGGTGTTGAGGGTCATTTGAGTAGCAGGTTCACCAATAGATTGAGCAGCAACACAACCAATCATCTCCCCAGGTGCAACCAGAGACTGCAAAAACCGAGCTTCAATCTCGCCAATCACCCAATCAAAAGCTTCGCGTGAAAGCCTGTACTCCTTCAACACTCTCTTACTGGCAAGGGTACTTCGAAGCAAGATATTGAAGAACAATGTAGCATTCTTTTGGGCTTCCATACTAAGAAAATCATCACCAGGAACAACTTTCAGCCTCTCCTGAAGTTTATCAACAGCCTCAACAATCTCCATAGGATGCATATCAGAACGCCTTCGTTTATCAATCTTGAAGAGTTTCTGAGTATTTGAGACCAGCCTCATAAGGTTAACGGGCAAAGGCCATAAATCATCTCCTGTGGTAGCAATTTCAGTTCCTAGCTGGTACCTGTCTGCCTCAAGCTTTTGAACTTCAGCATCAAAAACATTACGGAACTCACGGATCGTTCTAAGATCTTCAATATATTCCGGCTGCATATAATCTGGGTTCCAGTGATCATCATCAAACTCATACCTAAACAACCTATCAAAGTCTGGCTTTGTAATTTTCAGAGATTCAAGCTTCTGCGACTCTATCCACACAGCATCCATCCCATCTTCCCCATAGAGAAACTGAATGACATCACCCAGTGAATTTCTCACAGTTCCATCATATTTGACCATGATATCCTCCATAGCCTTGACCAATCGCCTCTGAATATACCCAGTTTCAGAAGTCTTCACAGCAGTGTCAATAAGACCTTCTCTACCACCCATGGCATGGAAAAAGAACTCTTGTGGAGTCAAACCTCGAAGATATGAGTTCTCCACAAAACCACGACTTTCTGGTCCATAGTCATCTTTGGTAAAATGAGGCAGAGTCCGACCATTAAACCCAAAAGGTATACGCTTGCCCTCAACATTTTGCTGCCCCACACACGCAGTCATCTGTGAAATATTGATAAAACTCCCCTTAGATCCAGCAGTCACCATAGCTTTCAGATTGTTACTCTCCGACAAACTTTTCTGAGCACTACTTCCAGCATCATCACGAGCTTTATTCAAGACCTAACCAAAGAATATATTACTAGATTAATTAGAAGGCTTATAGCTATATTTTGAAAAAGGACAAGATGGAAGATGCATTCACCAAACCAAACCTGATTCACTCTATTTTCAAATGAGTCCATCATTGTTCGTCCAGGCTCAGGATCCAACTTCTTATCTTGGGCTTGCTTAATGAGTTCTTTCACATCATTTTTGGCTTTAGATATTGTTTCGTTTATTTGTTCCATGGTGGCTGCATCAGCAATCGTGTCTCCAATACCCATGCTAAAAGCGTTCTGTAAAAGCCAATAATTAACAAGCCACTGCGTGTGCCCCAGAAATTTGCGTGCAGCATCTGGACCAACTTCCTCCCTGTATGGAAGGTGAAATTTGCACAATGAATACCAAAAGCCAAGTCCAGAATAACATTTCCATATGATATACAAAATTCCAAAAATGAGGAAAAACAAGCATTACACCTAGAAAACTGATCTTATTATAACTTCAACAATCAAAGCATAATATACGAATTACAGTAGTCTAAACTTGATAGTAAACCTATTACCATATGACATGTATAAGACTTCCACCAGATGTCCCAAGCGTCTTTTTGCAAAGAGTACCAGACAGCAGCTCCCCCTTTTCTACTAGCACTTGTGTGTCTCCAGGAGTAAGAATCCCATCATGTTCAGGGTGCCAAGCAGAATACCTAAGAAGGTTTATCTGTTTGGGTATGATAAGATTAAACACTTGCTTCCCAGTCCAAAGAGGCCTAGGCTTCAGAATTGCCGGCTGAGGCACTTTTCCATCAAAATCCTCCCACCACATCAAGGTATTCATAAACACATCCTGCCAAAATAAAAATAGACACCAAGCAAAATAAAGCCTTGGGGACATTAGTAATGGAAATTACTTTAAAAAAAATACTCTAGCAGATTACCTTCTCAATGAAAGTATCTCTTTTCGTGATTTTTCGGCACCCAAGAAGAGTGTCCTGCACAATACCCATCACGGGCCTATTGGATTGGGGAGATACAATACACTTTGGCACCATCATCAGCTCAAGAACTTCTGCTCGGGTCTCAAAAGACTGAGGAACATGCATGTTCATTTCATCTCCATCAAAGTCAGCATTATATGGTGAAGTGACAGACAAGTTCAGTCGGAATGTTGAATAAGGCATAATCTTTATTCTGTGACCCATGATAGACATCTTGTGAAGACTTGGTTGTCGATTAAAAAGAACAAAGTCTCCATCTATTAAATGCCTCTCAACCTGCACAGTACAACACCAACTTGTCATATCTCTCCCAGGGAGAAAGAAGCAGATGAACAGGCAAAAAACCAAAACAAGCAAGTAAATTACTTTGTATCCAAGCTCCAAATGATGATCACTACTTTTCTTTAGATAACGAAGATCAAGCCTTTGACCATCATCTCTTATAATATATTTTGCACCAGTTTTACCAGGTGGGGGATGAGGTCCGTACTCAACAAGCTCCTTCAATCTACCAGCAACGCTTAAGTTAATATCAAACAGAAAAGACATCAACGAAATAAGAATATACACTGATAACATACTTTTCAATGTTATATGGAGTCACAGTTTCTGGATAAGTAAGATTTAATGCTATACTCCATGGCACTCCAAGCTGATCAATGTTAATTGTAGGATCAGGAGTGATGACTGTACGAGCAGAAAAGTCCACACGTTTTCCCATTAGATTGCCACGTATACGACCTTCCTTGGCCTTGAGCCTGCTGCATATTGATTTTATAGGTCTACCAGATCGCTGTGTAGCCTGCATAGATACAGATGTTAATCTCCCTGAAAAGGTCTGGAGTTTATCAAATTAGAATAAAATAAAACAACCAAAGGGCATAAATGGATACCCTGGGTTGCCCTGGAAGCTCATTGTCAAAATATGTAGCTATGTGAAACTGCAGTAGTTGAGCAAATTCAGAAATGATGTGTGCAGGGGCCCCGTTTCTCTCCTGACGTCTCAAGTTGTCATTATGCCTAATTATCATAGCTAACTGATGAGTCAAGTCATCCTGCAAAAGCCAAAAGTTAACTTGTGAATCTGAATAACATATTAAATCTAAAATTTAATTCCAGGCAAGCAAAATATGAGACAGGAGGAGAAAATGCTTGCCTCACTCCTTGACGAAGTGTCCATCATAACAGAAGGCCTCACAGGTGGTGGAGGAATGGGGAGTACTTGAAGTATCATCCAATCAGGACGGGCATATTTCGGGTTCAAGCCAAGCAATTGGCAGTCTTCGTCACTTATTCTCTTGAGAACGCTAAGAACCTGTTCCCACATCGAGCATGCAATTAAAAGAGAGCAAGACTAGAATGAGACAGGATTCAGAAAATAGTAGTCAAAATAGAATTTATTTTGCTATGAAACACTTGCCCTTTCAGCAGCAAGTTGTTGCTTCCTCTCAACAGGTTCTGGGAGTTGCTCCTGATCATCACCCTTCTTCTTTGTCAGCTTGTATTCGAGTATAATCTTCATACCTTCAATCGTAAAAGATGGCTGCTGAGCACCACAACCACCACGGCTTTTTTTTTCTGGCTCCGCTGTGTCTTGACTATGGCCATCTACGTCACCATCTTCACACTTCTTCTTCCCTTTACAGGCCTCCAAAATTTTCTTCAGCCTATTTTTAGGATTCCTAATCCTCATGGCTTGCTTGAATTTGTGATCATCCTTCATATATCAAGAAAACAATAAAAAGGAGGTAACAAATTCGCGAAGAACACAAAAGGCCCAGAGCATTTAACAAAAGAAAAATGCAACTCTTAGGATAACTCTTAATATATTTGCTACCAATTCCGCACATATGGTAGAAGGCTATCAGAACAAAGTACTAATTCTAAGATGCCTAGGCATCAAATTACATAATCTGCCAATGATAGTACCATCAACACCTTGCTTACAAAGAAAGAGATGCAGAACTAAAATGGATTTTCTGAGCTCAGCGTGGCAGCTTCTAATTGGAGAAAATTCACCAATGAGAATATTTGCCAAATCCTAATAACTTGTTTCCAATTGCGTACAGAGGATCTAGCAGAAGAGACAAATGGACATAATCTGGGACCGGGAAATGAAAGATACCCAGAATATCCTTAATATAAAGGAACCCATGGGCTCTTTCAAATTACCCGACAAAACAGAGCTGGGACGGAGGAATTACCTCATCAGCAAGAATCTTGGAGCAATTGAAGCACACACATCGCATAATGGACAGCACGGTTTTCAAGAACCCAATATGGTACATCGGTTTAGCTAGCTCAAGGTGGCCAAAGTGACCAGGGCACTCCGCCATGTTAGCGGTACAAGTCTCACACTTCTGCTTCCGGTCTATGGTGCCAAGCCGAGGGTCGCTGAGACCACCGGGCTTAGGTTTCCCCCTCTCCGTTGTCTCACTGAATTCAATTTGCACAACAGACATTTGCCTCTGCACAACACAATCCAATCAACCAATTAATCAATCACGTGAACTCATAAAGGAACAAAACCCTAGGGCTAGGGCTCGATCGATGAGATTGCTGTTTATGGCGGAAAGGGAATTACAATTTCGTCGGCGCTGAGGATGCCAAACTGGACGCACTGGACTTTGGCGACCTCCGCCGGCGAGTACGGGAAGCGGATATCCATCGTATCGTAGTAGTTAGGGTTTTAAAATGTACCAAATCAAAAACAGATCTATGTATTTCAAAAACAAAACAGTGTTCCGGATGGATTGGGTTCCCGCTCGGTTTCTGTTTTCGTCCTTCTGTTTCTAACTCACTCGGACTCAAGAGGAAGGAAGCTCTCGTCGATCTCTCTCAATCGCTCGAGGCGGCTTCTCTCTTGGAGGAGAGATTATGGATCGAAAACTTCCGAGGCAGGACCTCGACGCCTTATATAGACGGAGGGCTCCCAACCTTACCACCTTCTGACGAAATTACCCTTATTTACACCCAAACTTGTCCCTTCTTTCTATTGGGCCGGCCCATATTTTGCACACACATCTATACTGGTATCAATCATAACTATCATATCATCATAATCATAACTATATACTAATTGGAGATTAAAATGAATAACCAGAGCGACACGTGATACTTTTTTTATTACACCGCATCACTTATGTTTAATAAAGCAATTTAATTTATTTAATTGGTAGAAATTTTATTATAGATCCCATATTAGAATTCTTGTTATCTACTAATTTTTATTTTTATTTTTACATAATTTTTCTCGTAATCTTTTTATCCACTAATTTAAATTTCAATCTTAATGTTTTTTTTAATTGTGCCCATTGAGAATAATCAATATCTATCTATTACTATATACTAAAGCGGAAGCAAATTCCGCCACCATATTGCGCCACATCACCCCTTTTAATAAAATAATATATTTTATATAAATTCTTTTGTACTTTATTGAATTGAAAAATTTATCTTTATACTATTTGGAAATTTTATCTTTTTTCTTCTATATAAATTGAATGGTAAGTTGGACGGGTTACATTATTAGAAAATAATATATATCAAAAAATTTTCATTACGTAAAAATACATTGTTCAAGGTTATATTGTTTACACTTTATATTGTTGGACCGGTTATATTCTATTTTGTCCTCTATATAAAAGCATGTTAATTTAATATCCATGGTAAAGATATAGTATATCATGTTAACAAATTTAGCTAAGATATATATCAAACATAATAAATAATATATTGTATATCCATATCTACCAATAACTATATTTTTAATAAATAGTGAACCCTTACTCATGTACGTAGAACTCCTTCCCTTTAAATACACGTGTCATCCACATCTTCTACAATTCATCTATGTTTCTTTAGACCATTAGTTCCTAACTTTTTTGGGGTAACTTTGCCAATCAAAGTTATTTATTTTTCCATCATGTTGTATATATGATTTGCTTTTGTTTATATTTTTTATGGTAATTTGATTTTCTTTTTTATATTAATAAATATTTTTTATATTTTAGAATCTAATACTATATTTATAATTAGACATATCATAATATTTATAATTATTATAATGAATTTATAAACAAAAAATAAAAATAAATAACACCCCGTACAAGGTACGGGTCATCTGCTAGTATACTTCTAAACCTAAAGCAGTTAAGGGCAGTTTTGTCATTTAGGTTTTATAAACCACTCACCATATTTTTAATAAGTGATTTTCATAGTAATTTTCTATCCATTTATACTTAACAAATTATATAAGTAGATATTTATGTGGTAATTTCTATCTTAATTTTCTAAATAAAATATATATGTGAAGATCTCACATAATCTTGATTTTCTAAATCCAAAAATTTATCAAGCTGAAAAAGGATATATCTAACAAATATACAGCTTGAATAGGTAATTGTAATTTGTTCATACGTTTTTTTTTTTGCTTGAAATTTGTTCATACGTATTTGGAGAGCAAGCACGTATTAATATTTGATATCATATAGTACTAAATTGGTCATATTGACAAAATAATGAGAACAGGTTATCATACATGTGGACAAGTATTCGATCAAGTATTTTAAATAATGAGAACAAGTATTTTAAATATCATACCTTCAAAAATCTATTGTCGATCTTTATATCTATTGAGAATTTAATAAAATATTGACAAACTAATAAATTAAATTAAATTGTTATGCATGCAAATATTGAAATGCACAGATTATTTTATAATTTTTAATCTTAAATATTATATCAAATACATGTGGACATGATTTTATAACTTAAAACTAGTATGCTGGCCCCTGCCGTACGGCAGGGGGCAATAATGTTTTTATACGTACTTCTTCTATCTTGATTTAACTGTAGAAATATAGCTAAAATTAATGAACATGGTAAGTTAATATTCTGCTTCGGTCCTAACTTGAGCAAGTGTGAATTTTGGCGATTTACGTTAAGATAATAAGATAATATATCACCGAAAGACCACTATATTAATATAAGGTCCCCGTAAAGGTATGAATTACTCCATCTGTCAGCTCCATTTTTTCTTCCCGAAATGTTTGTCGTACCGTCCCTTCTTTTCTTTTCTATCAACTACTTTTTCACTTTTAACAACCACACTTTATCACTTTTTATTCTACCTATCTACTTTTTTATCATTCTTTTTTCTCTTTCCTCCTTTCATCCATCAACTTTTTACACTCATCAAGTTTTTTACACTCACAATCTATTTCCTTTCTTTCTTTAGTTCTCTTACTTCCTTTCACCCATCAACCGTTTCTTACACAAAGAGAATTTACATAAATATAATCTTATTGTAAAATATGATCTTATTGTTGATTGCTATTTCTTAAAACTTAAAGCTACTTAAAGTATATCTCTAACTTATATATGGCAAACGTGCAATAATACCTATCATCTAAAATTTGGCCGGGAAATTGATATTATTTTGAGTTTGGGTATACTTTTACGAATTTTGCATTTGGAATTATTTTAAATTCAATGACAATAATTGGTAATTTAGTGACAAAACATAATATTTAATTGGAAATATTCTTATCCTTAAAATCTCTATAAACTAATAAACATGAATTACTCACTGAATTAATAGTTTTACAAAGTAATAAAATACTCCGATCCCGATGCTATTAATTTATAAAGGCTTAACTGCATATATTACTATTCACGGCATATTGCATCCCTTTAGAACATTAGTAAAATATGAAAGGTTTAAATATAAGGTAAGAAATGGACAGGGTAGGGCAATTGAATATATTATATGAATGAGTATGGGTGTTGTGTTAAATAAGAAAGGTAGATTAATTGATTCTCTACTCCTAGGACGTGTATAATAGGTAAATGTATGACTGGACCCGATATGGAATGAGAATATTTCGTATCTACTATATATAATAATTGATGGCGAATCCCGTGTGCACGTGCCTGTATTGTCGTTTTTTCATTCAAGTTATTTGTATTATGTGAAATTTCAGAATACCTCATTTATATGGACTTCACCAATAGATTATTTTTTTATAGGTTTTTAGAAATGAATTATGTATATGTATATAATATTAAGAGAATAATCTTTAAAATATTTATCATAAACGTATTATTTTCCATATCATTCAAAAAAATATTTGATTTGCATGCGTCAGATGATTTTTTTATACATACTCGGGATGTGTGAATATCAATATATAATAGAAGACTAATTTCAGAGTATCTCATTTTTCTTTTTTTTGTGATATATATATATTTGTTTTTTTGGGTGATATATCGAAATAGATTTGAACATTTTGATTAATACTAATTGTATTAAATAATTTTGAAGAGTTTTTGTAGGAAGAAAGTGTATTTTGAATTTCCTTTATGTTTTTATCTTTTATCTTTAGATTTTATGGTATTGGATTTTATTTAGTTACAGAAAATATATCAACTTTGAAAATTTAACCGATGGATACATATGTATATATATATATGGATACATATGTATATATATATATGGATACAGGTTTTGGTTCAAGTGAGGACTACTCTTATGGTAAGGACTATTCCTTATGGTAAGGAGTGATCGCATTCATTAGATTTACCTCCTTATTATATAATGAACGGTCCAATTTTTATTTTTTTTCAGGATAGAGTTTTTTTTGTTTTTTTTTTTTACGAAAACGATATTTTTTTTAACTATTAGTTCAATTTTTTGTTCTATGAGTTCAACTTTTATATCTTTTGAGTTCATTTTTTGTATAATTCGATTTTCACAAAAATAAATTTGTTTTAGTTTAATAATTTATTAATTCAAAAATATTTTTTCTGTAATACATAAATAAAAAATAAAAAAATAAAAAATAAAAAAAATAAAAAATACCTTTCTTCACAAATACAATGATTATAACCCTCAAATGTGGTAGTTCATTTTTTACAACAAAAGTGTTCAATTTATTATGTTAAAAGTTCAATTACGTGTACTAGAAGTTCAATTTTGTAATTTGTAGTTTTGTATGGGTTCAATTTTTTGTACAATAAGTTCAATTTTTTCTTAGAGTTAGTTCAATTTTTATTAAAGTAAGTTCAATTTTTATATTATTCAATTTTTTCGAAAATCAAAATTAATCAAAATTAATTAAAAAATTAATTTTTTTTTGATTTTTTGAAAAATACAAAAATTAAAATAATATGGACCATTCATTATAAGGTAAGGAGGTAAATTCAATGGATGAGGTCACTCCTTACCGTAAGGGGTTGTCCTTACCATAAGAGTAGTCCTCACCGGAACCTAACTCTATGGATACATATGTATATATATGTATTTATAAGGTCTGGGGGAGAATTTGACACCAATCAAACGGATGATAAGATCCCAACACCACAGCGGTAAACAACCATCAATGAGGATGGATTCCCATTATATAGACGCAGGACCATTGGGATTACAGTGATGAAGGACGGCATAAAACTTGACAATAGATTTGTGGTACCTTATAACCGATAACTCCTGCTTAAGTATCATGCACATATTACGTGGAATGTTGCAACAAATCTGGAGTGATAAAGTACCTGTTTAAATACGTGAATAAGGGTCTAGACAGGGCGACTGCTGTCATCTAAGAAAATGTGTTGCACACAGGCAATAAATCTGGAGCGATAAAGTACCCTTTTTTTTTAGTACTTTCTACCTCAAAATGTAGCAAGATCATAATTTTCATCAATGTTCCGTCAAAAGTTAAAGAGATGTATAATATTTGTTTTTTTAATTTAAATGTATAATATTTTCATTAGTAGCAATTAAATATTATCTTTTGCTCCAAGTTTGGACTACGCCTCCACTTAGCCTTTGCACTACTTTTGGCAGTGATCCTTTGATTATTGATTTGCCAAGTGACCATATTGCCTCATAAATCAGTGAAATATCCTGATGTTGGTGTTTTATCTGTCACCACAGTAACTCAATTTGCATGCATGAACTATCTAACTGATTCAGAAGGCAATATATGGAAGAGAGAAATGAATTTCCCAAACCTATCTTGTACCCTCGAATGGCAAGAAGACTTACCTTCTCCCTGACCTTCTGTATTTATTTATCCTGGGAAATTACAATACCTTTGTTGGATCATGAAACAACTATCTCCAAGAATATCTTGGTGGCCCCATATCCTCCAACTCGAATTATGTTGCGAGACTCTTCGGCATCAACCTCAATATAATCATCAACACCTATGAGAATCAGGAACTTGTTTGAATTGCATACTCATGATTAATAAAAATTTCTATATGCATTGTAAAATTACTTTTCCAAATCCCGTTTGGATGACACTGACGGCTGATAATGCATTAGTATATATATGTAGGGTTATAGGAAATGCAAAATTTCACAGGAAAAGCGAAAGTGCTGGAATTACCTGTATAGTTAAGACAACTGTAAATTTCCAACCCGACCATTTCGGAAAGCCCTCTTATACAATGACTAAGAATATAAACAAATGGAAATTGATAGTGTAAACTAAAAATATCAGAAATATATTAGTTAGATTCAGTTAAAATCATATGGAAACTCCCTTCATCCTCCTCTTCGGACTGTCGATGAAACTCTCTTAACCCTAGCCGCGACCCTCCTCGTCGTAGTCGCTGCCAGTCCGCCTCCTCGGCGCCTCGCGTCTCCTCGGTCTCGCTCAGCCTTGCATGTCTCGTCTGCGGTCTACCTCGTAGCCTCGCTCGGCCTCGCCGCCCCGCGCCTCCTCGGCTCCTCGCCGCCTCGCTCAGCCTCGCACGTCTCGTCTACAGTTGATCGGTCCGGGTGTGGTGGTCAAAATTTAAATTTATAAACCGAACCTCACTTGTAGTATCTTGGTGTCGAACACACGGGAGTTCGTGTGTTGAGAGTACCCGAAAGCTTAAAAAGGTGTAAAAGAAAGGTAAAATAAAGGAAAACGGAAGAAATCACCTCGGACCGACACTGGTCACTTCGGTCCGAGGGTGGATCGAGGTTGTTTGGCCGGGACCGACTTCACTCAACGTCGGGCCCGATGACTAGGTAAC
The DNA here is from genome assembly GCA_963924305.1 of Polygonum maritimum. NCBI lineage: Eukaryota > Viridiplantae > Streptophyta > Magnoliopsida > Caryophyllales > Polygonaceae > Polygonum > Polygonum maritimum. Next base: position 21,943,307 of record OZ002737.1, on the reverse strand, counting down.
TCGATTTGGCAAAATTGGTAAATCGGTCTTGGGTTTTTGGGTTCCCTCCCTAACTAGACTTGAGTAATTCCACCCCAACTCAACCAATAAGTGTTGATCCTTGTGAGATCGAGGTTGCTAGCCTTCAATCTCTCCACTCTACACTTCGACCCAAGGGAGTTTTCACTCTCCTTCGATGTTAGGTCTAGTAATTGGGTGAGAGATCACTTTCGCTTACTCTTACCAATCACAAGCCCTATGTCCCTTGTTTCCACAAGAGAATTGAAGCTTAGTGTAGAGAGGATTCATAGATCAAGCACTCAAAGGCTATGGAATTGGGGTTTCCTACCCAATCCTAGCTAGGGGTTTCCCCCATAGCCCAAGACTATGGAATCTACTCCATAAGATAAGAGTAAAGAGCAATCAAATGTAAAAGCAAGCAAATCTCAATCATCAATCTCAACTCAAACTCAAATTGCATTCAAATTCAAAGGGGTTTACAAGATCCAAGTCTTAATTCTACTAAAACCAAAGCAAATCAAGTACAAACTCACTACAACTCTCTCTAGCTCCACCGATTTCCTCCTCTTCTCCTTCTCCTCTCTTCTCCTTGCTCTCCAAGCCTTCCTTGAGCCTTTGAGAGTGATTTGGTGTGGGATTGTTGTTGGATGATCTCTAATCTCTCTCTAATTATGCTTTTCTCTTGATTGGGGACCAAGGAATTCCAAGTTAGAAGAAGGGCAAAATTGGAAGTTCACCACATTTGTGCCTTGGAGCCTAATCTTCACAATTGCCGACTCGGACCGACACGGGACAACCTCGGGCCCGACGTTGGGAACGTCGGTCCTGTGCTCTGGTTGCTCGATCTCGGGCCCGACTTGGTGGTGCTCGGTCCTAGGCCTCGGTCCTTCTTCACTTCTTGGTTTTCCTTTGGTTCCTCTTCATTCTTGGCATGACTCTTCCGCTCCTTGACTCCTTTGCTTAGCTCCTCCTTAAATGCTCCTCCAAAACGTCCTCATTTGCGCCATTTTACCTACAAAACATAACAAACTCGCATAGTTTCCGAATCTTAAAGAAAACCGGGAACTAAGCTAAGAAGGAAAGAAACTAACAAAGAGAGGAATGAAAAACACATATTTACAAGGGAAATTAACTACTAAAACACCACCAAAATGAGAGACGTCAGAATACCCCATACTTAAACTTGCTTGTCCTCAAGCAATAACAATATAAGCAAGACCGAAGCATAATCTTCAAGTAAAGCCTCATATGAAAACACAATTAAGCACAAGTGATAGATATTCTAGCAAGATTACGTCATCACACATGATCAAGTGTTCAAGGAATGAAGTCTAATGCAACAAAGCCTCACTTTAGGGATATAGAAATGTGTATCACTCATCATGTGTTTAGGCTTAGCAATGAACACTCAAACTCAACAATCATGCAAGTAAAGGCTTTACTATTGAAGCTAATATCACCAATTCCTCCACCTAGAGATGCCTATTACAATGCATACAAAGAATATGAACTTGACTCAATGGAGGTCCTCAAAAAGGTTCCATTCGGCCGGGTTGTAATGGGGCTTTTGGTATTTCTCAAGGTGGGAATCATTTTGGTCTTGTGGTGCTTACAATGGGGATTGAACTTTCTAGTCTCTCACCAAAATTCACCAAATTATTCCACTTTCAATTTCACTCTCATCCAAAAGACTTTGATTTTTCTCCTTTCTCAAGTTTCAACCCACTCTTTCACTTAACATTCCACTTCATCTTTGCACTAAACTTTTTGTTGGATTTTTCACATTTTTTCCACTTGGATCGACTTGCACTAACTCTGGCCCGAAGTGCACCTATCCTCGGTCGGTGCCCATTTTCTTACTTAAGCACTTTGCTTTCAATCCACTACTTTTTTTCCAACTTTTCTTTCTTTCTTCACAACAAAGATGCACTACCCACTCGGTTTATAACTCCATTCTTGCCCTTCACCAAAGAGAATCTCAACTCTCCAAATATTTTTCCAAACCACTCACTAAAGTCCAATCCCATAAGGGTCAAGTCATATAGGCTAGGAATCATATTTTTGAGGAGTTTCAAACAAAGGTCTAAGGCTAAAACGGGGCTACAAACAATGGTTTATCTTCAAGGTAGGATATGGAAAAATTTTGTGACTAAATGAAATAAAGTTCAAATCAATGTGACAAAGCATAGAACAATTCTCATATTGGTTTTGAAAAATAGATAAACACCTCAATAGCAAGTTTTACTAAGCATGCATGAGCTAATCACACAAGAAAATGAGGGATATGCAATAATGAACAAGCATCCCTAAAATGGCCAAAATAACATCTCACAAGGTTCACTCTAGCTTAGTTGCATCAAAACTCATCCTAGAACTCATGTGCTCAATAAAAACATGCAAGATATCGCATCACATCAAAAAGCAACATCCATTTAGAGGCTAAACTATCCAAAAATATGCAAAGGACTTTACATGCTCACATCATCATTAGCCTTCATATGGACATCTAAGATGGGAATTCCTAGTCCAAAAACCAAATCTTTTTTGACTTTTTCACACAATTTTTCAAATTTTTATAGATTTTTTTGCAAAAATTTTCTTGAAAATAAAACAAACAAACTCATCCATTCATGCCATCAATTTCAATCATCATCCATGGAACATATCATGCCACTATCCAAAAGAAAACATCCCTTAACAAGACAAGAAACAAACAACACATGGAACGACACATGGAACTATGAGCTACTAACCCACCCCATACTTAAAATTTTGATGTCCTCATCAAAAGAAATCAAAACTCAAAAGTAAAAGAGAAGAGTCAAGAAAGCTCACAATTTCCTTATTCTTGAATGGCTCGTTGAGGCTTAGTTCGGAGGGTGGCCACGGCGTTGTCTCCTTTGGAGCCGTGCGTGCCGCTCTCGCTCATACACATGGTCGTGGAAAGGGTCTTGACTTGGCGGTTGGATTTGTGGGGTGGGACGCATCCATTGATCTTCACGGGAAGAGAAGTTCCCGGTCATCCACTCATTGAAACTCTCTTGGACGCTCAATCTTTGGTCCTCGGCCGCCCTTAAGTCATCCACATCACGTCTCGTGTAGGCGATGTTGTGGTTCACCTCTTCAAATTGAGCTTGAAAGTCTTCTTGGTGGTGGAAAAGTTGTTGTTGTTGGAAGTTGAGGTGTTGTTGAAGGTTGAGTTGGTGTGCCTCTTGAAGCATTGTAGATTGTTGTAGTTGGAGATGCGACAATTGGTTGGCCAAGAAGTTCATGTCCACCGATTGTTGAGGCTCGGGGAACACCATTCCGGGCCCGTACCATTGGGCATACCCTTCATACCCTCCATAGCTCGGTGGTGCTTGATGTGCTCCACTTCCCTCACCCCTCTCAAATCGGCTCGGGACCGGATCGGGCAAAAATACGTCGGACCGACGTTGGTGGACATCGGACCCGACTTGAGATGCACCTCGGTCCAATAGTGTTGGGGCGTGGTCGGTGAGCAAATTGTGGTAACCACTATCTTCTTCTTCTTCTCCTTCTCTAGACAAGTCCACGTCCATGTCATCTCTCCTCACAAACTCATATTGGTTGGGCTCCTCTTCTTCGGTATCCGGGGAAGCTTGAGGAGTAGTGAAACGAATGTGTTGTGCTCGTCTCCTAACCTCAAGTGTCCCCACCGGCTCTCCATAAGGATTCTCCTTGCCCGCCCATACTTGAAACCAATTGTAGTAGTTGGTGAGGTCAAAGAGACGAGGCCCCAAGGGAATGTGCACCTTGTCGAAGTTTGAGTGAGGGGCTAGATAGGTGGTGGCACCGGTCACTTGCTTCTCTTTAATGATGTTAGCCTTCTTGAAGTACTTGAGGTCCATGAACTCCACGCCATTCGGGGCCGGTGTGTAGGTGGACAAGTCCACCTCTAGACGGTGAGCCAAGCGGGCTATCATGCCTCCGAAGTAGATCCATGAGGAGCTTTGGAAATCCCTCACCATCTTCACCCATTCCCATGTGAGGTTCATTGGCTTCTCATTCTCAAACAACATTTCATAGAGTAGCATGGCTTCCTCCTTCATTGGCTTGCTCAACTCGTGCCTAGCAAAGATGGAACAACCCAAGGCTCGGATCATGACTCGGAAGGATGGATTTGCTATCTCATTTGTCGATGCTCCTTTCCTCATCTCACTTCTTCCGGCTACAAACTTCCAAAGATAGTCAACTTTTTCATTATCAACATAGGCCTCCTCTCTCGTAAATGGGAACCTAAGGTAGGTAGCCAAGTTACGGAGAGAGAGCTCTTGTAACTCGTTGCCATTTGGAAGGAGATCATGCCTTCGCTCTCAACCCCTTCATAGGTGCACTTGAATGACGCCATGAACTCGGACGTCAAGGCGGGATAATGAGTGTTGTTGCACCTTAGCAAGACATTGAGCCCAATGTGATTATAGCACCGAGCAAGAGCCTCATCCATGCTCATCTTTTGAATTGACTCCCAATCTAACCACCGAGTGTGGTGAGATAGACCCATGAGTCGCTCATACTCTCTAGCCACATCATCATCTTCGAAGCGCACATCGTCCATCCTTTGGACCCTTTTGGACGACTTCTTGGACTTTCTTGTTGCTTTCTCCATTCTTGAAGAAGATGCTCGGGTAGTCATGGTATCTACACACAATCAAAACCAAAGAACTCCAAGATAAAATCTATACAATCACAACAAGAGCACAAGCTTCCATAACAAACAACTTATCATGCAAAGAGATGACCCCATACTTGCTCTTAACACACTCAATCCACAAAATCCAATCATGCATGAAGAAGGAAGCACATAACAATGGTCAAGCCACAAGATATATCATGATAATCAAGCTATAACCAACATTCAAGCTCATGAATCCCTAAGTTCACACAAGAGAAAATCGAAAAGCATTGGACCGACATGCAAGAGACATCGGGTCCGAGGTTCACAACCTCGGTCCGAGTCTTGGACCGACATGCAACATCGGTCCCGAGGTCCTGGGTACCTCGGGCCGATTATAATCCGACTTCTCTACCTTTTTTCACCCATAAAACACTCTATCATGCTCCTAAAATCCAAAATCAAACAATTCTCATCATCAATCGAAGTTCTAAGTAGGTGTTTGCAACAATTAAGCACAAATTTCACAATGCATGCAAATCACCATGGATGCTCAAGGTCTAAGCTCACTCAATCATGGCAAATCTCAAATCTAGCAATGAAAGCATGAAATTCACAAGGAATCAAGTAGAGATTGAGATTCACATACCAAATTTGAAGAATCAAAGACTTCTAGCAATCAACTTCTTAAAACCCAAATTTCTCTTCTAGATCTAGAAGAGGGATGAAGATCTATGGGATTTTGGTAGGATTTTTGGCCTTTGGATCGATGTTTTGAGGATGCTAGGGGTATGGATCGAGTTTTGTGGTGAGATTGCATGAGGTTCGAGTATGGTGGAGATGGGGATCGATTTGGAGTTTTTGAAGGGGACTTGGTATTTTGGGAAGGTAGTTATGGGGGTGATGGGTGTTAGGTATGGGAATGGGGGCTTAAATGGGGTAGAAGACAAAGTTAGGTCAGAAGGGCATAGTAGGAATTTCCACAAAGTCAAGTCCAAAGTGGACCGGCTATATAGGACCGATGTTGGGACCTCGGGCCCAAGGTACTGGGTACCTCGGTCCTACCCGATTTGGTTTCCTAAAAATCCCTCGGCTTGGCAATTGTCTACCCATAAGTCATTGCATCATTTCCACAAATACCACACATGCTCATCAAGCTCACATAACACATATATCCACAAAATACATGCTAAAGAAGAGATTAGGAAGAATCTATGCTAAGGCAAAGAAAAACAAACTAGAAACTACGAAAATGAACCTACTAAACTCGGGTTGCCTCCCGAGGAGCGCTTCTTTTAAGTCACTAGCTTGACTTCTAACCTCTACCCTTCAAGGAGGGTGAAAAATGGTGAATTGATCCTCCTTGTCATATGCATCTCCATTCTCCTCATAGCCAAAGTACCACCATTTGTGTTTGATGAAAGAGTGGCCTCCAAATTCTCCATCATTCTTCTCCTCCAAAGTGTAGGTTGGCATCTCTTGCATCTTCTCAACTTGCTCTTCATCACCTACACCACAAAAGTCTAAAGAATTTCTAGAGGACTCAATGACATTATAACTCAAGTCTTCTTGCAAATCACTCAAGCAAAGGTAATCATCCTCTAAATCTTCTTTCAAATCACTTAGACAAATGTAAGAATCTCCCGCATCAAAAGGATATAGATTAGGATACTCTTCATGGTTTGGTGGGCTATCTCCATCCCTTGACTCTTCATGGACTTGAACATTGACCATGTCATGGTATCTCAATGGTGCTTCTTCCTCTTTTGTGGGTTCCAACTCCTCTCTCTTGCGCTTGGCATTTTCCTCTAACTTTAAGATCGCCAAAGCATCCGGTTCATTAAGAGCTTTGTTGAAATGGAACTCCACTTTCTCCTCGCCAATCTCGAAGGTTACTTTCCCATTCCTCACATCGAACTTGGCACCCGCCGTAGCTAGAAACGGCCTTCCGAAAATAATGGGCACCATCGGATCCTCTTTCATGTCTAAGATCACAAAATCATCGGGCACAAAATATCTTCCAACTCTAACCGGGACGTCATCTAGAATTTCGGTGGCCTTTGTTGATGAACCATCGGCCATAGTAAGACTCATATCAACCGGTTCCATATCTCCGAGGTTAGCCCTTCTCCATATGCTCATGGGCATAACCGATATGCTTGCTCCTAAATCACAAAGAGCCTTGAAACTTTGGGATCCAATCCCCACGGTGATGGCAAATCTTCCGGGATCACCTAGCTTTTGAGGTAGCTCCAAGATCTTCACCTCATCTTGCATCTCAACAATTGACCTCTTCTTGCTCAAGATTTCCTTCAAGAACTTTGCATAGGATGGCATCTCACTTAGAGCATCGGTGAATGGAATAGTGATGTTCAAGCCTTGCAAAAGCTTCAAGAACCGCTTGAACTTGCCCTCAACAATCTCCTTGGGCTTCTTCAAAGGATATGGAAGAGTTATGCCACCTTGCTTCTTGCTTGGGTCCACCCCTTTGGATCGATCTTGGCTTCTCTCCACATCTTCATCTTGGACCGACTTAGGATCGACGTCGGGACCGACGTCAGGTATCTCGGGCCTGGGGCAGGGGACTTTTGGGAACATCGAGCCAACTTCAGGGCAAGTCGGGCCCGAGTTGCTGGGTAACTCGGTCCGAGTTGCTGGACTCCCTTCTTCTTCTGGATCGACATTGTGGCACATCGGGCCCGAGTTGCTGGGTAACTCGGTCCGACTCTCTTCTCTTGTCTTTGGAACTTGTGGCTCGGGCAAATTCCGTCCACTCCTCAATCCTATGGCTCGAACTTCATTTTGTTGTTGTTGGGCACGGGGATTCTCCTCGGGTCGGCCCGGGAGTCTCCCTTCCTCTCTTGGAAGTTGATTTGCCATGTGAACAAATTGGTTGTCCACTTGTCTTCTCCACACACCAAACTCCTTGAATTGGGTGCTCATGTCATCAAATCTTCTCTCTATGTTGGTGACTTGATTCTTCAAATCTTGAGCCCATTGTGGTGTTTGCTCATAGAATCCCGGAGGTCGGTATGGTGGTGGTTGGGCCCTTGGCTCGTTTTGGTTGAAGTTGTTGTTGTAGCCACTAGCTTGGCCTTGGTTCCACCTTCCTCCATTGTTGAAATTGGTTCTCCCTCCAAAGTTCCTTTGAACATAGTTGGCCTCCTCAATTTGCTCGGCCAATCGGACTTGGCGCTCATTTGGGCACTCTTGAGCTCCATGCTTCAAAGAACCACACTCTTCACAAGCTCTTGTGTTTTGTTGGAGATGACCCATTTTCCTCCTCATCTTGTTCAACTCATCCTCCAAGAATTGGATCTTCACATCTTTGTCCACCTCTTCACTTTTTGGATCATAGAGCCTCTTCGGACCGTCTCCATGGACTCTCACTTCCTTGCTCACTTGATTGACTCCATACATGGCCTCGTAATCCGAGAGCTTGTCTAGCAACTCCCATGCTTGCTCTGGAGGCAAGTCAATGAACCCACAATCGGTATGAAGGTTCAATTTACCCTTGGTGGCGGGGTTGATTCCTTGGAAGAAAATGTCTTGAAGGACATAAGGTTGTTGCCCATGCGTTGGACACGCCCTTAACATCTCCTTGAACCGGTCCCATGCCTCGAAGAGTGGCTCGTGGGCTCCTTGTTGAAAGCTCGCTATCTTCCTTCTAAGCTCCGTCGTCTTGGTGGGCGGAAAGAACTTCATCAAAAATGAGTCGTTGAGAGCCCTCCATGATGTGATAGAACGAGGTGCTTGACTCTCCAACCAATGCAAAGCTTTGCCTCCCAAAGACCACTTGAAGGCTTTGAGTAGTACGTACTCAAGTGTCTCGTCGTCCGTCGAGATGGTCTCACATAGGTCCTTGAATTGCTTCACATGCTCGATCAGGCACTCATTCGGTCTCCCTTGAAATTGCTCTCTCTTGATGAGTGGGATAAATTGAGTTTTGATCTCAAAATTCTTTGACACCTCCGGCAAGACGATGGCCGGTTCGGGCACCTTCAACTCCGGATGCATGTATTGTCTAGCATTCCGGGGTTGAGTGTTGATTTGAGCCTCCAATCTCATCCTTTGCTCCCTCTCCCTACGGGCCTCGGCATCTCGGTTCGCCATTTCAAGTTGCATTCGAGCCATGTCGGCTCTCATCCTTTCGAACTCCTCATCACGGGCTTGGTCCGCCATCCTCTTCTTCTTTCGGGCTTGCTTTAGAATACTCTCCGGGTCACACACAAAGTCAAGCTCAAGTGTTCCTCGGACGGAACGAGCTCGCATGCACCTACAACCAAAGACACAAACAAAACCGAATCAAAACAAACAAGGGGTTTGGGCTAGTCCCTCACCCAAATCACTACCAAATCAAAGACTCAACTAAAGATGGGTACCTCAAACGAATAGAACTCCCCGGCAACGGCGCCAAAATTCTGATCGGTCCGGGTGTGGTGGTCAAAATTTAAATTTATAAACCGAACCTCACTTGTAGTAAAGAGCTGGGGTGTCGAACACACGGGAGTTAGTGTTTTGAGAGTACCCGAAAGACTAAAAAGGTGTAAAAGAAAGGCAAAATAAAGGAAAACGGAAGAAATCACCTCGGACCGACACTGGTCACTTCGGTCCGAGGGTGGATCGAGGTTGTTTGGCCGGGACCGACTTCACTCAACGTCGGGCCCGATGACTGGGTAACTTGATTTGGCAAAATTGGTAGATCGGTCTTGGGTTTTTGGGTTCCCTCCCTAACTAGACTTGAGTAATTCCACCCCAACTCAACCAATAAGTGTTGATCCTTGTGAGATCGAGGTTGCTAGCCTTCAATCTCTCCACTCTACACTTCGACCCAAGGGAGTTTTCACTCTCCTTCGATGTTAGGTCTAGTAATTGGGTGAGAGATCACTTTCGCTTACTCTTACCAATCACAAGCCCTATGTCCCTTGTTTCCACAAGAGAATTGAAGCTTAGTGTAGAGAGGATTCATAGATCAAGCACTCAAAGGCTATGGAATTGGGGTTTCCTACCCAATCCTAGCTAGGGGTTTCCCCCACAGCCCAAGACTATGGAATCTACTCCATAAGATAAGAGTAAAGAGCAATCAAATGTAAAAGCAAGCAAATCTCAATCATCAATCTCAACTCAAACTCAAATTGCATTCAAATTCAAAGGGGTTCACAAGATCCAAGTCTTAATTCTACTAAAACCAAAGCAAATCAAGTACAAATTCACTACAACTCTCTCTAGCTCCACCGATTTCCTCCTCTTCTCCTTCTCCTCTCTTCTCCTTGCTCTCCAAGCCTTCCTTGAGCCTTTGAGAGTGATTTGGTGTGGGATTGTTGTTGGATGATTTCTAATCTCTCTCTAATTATGCTTTTCTCTTGATTGGGGACCAAGGAATTCCAAGTTAGAAGAAGGGCAAAATTGGAAGTTCACCACATTTGTGCCTTGGAGCCTAATCTTCACAATTGCCGACTCGGACCGACACGGGACAACCTCGGGCCCTACGTTGGGAACCTCGGGCCCGACGTTGGGAACGTCGGTCCTGTGCTCTGGTTGCTCGATCTCGGGCCCAACTTGGTGGTGCTCGGTCCTAGGCCTCGGTCCTTCTTCACTTCTTGGTTTTCCTTTGGTTCCTCTTCATTCTTGGCATGGCTCTTCCGCTCCTTGACTCCTTTGCTTAGCTCCTCCTTAAATGCTCCTCCAAAACGTCCTCATTTGCGCCATTTTACCTACAAAACATAACAAACTCGCATAGTTTCCGAATCTTAAAGAAAACCGGGAACTAAGCTAAGAAGGAATGAAACTAACAAAGAGAGGAATGAAAAACACATATTTACAAGGGAAATTAACTACTAAAACACCACCAAAATGAGAGACGTCAACAGTCTACTTCGCTCGGCCTCACCTTCTCGCCACTCCTCATAGTCGTCGTGCCTCGCTCGACCTCGCACCTCTCGTCTGTAGTTTGCCTCGTCGGCCAGGCTTCCTCTCCTCCTCACTTCCTGCGGTAAGGTGCATCGTGCATTAGACTCCATGCATGCATGATCAGCTACCACTCAGAAATGGATGATCAATTAGACCATGACATTCATTGTCGATCAAACATTAAATATGGGCCATCTCAAACCATCCTAAGCAAAACTTCCCTTCCAATGCATGTTTGTACGTGGGTCCTTTGCCCTTCGATTACAGTTTTGAGGAGATTAGGGATTTGATTGAATTGAATTGATAAGTTAATATTCTTTCATTTACAAAAATTAGTTATTGAATTTTATTATAGTTATTTTGTTATGTATTTTTCAAATATAAGATAAGATTCATTCATTTACAAAATTAGTTATTGAATTTTATTATGGTTATTTTGTTATGTATTTTTCAAATTTAACTATGTAAATTAATTAATTTATGTTAAACTAACTTATATATTACATTCTTTGAAATTTGAAGAGTGGATCAATTACAATGAATGAATTAAAGGTGAATTTATCTCTTAATTATCTAATAGGTAAGTTACAAATGAATTTAATGACATATTTATTATTCTTTAATTAGCAATACAAGTCAATATTGAAATATCCGAGTTTTCCGAATAGGTATAAATTTAAAATCTACCTGTATTATGTTGTTTGAAGGCTAGAATTAGCATAGGCTTTATTAATTTTGAAGCCGAGAATTAGCATAGATTTTTTGTATGGTTAACTATGTCTATTCATATGTGCAACTTTGCCCTTCCAAATTCACAGAATGTAAATCGATTCTTATAACTGGCCTCTGTTGCTAGACATTAAATTGTAACAATTCAAGGCTATTAAAAAATCGATAACCAGAAGAAATTTAGTAAAACATATGTATGACCAAATCCATTGTTAGATATTAAATTACTGACCTTTAAAAACTTTGTATGTTCTATATTTTACTTCTTTTATTTAGTTGAATGTTCTATTCTCATCAATCTCTCTGTTTTGGGTGGAATAGAGTTGTCAAAACCTGACCCGGCCCAAACCGACCAAAAAATTTTGCGTTGAAACCCAACCCGAATAGTAGCCAGCAAAGAAAAAACCGAGCCCGATTAACCCGAACCCGATTGGGTTGAAGTCCGAACCGACACAACCAACCCGATTTTTTTTATATATGTAGAATAAATATACGTTCTTTATAATATTATAATATATTTTATTATAAAATCAATTATTAATAAAATATTATTATAAAAATCAATTAAAATAATATTTTATTATTAAATATTATTATTTATTCATAAAATTACTTTAATGATCATTAAACATTCAAATTCTTGACCTGTTAGGTCGATCGGAACCCGCACAATAACCTGTCAAGACCCTTCCCAACTTGACCTGTAACCCGTTTGACCTGAACCCGCATTCAACCGAACCCAAATCCACCCGACCCAATTGATACCTCTAGGTGGAATAAATCCCCAAAACAGCAAGATTGTAAGGCATATAATTTGATGGATTTGATCATATTTAAATTGTATTTTTGGGTGGAATAAATCATTTTTATAGTAGTAGATGCACAAAATTATTTTTATAGCGTGGACTATACTCATCTGTTAACCAATGTGCGGCTAAGTGTGCGTCATAGTCAGGTTGTCACAAAATCTAAATTAAATAATGCAAAAGTGTAATTTAATGTCGATCTAATCACTCTATTATATATTTATATATTTATAAATCGCATATTAGTTTAGATAAAAAAGAGGGTCGCAAAATGTGAATACTTCTACTACAATACCTGATCTGAAATTATTGGAATCATTGTCACTTAATGCTCAAAGAAACAACTCAAAACAGTTTTTGTTACAGAACATGAAGAAAAACAGGCAAAACCATGTAATAGGCAGTAGGCACAACACAATTCTCATACATCTAGGAACCAATCACATATCATTTTTTCCTGGATCTTCAAAGCATAAATCTTAACACTAAACTTCGTCTAAAGGAGATCCATCAAAATGAATATAGCTGTTTATATGAGACCTGCCAATATTCTCTGGGTTCTAAATCCCCAAAACAGCAAGATTGTAAGGAGATCCAGAGCCTCTTAGTGGGGAACTGTTGTCTAGCCTCATATGCAATTTGAACTGCCCTGTCCACGCCCAACAAAGTTCATAGGCTTCTGCCAATTTCACAGTAACATTTCCCCATGTCTATTCATTCCCATTTTTCCTTCAAAGTCTTTATCATATCACCTGCACATTAAGTCATTCAATATTCAAATTTTCAAAGATAACTTTTCATTCAATTGACTGAATTTTTTATTCCCAGACAAATCATATAAACATTGTTTTCACTCTAGAAGTACTGATGTTTATTTACTCCAAATTACACAGCAGGTAGACTCTTACCAAATATCACATGTCACGTAATGAAAACAATTTTCTCTGGATAGTGGCTATCTAGCACAGCAAAACTCCTTCATCATCAAGGTGAAAAACCCAACCACCAGCAAGGGTGAAAAAGAATAGTATTCAACAACTCGAAACAAAATCAAACTAATAACAGATTTCTGGTATTGGAGGCAGTAACAGTAGATAGGGAAAAAAAATCATTAACAGGAGCATAAAACCTAGAGTTTTCCTGTGGCATAAAGATAAAGATTAACTGGTGTGCGACTGACATATTTTCTTATACCAAAGCTGTCAAGTTCTAAAATCAAATTGTTCTTCTTCCAGTTGCTTCCACATGCAAAATGCAAATAGTTCACGCTATTATAAGTCACTGAAATTCTAGGGATGGTGATGGAATCAAAATAACCTCAAGCCTTTTTTTTTTGATAATATGAGCTTCCATTTTGTATCATCAGGATTCTCTTCTTCTACTGCTTCATCAACTACCATTCCTTGTTCATTTTCTATTTCACTGACCCCAAGTTCAGATGGTTGAGCATTTGGCTTGTTTTGCATAAAATGGCTGAAACGTTCTGTTTGTGACAAAAGAAAATCAAGCCTTTTCTATTGTCTTTTAGCTTCATCAAGCTCCTGCTTACACTTCCTAGCTTCAGCATCTTCCTTCTCCTTTCTTTTCCTGAGTTGCGAATTTTAAGGTTCTGCCACATTCTTGGACAACCTTTGAAGCTTCAGAAATAATTACCTAAAGCATTTAAGCAGAGAAAACAAAATATTAAGAAAGATTTCAGAAGGTGTACTTGAGAAAAAAAAAAGTTAATTTGTGGATAAATTGTATTGATCCTGATACCTTCCTCAAGACCCCAGGAATGACTACTCCTTGAACTTGTAGTTCATCCACAGGAGCAGCTTTTCCACTTGATATGCTTTTGATTCTAATAGTACGAACCCCATATATCGACTGTAAGCAGCCTATTTTAACAGGTTGTTGAGGGATTAAATGCTGAAAACCATTAAACTTTTCAGCATATATAAGGACTTTTTCGCAAATGGTCATTCATATATAGAGACTTTTATTGCCAATAAATACTGGGGAAATTCTGATATCAAGATCAATATAATACAAATACCTTGTTCGATTATAATGTTAATGACTAAGGACAAAGGGACACGCCTTTCGGTTTTCACCTCTCCCCAAAATGGTATAAATGATGGCCTTGAAACCTGCTAATCAACTTAAGCGGGTCCAATTGCTTAAAACTCCAAAATCAACATATTAAATCAAGTGATTAGGATATAAATTACGAAGATACAAAAAAAACCTTGAATTACTAAATAATTTTCCTCTAGCACTTTTTACATACCTAAAGAGTATAACTTTGGGGATGAAGTGCAGGGTATCGGCCATAAGGAAGTACCCACCCCTTGTTCAAACTGATTCCCTTCATGTACTGATAAAGGAATTGCAGACAATCTACGCTCTGAAATCTGGAGAGTATCAAATCAATGTAAAGAAGAAAGTTGATGGTAGAACTGAGGAATTTAGAACAAATGAATAGTAAATTCGTAAAAGGATACAGGAAGAAAGGTATCTCTACTGCAAACTGGAAGAGAAAGGTGAGGATCAGGAATTCTCTGAGCATGCCAATATGTACCGCAAAATACTCTATCCCATCCTAAACCCGCAAAAAAGGTGTTTGTTTCAAATATTTAATAGTTCACAATTTACAATGTTGAGGTGAGCTACTGTCAGCTGAGAAGGCATCATTCCTCCGCATGAATGACATTGTAGATGGATGGCACTTTGATTACACTGAAAACCATTCAATTCAGCAGCTGCAAAATACAAATGAACTGAGCAATCAACATATATAGGAATTAAATATGGAGGGAAGTGGGCGGCGACTTCACATTCAATTAGCCCCTAACCCCTTGTTAAAATAAATGTAGTAGGAGGCCTGTTTTTGGGCGTATAAAAGGCATTCAATTAGCCCATTTCAACTTTTTCCGCTCTCTCTCTTCTCTCTCTCTCTCTCTCTCTCTCTCTCTCTCTCTCTCTCTCTCTCTCTCTCTCTCTCTCTCTCTCTCTCTCTCTCTCTCTCTCTCTCTCTCTCTCTCTCTCTATTCTTTCGCGCAAAAACAGTTCCAGCCGGAAACCGCCCTCAACCGCCTCCGACTTGGACCAAATTCCGGCCGTTCCACCGTTGTTTTCCCGTCGCTGCTGTCTCGCTTTGGTTCGACGACTTCCCTCGCTGTATCATCTCCTCCATCGTCTTCCCCGCGGTAGGTTCCTCTTTCGTTTTTAGGGCTTTCTCGAACTGGAGCAATTTCTGTGTGTAATCTTAGTGGAATATAGGTTTTCAGGCTTCTTCCGTCTTTGTTTTCCAATGTGTGTGCTTGCATTGTGTTGAATTAGGTTTAATGGAGTCATGGTTGGTTGTTGTGGATGTTTTGTGCATAATCCTTTAACTGCCTGAAATCCATGATTTGGGGGCTTTCGAAGGTGGTAGTTCAGTGTATGACACAATGCAATGGTTGCCTGAAATGCATGATTTAGGTTTAATGGAGTACTGGTTGGTTGTTGTGGATGTTCTGTGGAGAATGCATGTGTATGACAACCGTTGTATGACAGGGTTAGGAATGAAAGGTTTAGGCTAGGACAAGTATTGGAATGACAGGGTTAGTGATAACAACCTATTATGATGACAATTATGGTGTATGACAGGTGTTTGTAATGCAATTCATTGTATGACATGATTCTGGTTGAATATTGGTGTGTATGACAACCGTTGTATGACAGGAATATGGATGTATTTTGTTTGTATCACAACTGTATGATAGGTTTTTGGATTTCAATTGTGTTGTATGACAATTGTTGTGTAGTAGGGTTATGTATGACATGTTTAGGTATGACATGTGACTGTATGACAGATTGTTATATGTATGACATGTGCTTACTATTGTGTTGTATGACAACTGTTGTATTTCATTTTGTTGGAGATTGTATGACAGCTTGTTATGTTTGGTTTGCATTTTTTGTGTGACAGGTGTGATAATGTCACAGATAGTTCCATTTGCTCCTCTAGCTGAATTTGACATGCAGCAGTTAAAGTCATTGAAGTACTATTTCCAAGAGAGTCATCGTTTCAGGGGCAGATACAATGTTTTTTCAGATGTCTTTGTCTTCAAAACAATAAAGAAAAATGTATCTAAAGAGCAATGGGAGGCCTTAAAGCGTGGATTCTTTGGTACAATTTTTAGGATTGGGGACAAGCTGGCTTTCTTAGGAACGACTGTCCATGCTATGATGATGCATGAAGTAAAGACAAGTCCATAGAGTTGTGGTTCAAGGACAAGGATGAGGTGGCTAGATTCTCTATGGTCGAGTTTGCTGCCATTACTGGTTTAAATTGTACACAAGTGGATGTGGATGTCCCAGAGGTGTCTGATGTCGCGCTTTTTAGTTGTTTTTCTAGGTAGTTTTTCTAGCTTGTTTTGCATGTTTTCCCTTTGTGTTAGTGTGTTTTGCATAAGATTTCGGCTCTCTTTCGAGAGTTGGAGTCGTTTGTGTGTTGTTTCGTGTTGTGTACCATTTGGAGCTTTTTGGAGACATTTTCATGCATTTTCGGAGCTTTCTAGGAACCGATAGTTGTCAAAAGTCAAGATGTCAAGAGCCAAAATCCAAAGTTGCAACCAAGTGAGCCTCAATGGAGTCAATAACTCAAAGAAAATCAAGGAGCAAAAGAGCAAAAGCACCCAACAAAAGTCCAACCAATTGAAGCAAGACCGAAGCAAAACGCGAAAAAAATCCACGTCCTACAGAAGGTCGGCGCCGACCACCCCTTGGTCGTGGCCGACCCCTCTCAGCATCCGAAGGTGAATCCGTGCGCTGCAAGTAAAACTTTTAGGCGGGATTTTCGAAACCCGAAAAAGGCGAGCGGCTGTGGCAGGCGTGTGGCAGAGATGTGGCAGTGGAGGAAGCTTCCTTCCCTTGCTTTTGTGGGCTGCTATAAGACCCATTTTGTCTCCCTATCAAATCAGCTTTTCCAAGGAGGGAAAAGGCTCAAGGGTGAAGGGAAGAGAGAGGAGAGAGTGGTCTGAGGAGGAAGAAGAAGAAGTTGAGTTTGTAGGAGAAGAAGAAGAAGAAGAAGAGGAGTGTGTTTGTGAGAGAGAAGTGTTTGTAGGAGAGATAGTAGAGAAGAAAGCTTGGTTTAGTTGATGTTCTAGGCAGAAGAAGACAATGGTGTTTGGAAGAAATTTGTGGGTTTGTTTAAGTTGTAAGTTTAAATCTTGTTTTAATTGAAGCTGTTTGCCTTGGATGATGATTTCCCCTTCCCTTTGCTTGTTTGTGTGTTTGATTATGTGTGAGTAGTTAGCTTGCTAGGGTTTGGGGTGAAACCCACCATGAAAGTGCATTCATGACCTTGATGTTCGGATCCATGCTTAATTTGAAATCTCTGCCCGTAAATCCCTCTTGTGTGCTTAAAACCCTTGAAGAAGGGGGAATGTCCTTGTTTGCAACCTAATTGAAGAGTTTTGTTTGTGAATGTGGACTATCCGGGTTAGATGAAAATCGAACCCTCCGAAGAACAAGTTGGATTGCATGTTAACCCTTTCATGTAAATGGAGGCTCTTGATGTGTTCTTTTGTGATGAAAGTCACCCATGAGGTTGTGAGTTGAGTTGATCCTTTATCATTGTTTGAATGCATGCTTGTGGTGTGGTGAATCCCTTCCCCTAGTTGTTTTTACTTGATTTTACAAAACCAATCTTCGTGCCCAGAAAAAGGTCGGCCGCGACCAGTTGCAGGGTCGGCTGCGACCTCCTCTGTGTTGTTTTCCGTGTGTTTTTGAAGTCCTGTCTTGGGTCGGCATCGACCTCCCTAGGGTCGGCCTCGACCTATTCCTGAGGCGTGTGTTTTGCTTTCGTTTGCTTGTTTTGCCTTGCTTTCTTTCTCTTTTGTTTTCGTAGTATGATTGCTAGACTATAGAACTACTAACTCCCGTGGACGATCCTGACTTCGCTATACTCAGCGGGGTCTTGACAAATTTATTTGTTAAGGTATACCCTCCCAAACAAATTGGCGCCGTTGCCGGGGAATTAGTTTAGTTTCCAAGTCTAGCTTTCTTTTGGGTGAGGGACTAGCCCGAACCCCTATTTTGTTACTAATTCGTTTCTTTAGTGCTTTGTACGCAGGTGTATGCCCTCTAGTTCGCAAAGGGTGATTGACCATTTCCCCTTTGACCCCGAAATAGAGAGAACCCTTCGCCGAAGACTAAGAGAACGAAAAGCAATGGCCGACGCTGAGGCCCTTGCTCGTCAAATGGCCGAACTTCGTGCTCAAATGGAGCGTATGCAAATGGAGCGTGATGCTCAAGCCGCAGCTGCGCGGCAAGAAAGAGAGGAGGCCACCCGCCTCCGAGAACAACTTGATGCTATCCCGAGGAACGCTAAGCAATACATGCATCCTGAGCTTAGGGTTCCCGAGTCCGCTATTGTGCTCCCGGCAATAGAGCGTGCTTTTGAGATCAAGTCCCACTTCATCACTCTTATCAAAAGATCTCAATATGAAGGGAAGCCCACCGAATGCCCCATGGAGCATATCAAGAACTTCACCGATCTATGTGACACTATCGCCGCCGATGGTGTCTCACTTGAGTATGTTCTCCTCAAGGCGTTCAAGTGGTCTTTGTGTGGGAAAGCTCTTCATTGGCTCGAAAGTTTGCCCGCTAGATCCATCACCACATGGAAGACTTTGCACGACTTGTTCATGACGAAGTTCTTTCCACCGGCCAAAACCACTGAGCTAAGGAAGCGCATCACCTCCTACCATCAACTTCCCAACGAGACATTTGTTGAAACTTGGGAGAGATTCAAGGAGCTTCTTCGGCAATGTCCAACTCATGGGCAACCTCCTTATGTCCTCCAAGAGATATTCTTTCAAGGGATAAATGCCGCAACAAAAGACCGCATCAACCTCCACACCGATTGCGGTTTCATTGAGATGGATCCCGACGAGGCATGG
This sequence comes from Polygonum maritimum, assembly GCA_963924305.1. Taxonomy (NCBI): domain Eukaryota; kingdom Viridiplantae; phylum Streptophyta; class Magnoliopsida; order Caryophyllales; family Polygonaceae; genus Polygonum; species Polygonum maritimum. Next base: position 21,924,297 of record OZ002737.1, on the reverse strand, counting down.
GGTCTCATGGACAAACTCACCAACTATGATGCCATGTGCGGGACCCAACAAGCCGTCCGGATTCCACCAAGAAAGCTCTATGATCCAAATAGTGAGCCCATTGATCAAGATGTGAAGTTTCAATTTATGCAAGATGAGATCAACAAGCTCAAGAAGCAAGTGAGCTACTTCAAGTCCGCCTGCCCTCCTTGTCAAGAGTGCGGTTCTCAATCACACACCGCCGCCTCTTGTACTAATGTGGAGCAAGTCCGGGCCGCCGAGGCTTATGCGGAGGCCAACTATATGAGAGGACCCTACCGAGGCCAAAACAATGTTTATGCGGGGAGGAACAACAACTATCCTCAATGGAATACCCATGGCCAAGGTCAAGGTTATCCACCTCCCCCGCAAGAACAAAGGGCCCCTCCTTATAGACCTCCCGGTTATCAAGCGGAGCCATCATGGGTCCAAGAGTTGCAAGAAGGATTGATGTAAGGGGTGAGAACCGAGCTCACCACTCAGTTGAAAGGTGTCCACATGAGATTGGGAGATCTTGACACATGGAGAAAGAACGTTGACTCCCAACTCGGTGATCTTGCGGCTCAAATCCCACGACCTCAAGGGCGCTTACCGGGCCATCCCGATGAGAACCCGAGAGGCCATATTGCCGCCGTTCACCTAAGAAGCGGGAAGAAGTTGCCGGACCGAGTTATAAGTGAAGAAACGGCGAACAAAGAGGACGAGACTCCCTTGGAACAGGTCGAGGCCGACCCCCCTATGGTCTCCACCGACCCTGTTCCTGCTGCAGAGGAGGTCGCAGCCGACCACCCCCAGGTCGCTGCCGACCCTCCTCAGAGAATCCCGATTTCTGCCCCTTTGCCTCCGACAACGAAGGTACTTCCGTACCCATCCAAAAAGGCTAATGATTTCACGGAGGGAAAGTTCAAACGCTTCGTAAAAGTCCTCCAAGGCCTCAACATTACCATTCCCTTTGCCGAAGCGTTGAACGAGATGCCCGCCTACACCAAATTCCTCAAGGAAATCTTGTCCAAGAAGCAGTCAATGTCCGAATTGACCAATGAAGTGAGGTCCATTGAGCTCCCGGAAAAACTTGGTGATCCGGGTAAGTTTGCTATTACCATTGGCATAGGTGCTCACCGATTCAAAGCTCTATGTGATCTTGGTGCAAGTGCTAGCCTCCTTCCTCTTTCTATATGGTCCAAGACCAACATGGGTCCTTTGGTCCCGGTAAACATGAGGCTCTACATGGCGGATGGCTCTTGTGTGTAACCCACCAGCATTGTCGACGACTTTCCTATCCAAGTCGGCAAGTTCTTTGTGCCCAATGACTTTATTGTGATGGAAATGCCGGAGGATCCCGTCGTCCCAATCATTCTTGGACGGCCGTTCCTTGCCACCGCCGGTGCCGTGATAGATGTGAAGAAAGGTCTCCTCACTTTTGAGATTGGAGAAGAGGTGGTAGAGTTCCGATTCAACCCTACCATGAAGGAGACCGGTGAAGTTATGGAGGTCAAAGCGTTGCTTGGAGAATACACGAGTGAAGATGACGAAGGAGAAGCGGACCTCCCCTGTTGTAGGTCGGAGCCGACCTTCTCTAGGTCGCCCGCGACCTCCGACAGGATCACGCCAACATGCTTGATTGAAGATGAAGATGGCAAAGCAAAGGAGTTTCTGAAGGCGGATGAAGACGACGACATTATTACACCACCACCGCCTACTCTGGAGCTTAAGACTCTCCCCGAGTCTTTGAGGTATGAGTTTCTTGACCCAAATTCCACTTTTCCGGTTATTGTAAATGCGAATCTAAATGCGGAAGAAGTTGGAAAGTTGCTTGATGTTCTTAGGATTCATAGGAAAGCCATTGGGTACTCGCTTGAGGACTTGAGTGGACTTTCACCTTCCTTGTGTATGCATCGAATTTTTCTTGAGGAAGGACATAGGCCAACCATTGAGCATCAACGACGACTCAATCCAAACATGACGGAAGTTGTAAAGAAGGAGATTTTGAGGATGCTTGATGCGGGAATCATATTCCCAATCTCAGATAGCAAATGGGTGAGCCCGGTTCATGTAGTGCCCAAGAAGAGTGGTCTCACCGTTGTGAAGAATGAGAAGGGCGAGTTGATTCCTACTAGGACTACTACTAGTTGGCGCATGTGCATTGATTATAGGAAACTCAATAGCGCCACTAGGAAAGATCATTTTCCTTTGCCCTTTATTGACCAAGTGTTAGAGAGATTAGCTCTTCATGACTACTTTTGTTATCTCGATGGCTATAGTGGTTTTGCTGGTTCCAATACACCCCGATGACCAAGAGAAGACAACTTTCACATGCCCTTACGGAACATTTGCTTATAGGAGGATGCCATTCGGACTGTGCAATGCACCCGCCACCTTCCAAAGGTGTAAGATGGCCATCTTCTCCGACATGATTGAGGACATTGTGGAGGTGTTCATGGATGACTTCTCGGTGTACGGTACCACCTTTGACTCTTGCCTTGCTAATCTTTCTAGAGTACTTAAGAGATGTGAAGAAACCAACCTAGTGCTAAATTGGGAAAAATGTCACTTTATGGTTAGAGAAGGGATTGTCCTAGGGCATGTAGTGTCTAAGAGGGGAATTGAAGTGGATCAAGCTAAAATTGAATTGATTGAAAAATTGCCACCCCCACCTCCGTAAAAGGGATTAGAAGCTTTCTAGGACATGCCGGATTTTATAGGAGGTTTATTCAAGATTTTTCAAAAATTTCCAAGCCATTGACTAACCTCCTCATGAAAGATGTTGTGTTTGAGTTTTCTTCCGAGTGTCTTGAAGCTTTTCATAGGATCCGGGATGCTCTTGTGTCGGCTCCTATCATGCAACCACCGGATTGGACACTCCCCTTCGAGATCATGTGTGATGCAAGTGATTATGCCGTAGGTGCGGTTCTTGGGCAAAGAAAAGAGAAGAAGCTTCATGCTATCTACTATGCAAGCAAGACGCTTGACGAGGCCCAAGGCAAGTACACAACAACGGAGAAAGAGTTCCTAGCCGTGGTGTTCGCATTTGAGAAGTCCCGTTCTTACTTGGTTGGCTCAAAAGTGATAGTCTACACCGACCACGCGGCTGTCCGTTACCTCATGGACAAGAAGGATGCTAAACCACGCTTGCTCCGGTGGATGCTCCTCCTACAAGAGTTTGATCTAGAAATACGAGACAAGAAAGGAGCAGAGAACCTTGTGGCGGATCACCTTTCAAGACTACCAATTGAGCACATTACGGAGTCCGGAATCATGGTTCCCATCAACGACTCCCGCCCGGACGAAACTCTCCTATGCTATGAAGTGTCGCGAGAAGAAGGCTCCTGGAGTAGGTCGGTCCCGACCCCCTTTTGGTCGGCCACGACCTCCTCTGCCCCTTCTCCGGTTCTTGGTGGTGATCGAAATGGTTCTCAAGCGGCCCCGCGCGAGGTCGCCCAAGGTCACATCTTTTACCTCTCTTGTGTACTTCCTAATCCTCCCTCCCCTTCTCCGATTTTGCACTCAATAGATGCTATTAAGGGGGTGCAAGCCCCGTGGTTTGCGGATTTTGCCAATTATGTTGTAGGTGGCATTGTTCCGGATGGATTGAACTCTCAAGCCAAGAAGAAATTCCTCCACGACGTCAAGCGCTACTATTGGGATGATCCATACTTGTTCAAGCAAGGAAGTGATCACATTTTTAGACGTTGTGTGCCGGATGAAGAGATAGAAGGAGTAATCCGTCATTGTCACACTCTTCCGACGGGAGGCCACGCTAAGGGATTCAAGACCACCGCGAAGATTCTTCAAAGTGGATTTTATTGGCCAACCGTCTTCAAGGATGTGCAAGCTTATGTGACCAACTGTGGTGAATGCCAAAGGGCGGGCAACATTACATGGAGGAACGAGAACCCGCTCATTGGAATCTTGGAAGTGGAACTCTTCGATGTTTGGGGTATAGACTTCATGGGACCCTTCCCCTCTTCGGGTCCCTACAAGTATATACTCGTAGCGGTTGATTATGTTTCCAAATGGGTTGAAGCCGTGGCCACGAGAACAAATGATGCAAGAGTGGTGGCTAAGTTCATGAAGACAAACATCTTCCCCCGGTTTGGTGTACCCCGAGTTCTCATTAGTGATGGTGGTTCACATTTCATTGAGAGGAGCTTTGAATCTCTTTTGACCAAGTATGGGGTCTCTCACAAGGTGGCCCACACCTTATCATCCCCAAACTAGTGGTCAAGTGGAGGTCTCTAACCGGCAAATCAAGGCCATCCTTGAAAAGACGGTATCCCGCTCAAGGAAAGATTGGTCCTCCAAGCTAGATGATGCCTTGTGGGCATACCGCACCGCCTACAAGACGCCACTCCACACCACCCCTTTTAACTTAGTGTATGGCAAGTCATGTCATTTGCCCGTTGAACTTGAACATAAAGCTTTATGGGCCCTCAAAGAGCTCAACATGGACCTCGACGCGGCCGGAGCAAAAAGATTCATGGACTTGCAAGAGCTAGAACAATTGAGGCTCAAGGCATATGAGAACTCAAGGATCTACAAGGAGAAAACAAAGAAGTGGCATGATAGAAAGCTTGTGCCCAAAAACATCAAGGAAGGTGACCGAGTGCTCCTATTCAACTCTAGGCTTCGCCTCTTTCCCGGGAAATTGAGAACCTGGTGGAGTGGACCGTTCACGGTTCATCGTATGTACCCTCACGGCGCGGCCGACCTCATAGATGACAAAGGAGGAATTTTCAAGGTCAACGGCCACCGGTTGAAGAAGTACTATGAGAAGGTGGACCCCGATGAAGAAATCCGAGCCACTTGGGCTCTCACCACCGTCCTCTAGCCAAGGTACCCCGTCTAGCTCAAAGACGTTAAAGAAAGCGCTTTTTTGGAGGCAACCCGATCTTTGTCCTTTTCTTAGTCTAGATAGGTAGTTTGCTTTGCATTTCCATAAGTATTTTGTAGGAACCCGAGGCTTTGGTCGAGAGCAAGAAGTTGGACACGAATGAACAATGTGGTGGAAGACTCCCTGATGTTGGTCGGCGCCGACCCCCTGGTGGTCGCGGCCGACCCCCTCCGGTGCAAGGTGAAAATTGCGTAAAAATTTCGGGAAATTACAAGTAAGCCCCTGAACTTTTTCTTTACAATTTTTATCCCTTCCCCACCTCTTTTTGTTCCCCCTCCCCGACCTAGTATTCATTCACACGACCTCATAGCCTCCATAGCTTCCCTCAAGCTCTCCTTCATCCCTCTTGCTCCATAACCTCTAGATCTAGCCCCTTTCTTCCAAATTTCCCCACAATCCTTCCTAATTTTTCTTCCTCTACTCAAATCTCCCACAAAAACCCAGAAACTTCGACCCACCCATACCAAGAACCAACGACCCCGACCTCCCACAAGCTCGGCTTCGACCCCTATTTTGCTTGCATTCATCTTGTTTAACACTCTTTTGGTATGTTCTTCTACTCCCTTGCTCTTAAATTCAAGTTTACTTGGGTTATTTTGAGGGTTTAGTTTGAAATCTAGATTTGGGTGTTCTTGAGCTTGAATGTTGAAATTTGGGTTGAATGTGCTTAGATTTACATGTTTGGCTGTGGATTGTTGAGTTTTGGCATGCTTTCTTGCTTGATCTATGCTTGTTTGGGTGATTTTGGGTCAATAGAATTTTTCCATGATTTTTGGTAGCCATTAGAGAGGCTTGAGCTGAATTTTTCGAGTGTCATGAGCTGTAGCAGGTCGGCGCCGACCATGCTCTGGTCGCAGCCGACCACTGCCAGAATTTGAATGTCGTTGTTTGCTTGTTTTGGCGCGTACTTGTGTATAAACGAGCTCCCATGGGTCGTCCTCGACCCCGGATGTCTTGTAATCTCTTTGAAAACATGCTATTTGAGTTGCTCTTGCCATGAATTGATTGATTAAAACATAAGTCCTTCCCATTACTTGCTTGCGTTTCATGATTATGCATGCTTGGTTGAGAATTTTCATATGAAATTGAAAATGTGTGTTTCTTGCAAGTATGGGGTGACTTTTTGGCAAATTGGTTGTGTGACCCTTGTGCGGTGTTTGTGTTGTTTGATTTGGAAATTACCTTGGAAGTTTCTTGTTGGTTTTGTAGAAAAATGGCATCATCCTCAAGGGCAACCAAGAAGCAAAAGAAGGGCAAGAATGTAGCGGTGATGGATGACGTGGTGATCCGAGACGAAGGACAAATGCAACTTTATGTGGACATGATGGCGGAGACGGTGAAGGCGAGGTCCTACTATCCCGATTCGCATGTGAGCCTTCATATGCAATCGGCGGTGGAGGAGGCGTTCCGCTTACTTGGAGCCGAACGACTCCTTGAGGACCCCGTCCCGAGACATTACCCGGCGCTTACTTGTGAATTTGCCGCCACTCTCACCATCTCGTGGCCACACTCGGCGGATTTTGGCAAGACCAAGATTGAATTTCGAATGGGCGGGAAGAAGCACTCCACCACCGTCACCAAGCTCAACAAGATGCTAGGCCTCCCTTCACCATTGGGAACCTATGCCATCAAGGACTTCCCCATCCAAAAGATGTGGTCTTACATCGCCGGCAAAAGTGAAACCACAAGCAACCCTCATGCTCGGGACATTGCTAGCCCGGTTTTCAAGGTGATCTTGCGCATCCTCGGCGCCGCCATTTGGTGCAAGTACGAGCTCTCCCGCCCCACCTTGCGAGAGCTCGCGTGCTTGACCTCCATCCTCTTCACCAATGCTCCCACAATGAACTTTGCCTATGAGTTCGTCCACAACATCATCAACCAACGAAGGAACCCAAAATTTACTATGTGTGGTTGGTTGGTGGTCCTCCTTGCCCAAGCCCTCAAGGTTGATCTCGCCCGCTACAACTCCAAGCCCGTGACCCGCATGGATGTCCGGTACTACTTGAATACCAAGGTGGTTGAGTGGACTGAGGCAATTGGCTACCACAACAACTTCATCGACCCCACCGGAGTAACTCACAAAGTCCCCCTCAACGACGAAAATTGTGAGTTATTCTACCTCCCTAATTGGTTTGATGCTTGGGCACCTTCGGAAGATCCCTCCCCCTACTATCAACTCCTCTCGGAAGATGAGCACGTAAGACGACAGCCGAGTAGGTTCCCGAGAGATGGCCCAACCCCGAGAACAAGGCGAAAACGCGGAAGACGTGACTCCCTGGAAGGGGTCGGCGCCGACCAACCTGAGGTCGCCCACGACCACTTCCAGGAAGGTGGAGTTGCGCATGATGGGGTCGGCTTCGGGCAACAAGGGGTCGGTGGCGAGGCAGGGCAGAGCAACAATGATCCTATGGACTACACGATGGGTCCCCAACCCGGGTTGGTCCCGTACTCCTCCAATCCTTCGGGATTCGAGTGGTCCGGTGGTCCACAATTCGAGCCTCAAGGTGGTGAATCTAGCACTCAAGTTCCCCTAACCATGGAGATGCTCGACGCCAAGATGGACGCCCTCGGTATTCAACAAAACTTCTTGTATTCCCAAATCCAACATCACCACGATCAAAATTTGGCCCGTTTCCAAGATGCAACTAGAGGCTTTGACAACTTCCGGGAAGAGTACTATGAAGACCGCCAAGCCCAATTTGCCTACAATGCTTGGCTTGCCCAAAAGATGTTCCCGGACTCTCCGTTCCCTCAACCTCCTCCAAGGTGAACCTTCTCCAACAATGCTCCAAACCCAAGTTAGTTTCTCTTTTCCCTCTCTTTACTTTTTAATCAATGGGGACATTGATGTTTAAGTATGGGGTGGTTTGGGAGATGCTACTTGTTTGTGTGTATGTTTGCATGATTGAGTCTTTCCTTTTTGATTTCCATGATGGATGAATACCCTTGCTAAGATGTCCTAGGATAGTGATTATTTGCATCATCATGTAATTCCTTGTAACTTGCTTTGAAAGATTGCCTACCATGACTTTGATTTTCGAATTTTGAGCATATAATGAACATTGAGCATGCATGATTCTAAGTGAAAAGCAATCCAACAAATTGAACCTAAGTGAGAAATCTTTTGGCCACAAGGAATGTATGTTTTATTCCTTGGTTTTTCATGTGTGATTTTTACTCTTCCAAATGCATTTATCACTTGACAATGGCATGCTTATTCTTGATTTGAAACCAACGGAGATCTATTCATAACTCGTTAGATCAAATGATATTGAACTTATTTTCATTAGCCTATTTCTATCCTTTCTATCCTACCTATGCATGATCCCTTGATTTGAAACCCCTTGCTTGAGCCTTAAGCCTTATTTCTAGCTCCACAAACATATCCTAGCCATGATAAGCTTGACCCCCTTAATCCGGGACTTAGGACTTAGAGTGGATGGAGATGTTGATGTGGGTGAGGGATTAAAATGAAGAGATGATGAAGGTGGAAATGGAAGGAGTTGTCTTAAGAAGAGAACCGAGAAAAGATGAAGTGTTGGCGAATTATGCACAAGTGTAGTGAAAAGAAGCCCCTCTGCTGTGGGTCGGGGCCGACCACCCTTAGGTCGCGGCCGACCTTTTACAGTCCTTCGTAAAAAAAAAAGAGAAAAAGAAAGTGTTTGAATAATTGCTAGAGCCAAGGCTTCTTCATAAGGAAAAGACAAAGAAGTAGGTGAAGTGAAGTGTGCTTGAAGGTTAAGTGTTTGGTGTTTGGAGGAAGAAAGAAGAGTTGGTTGAGTGTAGTTGAGTTTTGAAGTCTAGGAGTCTAAGTTCCCGGATTCATTAGCACCACAAGACCAAATAATTCTGCACCCTTTGAAATACCGAGCCCCATTACAACCCGGCCGAATGAAACTTCTTTGAAGTCTTCATTGAGCCACCCTAAGTTCTCTTGATGGTTTAACTTGTCTTGATTTCTTCGGTGGAGAATTTCGAATATAATTTCCATTGTCTATGAGGTTTTGCATTTGGAATTGAGATTGAGTGCTCATTGACATATCTTAAACATTTGAAAGATGAGTGAAACACATTGCCCTTGTGAGGTTGGACTGTTATTTCTTAGAATGCATACATGCGTGCTATGATATTGAAGTTGTTTGCTCATTGTCCTACTTGTGCTTATTTTCCTTAAAGGCATTCTTTGAGCTTGTTGCTTGGTCTTGATGCATGAAGGGTATTGCTTGAGGACAAGCAAGCTTAAGTATGAGGTATTTTGATGTCGCGCTTTTTAGTTGTTTTTCTAGGTAGTTTTTCTAGCTTGTTTTGCATGTTTTCCCTTTGTGTTAGTGTGTTTTGCATAAGATTTCGGCTCTCTTTCGAGAGTTGGAGTCGTTTGTGTGTTGTTTCGTGTTGTGTAGGTATTTGGAGCTTTTTGGAGACATTTTCATGCATTTTCGGAGCTTTCTAGGAACCGATAGTTGTCAAAAGTCAAGATGTCAAGAGCCAAAATCCAAAGTTGCAACCAAGTGAGCCTCAATGGAGTCAATAACTCAAAGAAAATCAAGGAGCAAAAGGGAAAAAGCACCCAACAAAAGTCCAACCAATTGAAGCAAGACCGAAGCAAAACGCGAAAAAAATCCACGTCCTGCAAAAGGTCGGCGCCGACCACCCCTTGGTCGTGGCCGACCCCTCTCAGCATCCGAAGGTGAATCCGTGCGCTGCAAGTAAAACTTTTGGGCGGGATTTTCGAAACCCGAAAAAGGCGAGCGGCTGTGGCAGGCGTGTGGCAGAGATGTGGCAGTGGAGGAAGCTTCCTTCCTTTGCTTTTGTGGGCTACTATAAGACCCATTTTGTCTCCCTATCAAATCAGCTTTTCCAAGGAGGGAAAAGGCTCAAGGGTGAAGGGAAGAGAGAGGAGAGAGTGGTCTGAGGAGGAAGAAGAAGAAGTTGAGTTTGTAGGAGAAGAAGAAGAAGAAGAGGAGGAGTGGTTTGTGAGAGAGAAGTGTTTGTAGGAGAGATAGTAGAGAAGAAAGCTTGGTTTAGTTGATGTTCTAGGAAGAAGAAGACAATGGTGTTTGGAAGAATTTTGTGGGTTTGTTTAAGTTGTAAGTTTAAATCTTGTTTTAATTGAAGCTGTTTGCCTTGGATGATGATTTCTCCTTCCCTTTTCTTGTTTGTGTGTTTGATTATGTGTGAGTAGTTAGCTTGCTAGGGTTTGGGGTGAAACCCACCATGAAAGTGCATTCATGACCTTGATGTTCGGATCCATGCTTAATTTGAAATCTCTGCCCGTAAATCCCTCTTGTGTGCTTAAAACCCTTGAAGAAGGGGGAATGTCCTTGTTTGCAACCTAATTGAAGAGTTTTGTTTGTGAATGTGGACTATCCGGGTTAGATGAAAATCGAACCCTCCGAAGAACAAGTTGGATTGCATGTTAACCCTTTCATGTAAATGGAGGCTCTTGATGTGTTCTTTTGTGACGAAAGTCACCCATGAGGTTGTGAGTTGAGTTGATCCTTTATCATTGTTTGAATGCATGCTTGTGGTGTGGTGAATCCCTTCCCCTAGTTGTTTTTACTTGATTTTACAAAACCAATCTTCGTGCCCAGAAAAAGGTCGGCCGCGACCAGTTGCAGGGTCGGCTGCGACCTCCTCTGTGTTGTTTTCCGTGTGTTTTTGAAGTCCTGTCTTGGGTCGGCATCGACCTCCCTAGGGTCGGCCTCGACCTATTCCTGAGGCGTGTGTTTTGCTTTCGTTTGCTTGTTTTGCCTTGCTTTCTTTCTCTTTTGTTTTCGTAGTATGATTGCTAGACTATAGAACTACTAACTCCCGTGGACGATCCTGACTTCGCTATACTCAGCGGGGTCTTGACAAATTTATTTGTTAAGGTATACCCTCCCAAACAGTGTCTATGGAAGATGTTCTGGGAGTAAATAAATGCAAGCTGGGGGATTTAAAAGACATGTTCTGCAAGGAGAAAAACAGCAAAAGGAAGATGATGCTAGCCTATTTGTTGGTAGTTGAGGGTGTGCTGCTTCCTCACAGGCCTAACAGTTTGCTAAGCAATGAGCATGCTGCATTAGTGTCTGATATGGACAAATTCCAAAGGTACCCTTGGGGTAGGAAAATTTACCTAGCCACCTTAGATGCATTATCCAAGGTTTCTCAAGCCAAGCATACTTCTCCTAATACCAGGACAGGATTCAATTTGGGTGGTTATCGTCTTGCCTTTGAGGTAAATTTCTGACTCATGAGAATTTCAATATCATACCTGGTAGTTTATTTTCAATTTAGAGGCTTGGTATATGTATGACATGTGACTGTATGACAGCTTTTTATATGTATGACATGTGATTACAATTGTTTTGTATGACTTGTGTATGTATGACATGTGATTACAATTGTGTTGTATGACAACTGTTGTATTTCAGTTTGTTGGACATTGTATGACAACTGTTGTATGACATATTGTAACCATTTGTTCTATTTTTGTCATGTCAGATATGGATCTTTGAAACTTTTCCAGGGCTGTGTGACATGTGTAAGGTTCAGTATAGTTTGGATGAGAACACCATTTCTGGTCCTATATGGTATTCTGGGAAATCTGACAAAGGTTTGTCCATCAAACAGTTGGAGAATGCACTTGAGGAATTGGTAGGCTAATGTGTACTGATATTGTTGTCTATTACAGTTGTCATACAACTCCCTTGTTCTCTGGTATGACAGGTTCTTTGATTTCTGTTGTTTTCAGGGTGATGTGTACAGGTATGACTCTTGCCATTTTGGTGATTTTTCATGGTCAGACGAGAAGAAAGACCCTGTCATTGACAGCTATATTGCATGGAGGCTGCCTCAGGTTGTAATGTCTGCAGAGCTTGAGCAGAAGCTTTTGGATTCTGAGGAGAAGGACAATGTTTTGGGGTCAAAGGCAATGAGGATGAGGATGAAGTATGCAGTCGTTACCCACAGGCACAAGACTTCAATTGTTAAGGAGGAGAAGAGGCAGGAGAAGGAGGAGAAGAGTGGGGAGAAGGAAGGGAAGGTCAAGACACCATCCAGGAAAAGGAAGGTGGAGGAGGAAGTACAAGATGATTCTGATGATGACTTTGAGAGCCTTGCTGATATGGGTAAGCACATTTTTGGTGACAAGTTCAAGCTCCCAAGGTGTGTGCCTGCTGCAACCAAATCCCCCAATAAATCAGCCAAGAAGGTTAAGTTTGTGAAGAAATCAGGGAATGATGAAGAAAAGGATGTGAATGAAGGAGATAAGGTTGTGGAGGAAGAAATTGTTGTGGAAGAAGAAAAGGTTCCAGAAAAGGTAGGTCAACAACAATTGTTATATGTATGACATGTGATTACAAATGTGTTGTATGACAGCTTGATATATGTATGACATGTTTATGTATGACAGCAAATGGAAGATGGTGAGAAGGAGGGGAAAGAAGAAGGGAATGAAGTAGGTGACAACATGCCTGTTGACAGCATGGATGTTGAAGATTGCTCAGTTGAAGAAGTTGTTGCGAAGGTGAACAAGGAGGCCAAGAAGAAGAAGGTGAACAAGAAAGAAAAGGGTGCTGAGAGGCTAAAGAGTGCAGCCACTGGCATTTCCTCCAGGCTGAGAAGTGGCAGAGGAGCCAAAGTTGCACCAGTAGTTAATGTACATATCAAGGCTCAACACAAGAAGAAGGGAGTTGTGGATCAACAAGAAAAGACTACTGATGGTGACAGGTCAGTTGATCCCATGTCTGATGAGCCTCTGTGGGCCAAGACATTGAGAGATGATGTTAGGATTTTAGCTCGTTCTCTAAAATCAACACAAGAGATACAACAAGACATGAACATGCAACTTCTACGGCTTAATGATAGGCAAGTTGACCTCCTCTCCCAGATGTATGCATTGAGGAAGGATTTAAGAACCTGTGGGCTTGTGGAAGAAGAGACCACCACTCAGCGGGCTGAAAGACAAGAGGGAGAATTTGAGGAGAATTTTGCTGAAGTGTTGGAGGACATACATGCTCAAACCCTGGAATTTGATAAGAATGCCAGTTTGTTTCCAACACCTAAAGAAAAGTTTTCATCAGCAGCAGAAGTTGATCCTGATGATCATGAAGTGCAAGGTGGGAAGGCTGAAGTGCAAGAGGAGACAGTTGAGCTTGCTGAGAAGGTTGTACAAGTGGAGCAAACGTCTCCTCAAATTGAGAGAACTGAGGTTGATGAGAAGGTTGGTGAGGTTGGTGTGCAAGTTGAGAAGGTTGATGAGAAGGTTGATGAGGTTGTACAAGTTGAGAGAACTGAGGTTGGTGTGCCAGAGGTAGCTGAGAAGCCTGTACATGTGGATTCTGCTGAGAAAAGTGAGGTTTGTGTGACAGAGGTGGCTGAGAAGGTTGGTGTGACAGGGGATGGCCACAAAGTGGATGATGAGGGCCTTGTGATGACAGTCACACAAGAGAAGGCTGTATCTGATGAATCTGATGAATCTGATGAGTCTGAAGAGGAAGAAGAAAAAGAAGAAACTGAAAAGCAAGTTCTACCTACAGTTGTGAGGAAGTCTACAAGGAACAGCAAGCCTAGTGACAAGCTAGTCTCTCCTTACACTGCAGAGAAGAAAAAAAAGAAGAAAAAGGTTAAGCCAATGCCTAGAAGACCCAAGAATTCTTTCTATGATACAAAAGACAGACGAGCTTTCTATGATTGGTATTATGATTCAAGGTCTGCTACACTGCCCTCTTCATATGAACTTGTTCTCTGTTTGTTTTTCAAGCCCCTAATGGTTCCATTTTTTTGTCTTATATAGTTCACACATGGGCGTGCCTGGGTTTGAGACAACACTTGACAAGAAGTTATTCAGAGAGCTCATAACAAGTAAATGCTGGTTGGGTGATGAGGTACATAACCTTACTCTGTTTTAAAGCATTGTGTGACAGGTTGTGCATTGTGTGACAGCTATTCAATTGAGTGACAGGTTGTGAATTATAGGGCTTTAGAGTTTATGCTTTAGTATGACAGGGTTTATGCTTTGTTGTGTGTAGGGTTTTAGTTAGGGTTTAGGGTTTAGGGTTTTAGGGTTTTAGGGTTTAGGGTTGTTGAATCAGTTGTCAACCTCTGTATTCAGTGACATGTCTGTAATTCAGTGACAGGTATTGAATTGTGTGACAGCCACTAAATTGTGTGACAGGTATTGAATTGTGTGACAGGGTATGAATTATAGGGCTTTACTGTTATAGGGCTTTAGTGTGACAGGGTTTATGCTTTGTTGTGTGTAGGGTTTTAGTTTGGGTTTAGGGTTTATGCTTGTTATGTGTAGGGTTTTAGTTTTGGTTTAGGGAAGTATTGAATTGTGTGACAGGTATTGCATTTGTGTGACAAGTATTGCATTGTGTGACAGGTATTGCATTGAGTCACATGCTGACTTATATAGGGCTTTAGTGTGACAGGGTTTATGTTTTGTTGTGTGTACGGTTTTAGGGTTTAGGGTTAGTTGTGTGTAGGGTTTTAGTTAGGGTTTAGGGTTTAGGGTTGTTGAAGTGACATGTCTGTAATTCAGTGACAGGTATTGATTTGTGTGACAGCCACTAAATTGTGTGATAGGTATTGAATTGTGTGACAGGGTATGAATTATAGGGCTTCACTGTTATAGGGCTTTAGTGTGACAGGGTTTATGCTTTGTTGTGTGTAGGGTTTTAGTTTGGGTTTAGGGTTTATGCTTGTTATGTGTAGGGTTTTAGTTTTAGTTTAGGGAAGTATTGAATTGTGTGACAGGTATTGAATTGTGTGACAGGGTTTGAATTATAGGGCTTTACTGTTATAGGGCTTCAGTGTGACAGGGTTTATGCTTTGTTGTGTGTAGGGTTTTACTTTGGGTTTAGGGTTTATGCTTGTTATGTGTAGGTTTTTAGTTTTGAGTTTTGTGTGACAGCTAAAACCCTGAGTGACAGGTACAGAATCTCATATGCTTCCCTTGTTTTAATGCAGCATCTCAATGAGGGAATGCACCACTACAGGAAGAGGATTCATAATGAGCCTGAACGCTGGCAAGATGTTGTGGCTGACTGTGTTTGGGTTAATAGGTTCAATCAAGATGTTATGGAAAGTCTGTGGGATGGGGGCTTTGAATTTTGCAAGGGTTGGACAGACTACATGGATGGATTGTTGCCTTTAACGTATGGGAAACAATGGTTTGAGGCAAAAAAGGTTTATGCACCCTTTAACATCCCCAAGCTCCATTGGGTTGCTCTGGAGATAAACTTGCCTGAAAATCATATTGACATATATGATTGTGCTCCAAACCTCTTTACTGAAGAGCAGTTGCAGTCCATACTGGGACCATTCTGTGTTTTGTTGCCTTACTTCCTTGATGCCAGTGAAAGAATGAAGCATCTGGTGAAGGATTTGGGGACCCCCTTCACTTGTGGTAGGGTGAAAGATGCTCCAGTTGACAAGTAAGGGTAATGCATCAAAGTCACATAACTTTTTATTTCCCCTGATCCATTTTATTGCTGATGCTAATGTATCCTCATTATTTTGCAGGGGAAATTATGGTCTGTTTACTCTCAAGTACATGGAATCTCTGGCTTTTAAAGAGGAATTCAATGTTGATGAGAACAACATTGATGCTCACAGGGAGAAGATGGCAATAGAGTTGCAGAGGGGCACATGGATCTTTAATGAGAGTGAAAACCTGTGACTTTGATGCATCATATCTTAGCTAGTAAGCAAAAACATTGTGTATGACAAAGGTTGCTGTAATTGGTTTAGCATTAGTTAGAATGACAATAGTTTGAATGTATGTATGACAAGGTTATGAATTGTTGTATGACACGTTCTAGTTACGAATGACATGCTCTTTAAGCAATGCATGTGGGTGTGTTTGTGAATGACAGGTTGATCATATGTTGAAACATATACAATTGTGTGACAGGTTGTGCATGCATGTGTTTGTGTGACAATTGAACAGGTTGTAAGATATGTGTGTGACAAGGCTGAATGGCTTGTTTTACTCGGGTGAATGCATGTGTGAGTGTTTATAGTGCATCACAGTTTAGTAATTTCACTAGGAATGACATGCACAACTTTGGTGAATGCATGTGTGACAACCCTATGCATGTGTGACAGGTGCAGCTTATTTTTTTTACAGCTTGTGTGACAACTGAACAAAAGACTTGAATTAGGGTATTGGGGGTTGTGTCACTGATTTCATAGGGTATAAATTCAAAGGGGGATCTTTGGTGGCAGTTGTGTCAATATTTATTGCCATTTTGACCAACTTGTCTTTTCTAACCCCATGCCTAATCTTGTCAATCTTTTGAGATTCTTTTTTGCTTTGACCACATTAGTATGCCTATTATTTAATGGCTCCTATTGACCACCAAACCCAATGCCTATTCTTGTCTGTTTTGGATGACACCATCAATTGTCATACATTGTTTTGGCCATACATGTTAAAAAACGTATGACAGGTTTGTGTGTTTGGCTATAAATACATACAGCCACAAATACACCTTTGCACCATTTTCATACCATCCACCTCTTCCTCAAACCTTCAACCATGAGCTCCTAAGGCCTCAGACCAGTCACCACCACGAGGAGGGTTCAGGCTCGACCCCAAAAGATCCGGGTCTATGTCAAACATGGGGTGGTGACAGCTTGAAATTGTGTTTTCTCCATCTTTCCTATCTCTGCCATTTGAAGGATAACATTTGTTTTCTTTTGTTCATATGTAACAGAATAACAGGATTGGTTTTCTTCTCAATCCCACACACAAGGTGGACAAGGTCTATACTTCATATTGCTTGCAGGTTCATGTCCCTCCTGGCTGGGTCAATTTTTTCTATAATGACAATGCAGAACGTGTGACACACGAGCAAATGCAGCAGACATGCATTGAGGTACCCCTGTCACTCATGTGTGAATTTGAAATGCCATGTTTTCAAGTACCCTATTCACCCTTGGTTTATTTTCTACCAGTTTGGGCTTGAGGATGGGAGCGAGTTCAGGGCACAACACCTCCCACCAGGCCACAGGTTTCCACCTCTGGAGCCGGCGCCATCCACACCAGAGCAACAAGATGTTTGAATGTGTGACAACCTTTCATCATTTCCTACTTATGTTCGTTTCTTATTTTCTTCATGTTCAGGTTTTATGGGTTTTTAAGGGTTGTAATGTGTTGTAATGTTCAGGTTTTATGTTTCTTCATTGTGTCATGTTTTCTTTGTATGAGTATCATACTTGTCACTTGTTGGTGACAAGTATATCTAATGACAACATTGTGTTGTTCAATGTGTGTTTTTTATATACCTTGCATTGAGATCTAAAAACAACATAAAAGTCTGGATTTAGCAAAAAACAGTTTCAACATTTAAAGGTTGTCATACAAAATATCAACTTGTCACCACCAAGTTTTTTTATGTAGTTACAAAAGTAGGACCTGTCACCCAATGTCATTTACCTAAAATACTTGTTTACTTACACCAGCAATGTTCTATTCATGCCAATGTATTTCCCCAAAAAAATGCTTAATCATATGATAACTATGCAAAAATCAGTATTATGTCTAATATCAAAAGGAACCATGAAAGTGGTAGTGGTGACAGCTTCAGAATGGTAGCTTGCACTTGTATGTGCTCACCTTCTTTTTCTTCACAATGGGTTTAAATTCTCCAAGTGATGGCAACCTATTCACCCTTGGTCTTCCAACTGGCCTGCGTACAAGTGGTGGTTTGCACACCAGCTGGCTGATTTCCTCTGGTACATCCCATTCAGATCTAGATGGTGTAGGGTATATAGTCTCATGGTAAGCCTTCAACCAAGCTGCAGCTGTGTAGTACTCACCTAAGAATTCTGAGCAATTGTATTCCATGTATTCTATTGCACAGATTACATGCACACAAGGCATGTGATGCACATCAAATACCCTACAGTTGCATGTCTTTCTTTGTAGATCAACAATGCTAGAAAAATCTCCACCACAAATCTCAAATTGTGCATCATTCAAAGGCTTGATGTCATACCTTTTTGAAATCCCCATCCTTTCCAACAAGATTGCCCTCACATTCAAAGGGGGTTGCTTCTGGTGTTTTGGAGCATTTTTTCTGCGTTTCCGAAACCATCGTGTGACCATGTCCCTGATGAACTCAAACAGTGATACCAACTGATATGACCTAGCAATCTTGAATGCTCCATTTACACACTCAGAGTTGTTAGAAGTCATCATGTTGTACCTGTCATACAATAAAATGAGCTACTGTCACACAAATAGGTACTGTCATACAATTCATTAAGTGGTGTCACACAATTCAGCACAGTCATACAATTAACATACAACTGATATGACCTAGCACTCATTACTCAAACTACTGTCACACAACAAAATAGTGGTTGTCATACAATTCATTACTCAAATAGGTACTTGTCATACAATAAAGTGCTGTCATACCATTCATTACCTTTCACCAAGACAATAAGCCCTACTCCATTTTGAAAAATCAGCTTCTTGTAGATATGTCCCTATTTCTGGATTTGCCTTGCATATGTCCAGAAAGTGGACCTCAAATTCTGTCTTAGTGTATGCCTCTACAGCCTTTTCAAACAAGCTTAGAACACCAACATCATGGAATCTTTGCCTGAGGTTCATTTGCAAATGTCTTTTGCAACAAACATGCTTAGCTAATGGGTACACATTTGCTACTGCATTTTTAATGCTAACATGTCGATCTGACACAATAACCAGGTCTTCTGTATGTGGTACCACATTAAACAGTTGCTCAAAAAACCAGTGCCATGCTTTATCATTTTCAGAATCCACTATAGCAAAGGCAAGAGGGTATACTTGTTGGTTTGCATCTTGACCTACAACGCTCATCAATTGCCCAAAATATTTGCCATGGAGGAATGTTGAATCAACTGATATAACCTACAACAAAAAAATGTCATGCAATTGAACTAGTGTCATACAACAAAATAGTGACTGTCATACAACAAAATAGTGGTTGTCATACAACAAAATAGTAGCAGTCATACATCAAAATAGTGGTTGTCATACAATTAAATTACTATCATTACTCAAACTACTGTCACACAACAAAATAGTGGTTGTCATACATTTACAATAGTGTCATACTATTATCAAAATCCTGTCATACAATCAACATGTGTCATACACTTAACTAGTGGGTATGACAGGCTGCAATATAATTGTGTGACAAGGGATGTACCTTTCTTAGGTGTTGGAAACCTCTTATGCACACTCCAAATGAGATGAACACATATTTGAATCTATTAGAACTGTCAATGACAAGCTTGTAATATGTCCCCTGATTCACTTGCTTCAGCATGTGGCAATATGATGGGAGAAGAGCATAGCTATCATCAGGTGTTCCCCTTATCAAATTCTGAGCTCGCTCTCTTGCTTTCCTAGCCTTCCACATGCTGATTGATGCACGGTACTCTCTGGACATCATTCCGTATTTGAGCTGCATCTGGCCCATTTTTCACACCTTCATACCTGCATATATACACAACACCAACCTGTCATACATACACAATCTCACAACACAAGCCTGTCATACATACACAGCCTGTCATACAACAAAATATTGGCTGTCATACATACACAGCCTGTCATACATGCATAAACAATCTCACAATTCCTTCAAATGTAGGTGGAGGATAGTGCAAAATTGACTCACCTTGTTCTAATCTTGTCACCAATACTTAGGTATGAGGGCTTATGTTGTTTTTTAAATCTGATGTCGAATGCACAAGTATGCTTGTATGTGAACTTTCTAACAACAAAGTTGTTTGTTCCTTTAAGTATTGTAGCCATCATTTTCCATGCACATTTAGGATCCACGCACTTCACTTTGTAGGTCTGTTTGTTTGATTTGCTTACACGATACCCAAACGTCCTATGAACAGCAAGCTGCTCCACAACAACTTGCAATTGTTTCTTGGACCGGTACACTTTCCCAACATGTATGAAATCTCCACTGGCAATAACCCTTTCACCACAGTAGCCCTCTTCATCCGTGCTATCCATATCTTCATCAGCAATGTCATCCATATCTTCATCACCTCTTGTCACCTCCACATCAACATCTAATGGTTGGTATTCATCCTCAACAGCTGCAACAAGAGGTTCAATAGCAGGAATTGGTGCCAGAATAAGCTTGCCTAGAAGCTCACTAGGTGCAACAGTTGCAACTGGAGTTGTCACACATTGTATCACTACAGTTGGAGTTGTCACACACACATGTTCTGCTACATCCTGTCAAACAATTGAGGTACAATGGTGTGAATGAATGTATGACACTGAATAACACTTTAACGAACTCACATACAAAGGCATTACCTTGTTCTCATTGAAACTCACATACAGAGGCATTTTCCAATCAACTCCTGGAGCTGCATTGATATTTAGGAATGAACTCAAATCCTCATCGTTCTCCACTTTGAAAGGGTTCTTCAATTTCTGAAATGGATGGAGGTGTGACAACATCATATTCTTGGCTGGTGACAGCATGTTGCACCTTTGGTTGATTGTGCTTTTCATCTCCTCTAAGCTGATATCATCCTTTAGTAAGACGGCCTTGGAGGATATGTCACCTACATACTCACATTCAGAGGTCCACATTCCACCATACGAAATAGTGAGGATCTTCGTTTGTACAACCCTGTCACACATTATAAAACAATCCTGTCATCTATGACCTCAAACAAGACTGTCACTCATTCAAAACAATGGATGTCATACATGAGAAACATGCAACATGTCAACAACAAGCATGTCATCTAACAAATAACCATGGCACACATAACTTTCCAAACAAAAACTGTGATCAAACAAAACTGTCACACACTGGAAAACAAACATGTCACACATAATCTTCCAAACAACCATGTCACACAAAATCATACAAAATCACACAAAAGGACCATGTCATCAAACGTCACCCACAAATGTGTCATTCATTTCATCCACTTTTAAGTTCAAACAAACGTGTCACATAGACAACGAACTGTCATACGTAACGTTATTCTCGTTAGTTGTTGTCACACAAAAACACTGTCATACATTTTCGCTTTTACGTATGGATTTTTCAGCATAGAGTTGGATGCACCCCATACACATTCAGTGCTCATCAACGTCCACAGTTTGTCACAGATAAACCATGTCATACGTGATTCCTCACCAACACATCCAAACACATGGTCATTGCGTTTGTGTTTCCAATCCAACACAAACACTCCTCAAACCCATGGTTTAATGTGTTCGAGTTCATATACCTGTTTTGCGCATAAATCGGCTGTCAAATCTTCCAAACTCGAACGTGGTAATTTTTCCTTCGAAATCACTGAGCACCGTGCGCAAATGTGTGTGACAAGCCGTGCGAGGTCCGGTCGACGGCGTCCCCTACTGGCTTCCAGTCGTGTGATGCCCCCCGCGTTTCGCACCTCCATTTGCCGGCGATCCAGAGAGATGGAGGAGGGAGCAGCGAAAAGTGGTAGCGCACGAGCGCCGTTTTTCGATGAGCGGGGAAGAAGCTGACATGGGAGGCGAGGGGGTTTCACAATAAATGGGGGGAATTAGGGAATTAATGGGGACGGGGGCAAAATGGGAAAACCGGCCCCATAGCTAATTTATTTTGCCGGCTGCCTATAGGCCTCCTAATGTGGCCCTAACGGGCCACATACCCAAATCGTCCATAAATATGTTCAGAAAACTTAGGTAGAGAAAATATGTCTTATTATACTGTTTGTGTTATTTAACAGTGGTAGAATAGTACTCACAACTGAAAGAGATAGGAGAACTTTACAGAGATCCTAAAAGAGTCAGGGGTGAAATTACAAATTGAGGACATGAATGCCCAGAATCCTCACTATCATCACTTTCAGAATATACTGGTGAGCGAGTCCTCTTTCAAAAATTCAGTTTTCCATCAGTAAGAACCTATGTCATTGCAACAATTACTATCACAACGCAGATCCTAAGGTTTCAATGATCAGAATGTAAATGCCAACATAAACAGTTAATCAAACAGCATATCATTGAACAACATATGTGCACAATCTGGTTAAGTTAATCAAACAGCATATCTTTGAACATCATATGTGCATAATCTGGTTATCAAGGAACCAAACTGTTTCATCACAACATTATTAAACCTTCATAGAAGCATGAAAAATACATTCCAAATGGCGTTTGGTAATCTGTCTGTTCCAGTTAGAGTTCCTTGGAAAAATACATTTCACTTACATGTGCACTATACTTTATGTTGATTCTTTCACTGTTAGGGTATGCCTCATGATCTTGAACTATACAGATGAGCTGTCTAATCCCGTTGATGACAGGCCCGATGTGCTATACCAACCAGAGGATAGGGCCCCGGGTCAATCAACAAAAGAAATTTGTATCACGACCCCGTTGTAGTACGGTGGTCGAGGTCGATCATAGGGAATTATTTCATGCGCGTTTGAACGGTCGATTTGTCTAGCACAAACACAATAGGAGAGAAGACACGCGAAGCAACTCGGGACCGAGGTTGTCAATCTTGGGACCGAGGTAGCTAAGCACAAACAAAGTCGGGCTCGAGGCTAGGGGACTCGGGCACGACTCAACAATCAATACGAAAGGAGAGAAACAAGCTAGGCTAAGGGGATCTCGGGCCTTGGGTTCCTTCTCTAGTTAGACTTGGGTAATTCCACCCCAATTTAGCCAATAAGTGTTGATCCTCATGAGATCGAGGTTGTTAGCCTTCGATCCCTCCACTCTACACATCGACCCTAGGGGGTTTTCACCTTCCCTTCGATGCAAGGTCAAGTGATGGGCTCGAGATCGCTTTCGCTTACTCTTACCAATCACAAGCCCTTGATCCCTTGTTCTCACAAGAGAATTGAAGCCCAATGTAGAGAGGATTCATAGATCTAGCACTCAAGGCTATGGAATTGGGGGTTCCCCCATAGCCCAAGATCAAGCTATCTACTCACTAATCATGGAATTCAAACTAGCAATCATCAAAGACCAAAGATAAATCATGATTCATGCAAGTCAAATCCACAATTAACAACAAACACAAAACCAAAGCAAACTTGAATTAAACAAAGGAAGAATTCTTACAATCTCTACTCCCGCTCCAAGCCTAAGGGTTTCTTTCCTCTCCAGGGAAAGGAATTCACCCAAATCCTCCTCTAGATCTTGGGTTCTTTCCCTCCCTTGGAGAAGAGTCCACCCCCTTCTTTCCTCTACTCTCCAACCTCACTCTCAATTCACTCCCAAAGTGTATGTGATGCTAGATGATCCTCTAATGAGAGATTACAAGGGTTTAAATAGAGATTTTTCCCCCTACTACAAAGACTAGATTACCCTTCTAAACTCCTTGGGCTCCAAGGCTTGTCCTTGACCTCCAAGGCTTCTAGAACTCCTTGATCTCCAAGGCTTCTAGACTCCTTGACCTCCAAGGAAGCAAATATAGTTTTGGGAATTAACAAGAAAATCCCAAAAAGAAAGGAATCCGGAGCCACGACCGACATGGATCGACACGGAGAACCTCGGGCCCGACTTGCTTCAACCTCGGTCCAATGACACATCTTTAAGAGACCTCGGGCCCGACTTTCCACACCTCAGGCCACCACCTCGGGCCACTATGGTACCTCGGGCCCGACTTGCTGGGTACCTCGGGCCTAAGGCATTTTTCAGCTTGTTTTGCTCCGTTCTCTCTCGTTTTAGCTCCGATTGACTCGATTCTTTCGCCATTCTCTTCGTCTTCACTTGAGGCTTCTTCCCATGCATTGTTAGCTCCATTTTGGCTCCTTTTTCATCCTTGAATTCCTCCATTTCCATGATGCTCTAAACTCCATGATTCTTGCTCCGAAATGCCTAAAAACACACAAAACGCGCATAGTCTCCGAATCTCATAGAAAATCGGAATCTAAGCTATAAAGGGACAAAACACACAAGAAAAGAAGGAAAAAGGACTAAAACTACCAAGGAAAACACACTTAAAACACTACCAAAATGAGAGACATCAGAATACCCCATACTTAAACTTGCTTGTCCTCAAGCAATAACAATGTAAGCAAGACCGAAGCACAGTCTTCAAGTAAAGCCTCATATGAAAAACTCAAGTAAGCACAAGTGATAGATATGCTATCAAGATTACGTCATTACACATGACCAAGTGTTCAAGGAATAAAGTCTAATGCAACCAAGCCTCACTTCGGGACATGAAATGTGTATCACTCATCATGTGTTTAGGTTTAGCAATGAACACTCATACTCAACAATCATGCAAGTAAAGGCTTTACTATTGAAGCTAATATCACCAATTCCTCCACCTAAAGATGCCTATTACAATGCACACAAAGAATATGAACTTGGCTCAATGGAGGTCCTCAAAGAGGTTCCATTCGGCCGGGTTGTAATGTGGCTTTTGGTATTTCTCAAGGTAGGAATCATTTTGGTCTTGTGGTGCTCATAATGGGGATTGAACTTTCTAGTCTCTCACCAAACTCACCAAATTCTTCCACTTTCAACTTCACTCATCCAAAAGTCTTTGATTTTTCTTCTCTTCTTTCCTTTCAACTTTCAACCCACTTTTTCACTTATCATTCCACTTCATCTTTGCACTACACTTTTTGTTGGATTTTAAACACTTTTCCACTAGGATCGACAAAGATGCACTACTTTTCCAACTTTTCTTTCTTTCTTCTCACAACAAAGATGCACTACCCACTTGATTTATAACTCCATTTCTTGCCCTTCACCAAAGAGAATCTCTACTCTCCAAATACATTCCCAAACCTCTCACTAAAGTCCAATCCCATAAGGGTCAAGTCATATAGGCTAGGAATCATATTTTTGAGGAGTTTCAAACAAAGGTCTAAGGCTAAAACGGGGCTACAAATCAATGCGAACATTTTGTGACTAAATGAAATAAAGTTCAAATCAATGCGACAATGCATAGAACAAATCTCATATTGGTCTTGGAAAATAGATAAATACCGCAATAGCAAGTTTTACTAAGCATGCATGAGCTAATCACACAAGAAAATGAGGGATATGCAATCATGAACAAGCATCCCTAAAATGGCCAAAAAGATATCTCACAAGGGTCACTCATACTTAGTTGCATCAAAACTCATCCAAGAACTCATGTGCTCAATAAAAGCATGCAAGATATCATATCACATCAAAAACAACATCCATTTAGAGGCTAAACCATCCAAAAATATGCAAAGGACTTTACATGCTCACATCATCATTAGCCTTCATTTGAACATCTAAGATGGGAATTCCAAGTCCAAAACAAAATCTTTTTAACATTTTCAAACACAATTTTCGAATTTTTAGGGATTTTTGCAAAAATTTTGTCAAAGCCAAAAACACACAAAGCACACATATATACAAACACTAGGCACAAAAGAGTTTCCTTTTCCCATACCCCATACTTAAAATATGCAATGTCCTCATTGCATCCAAATAAAACTAAGAGGGAAAAGGAAAAAGGGAAACTCACTAGACAAGGCTTTTGAAGCTAGGAAGAATGGTGAATTGTTGACATCGGCACATGTGGAGGGGAAGGTGGAGCACTTGAGGCTCGAACTACTTGAGAGGTGGTCGAGACCGTTTGCTCGTCTCACATCCTATTTGCTCGTCCATTTGCATCATACACCTTGTCCCTTCGAGCTCATCATTCGAATAAAGAAGCACCTACAAGATCAAACCAAAGACACATCCCAAAATACTTGCATTCAAGGGGTGTAGAGAAAGGGTTAGCACAATAAGCTCAAATCCTAAAAATAAGAAAACAAATCAAAAGAAAACAAAGGATACGAAGGATACGTCGGGTTGCCTCCCGAAAAGCGCTCTTTTAACGTCATTAGCTTGACGTGCCACCTAATCTTGGTTAGGGTGGAAAATAAGGCTCGGGGTCCATGAATTCCCCAAGGACCATCTCATCACTCAAGAAGAATTGAGGCCATTCTCTATAGTTCAACCAAACATGCGCCTCGGCCTCGTCATAATGGCGGGGGACCCCATACTTAGACCAAGAATAGTCGGAGATCAAATCCACCAAGTAAGGTCTATCTCCACCATATGACTCACAAGTAACCGTCACAAAAGAGCAAAGGAAATAAGGCAAAGGAGTCTCGCACATGATCTTGGAGGCTTGCTTTTCAGGTTGGACCGATATAGGAGCTACATCGGGCCCGACTTCCGGCATCTCCTCCAAAGCTTGTTTGAACGGAGACTCGACTTTTTCTTCTTCAATCATAAGAGAGGGAGAGATTTCCTTTACTTCAATCTTTGCACGCCTAAGAGCCATGAGATATTTTTCCGCAATTGTCACCATCTCACTAGCAACCTTTTCAACCTGGGCCGATATTGGTGCCACTTCGGGCCCGACTTCCTTCGTCTCGGGCCTGAGGCAGAGTGGAAGCTGGGGAGGTGGTCCGATGTCTGGGCAACTAGGGCCCGACATAACCTCCAACTCGGTCCGGGGTTGCAGAGTCGGTCCGACTTGCGAGCTACTCGGGCCCGACACACTGGGTACGTCGGTCCAGGCTTGCTCACTCCTCTCGACATGTGGTGGCTCCACTCGGACCTCATCATAGCTCTCTTCATCATGATAGCTCGGAAGTTGCTCTTGAGAACTCGGGAGGGATGTCCAATAATCAAGTTGGGCATTGTCGCTCATCCTCCATGAATTAAGTTCCTCGAATTGAGTCCTCTCTTCCTTGAATTGAGTTCTCATCTCCTTGAGCTCTTCTAGCCACTCAAGTGCCCATGGAGGAGTTTCCTCGTAGCTCGGAGGTTGGTACGGAGGTACTCCTTGCATTTGAGTATAAGTGGGACTTCCCCAATAGGATTGAGTACCACCTCGTCCATCATAGTGGTCTAGGTTCCCATACACCTCTCTCATGTAACACTCCTCTTCATAGGCTCTCTCTTCTATCTCTTATTTCATTCTAATCCGGGCATCAAGTTGCTATTGAGCTCGAACTCGACCTCTCCTTTCTCTTTCCAATTGCTCATCTAACTCGTGGAGTTTTCTTTTTAGACTTGACATCTTCATTTGAAGGTAGAAAACCTCCCACTCTTCATCACTATCATAGAACTCCATTTTTTTTGTTTTTTTTTTACGAGATGGAATCAACTACAAAAAAGACAAAAAGAAACAAATCAAATAACACAAGAGGGTTCAGGCTAGTCCCTTACCCAAAACAAATCAACCAAACAAACACACAATCACAATAATTCCCCGGCAACGGCGCCATTCTGATGACAGGCCCGATGTGCTATACCAATTCTAAGGATAGGGCCCCGGGTGAATCAACAAAAGAAATTTGTATCACGACCCCGTTGTAGTACGGTGGTCGAGGTCGATCACAGGGAATTATTTCATGCGCGTTTGAACGGTCGATTTGTCTAGCACAAACACAATGGGAGAGATAACACGCGAAGCAACTCGGGACCGAGGTTGTCAATCTCGGGACCGAGGTAGCTAGGCACAAACAAAGTCGGGCTCGAGGCTAGGGGACTCGGGCACGACTCAACAATCAATGAAAAGGAAGAAACAAGCTAGGCTAAGGGGATCTCGGCCTTTGGGTTCCTTCTCTAGCTAGATATGGGTAATTCCACCTCAATTCAAGCAATAAGTGTTGATCCTCGTGAGATCGAGGTTGCTAGCCTTCGATCCCTCCACTCTACACTTCGACCCAAGGGGGTTTTCACCTTCCCTTCGATGCTAGGTCTAGTGATGGGCTAGAGATCACTTTCGCTTACTCTTACCAATCACAAGCCCTAGGTCCCTTGTTCTCACAAGAGAATTGAAGCCCAATGTAGAGAGGATTCATAGATCTAGCACTCAAGGCTATGGAATTGGGGTTTCCTACCCAATCCTAGCTAGGGGTTTCCCCCATAGCCCAAGATCAAGCTATCTACTCACTAATCATGGAATTCAAACTAGCAATCATCAAAGACCAAAGATAAATCATGATTCATGCAAGTCAAATCCACAATTAACAACAAACACAAAACCAAAGCAAACTTGAATTAAACAAAGGAAGAATTCTTATAATCTCTACTCCCGCTCCAAGCCTAAGGGTTTCTTTCCTCTCCAGGGAAAGGAATTCACCCAAATCCTCCTCTAGATCTTGGGTTCTTTCCCTCCCTTGGAGAAGAGTCCACCCCCTTCTTTCCTCTACTCTCCAACCTCACTCTCAATTCACTCCCAAAGTGTATGTGATGCTAGATGATCCTCTAATGAGAGATTGCAAGGGTTTAAATAGAGATTTTTCCCCCTACTACAAAGACTAGATTACCCTTCTAAACTCCTTGGGCTCCAAGGCTTGTCCTTGACCTCCAAGGCTTCTAGAACTCCTTGATCTCCAAGGCTTCTAGACTCCTTGACCTCCAAGGAAGCAAATATAGTTTTGGGAATTAACAAGAAAATCCCAAAAAGAAAGGAATCCGGAGCCACGACCGACATGGATCGACACGGAGAACCTCGGGCCCGACTTGCTTCAACCTCGGTCCAATGACACATCTTTAAGAGACCTCGGGCCCGACTTTCCACACCTCAGGCCACCACCTCGGGCCACTATGGTACCTCGGGCCCGACTTGCTGGGTACCTCGGGCCTAAGGCATTTTTCAGCTTGTTTTGCTCCGTTCTCTCTCGTTTTAGCTCCGATTGACTCGATTCTTTCGCCATTCTCTTCGTCTTCACTTGAGGCTTCTTCCCATGCATTGTTAGCTCCATTTTGGCTCCTTTTTCATCCTTGAATTCCTCCATTGCCATGATGCTCTAAACTCCATGATTCTTGCTCCGAAATGCCTAAAAACACACAAAACGCGCATAGTCTCCGAATCTCATAGAAAATCGGAATCTAAGCTATAAAGGGACAAAACACACAAGAAAAGAAGGAAAAAGGACTAAAACTACCAAGGAAAACACACTTAAAACACTACCAAAATGAGAGACATCACCCGTCCATCAACAGCACCTTAGATGGACCAAATAACATCTCACCTACATCATCATCAAATTAGGAGTTTGTCATTTTACTATCAGTGACCATATATATGTACGAAAATGATCAAGATATTATTAATTCAAATATGCATAACACTTGTCAAGCGCTTCTTTTGTTCTCCGGAGATGCCTCTCATCATTTCGTTCCCTATCAATATATCAGCACATGTATGTAACCCAAGTATCTGTTAAAGACTGATCAAACCCGATTAGTTCTTTTTATAGTTTTGTTCCTTGACAACCACCATTAAGACAGACAGTTAAGATGGATGATGAAGAAACCCACCCACCTTGAGAGTATAATCAGTAACAAAATTTAATTCGTTGTTTGGCCTTGTATTGATATGCCCTTCATGAATGCATCAATCTCAGGATCCGGTTTGATCCCTGCTTCTTTCTGAGCATGAAAAGGTGCTGATCATGCAATTTCCAAAATCAAGGACTTCCTAGAACCTCCCGATCCCCGACCGCGGCCGGTAAATTGAGCCTGCAAAAGAGTCCAAGCAGCGGATTGTAGGTGCAATCGGGAAAACATAACAAAATCTCTGCCCAAAATCTCTTCATTGTATCGGTTACACAAAGAAGAGACCTTTTACCTCTAATTAATCTTGCACCTGCCCCGCTGGTTGGTGACCAAGTGCTTTAAGCGAATAGCAGTTGCCCTATCATTGTTCTTTGCATAAGCCTTACCTGATTCAGTAGTTCCATCAGGATTCGCTGAACTTCCCTTTCGGCCCCAGTTTGTGCATCAAATCTAGCAGTAGCAATTGCATCAACTTCATCAATGAAGATAATTGCAGGTGCATTCTCCTTTGCCAGGCTGAACACATCCCGCACCATTCTTGGACCCTGCATCGTACGAATAAGGATTTTTCTCCCATCAGAAAAGAATATCCCAATGATATTTGCAAACTTGATCAGTGTGTGCAACAGAGCAAGTAATGGTAAAAACAACAGACCATGCATATCAATTATGAAACAAACCTCCATGAACTTATGAAAAGTGTTACGAAACTCTTCTGGGTATTTTTCATTGGTAACAACTAAAACTTGCTTTGCCCATGTTCCAGCCACCAAGTTATAAAGAAATAATATGCGCATGCAATTCAAAATTATAGAATGATACGCAGCGAAGATATCACAGAAACAGAAATTCTTTTTCAAATATGCAACAATATCATTCTTCTGCTAAACATACCCGTTTGTGGCAGCTCTGAACTATTTGTCTGGGCTAGTTTCAAGCATGAAGAAAGAAACCGAGAGACTACAGAATCAATAATTTCCTTCATAGGAACATCCTTCAGCATTAATAGTGAAGCAGTCTTGTAGAGATCATCGGACTCACTGTGGAAAGAAAATGGTCAGGTAAATGATAAATAATTCAAATATGACTTAAAAGTTAAACCTACAAAGCACAAAGATCTTCAAAACCCACTATATCTAGAGAAGAGATAAAGCCAATGTTGGTGGCTCAATACAAACCTGAAGTCATACCTCACCCAAGTACTTCTGAACAAACTCGGATCCAACAACTCTGATAAAGGATGCAGTGGTATGATTAGCTACAGCTTTAGCCAGCATAGTCTTTCCAGTTCCAGGAGGATCCAACAACTCTGATAAAGGATGCAGATTGCTAGCGAAATCCCGATCCCCGGAGATCAAAAAATAGGTGGCTGGCGCATGACTGTCGATTGCCCAGAACAACATATCCACTAAAATCTTCTTGTCACTTGCATGTTTAGCACCTACAACACACCACATTGCCAGTTCAAGAGCCCCCAATGTTTCACTAAATGCCCTAGAACTCTCAATCCTCTGACCAGACTACCTTTTGTATATAAACAAAACACACTCCTTTCCGTTGGAACTTCCCATTGAAATGAGGATTTCAGGCCAATTCAAGAAAGTTCAAATCAGCTACAATTCGAAGGAATTTCACGATTATTGTAGTTACAATTAGATTCAGAGTGCAAACACTAACTACTGAAACACACGATGCCAAAACCAGGGAGCTAGGGTTTGAAAACCTAACAACAGCCGATCAAACTAAAAGGAAGCCGATTGAGCATGGAAAGAGAAAGATGACCTGCAGGAACATGATTGAGGGCGATTCCGGTGCTATTGAGGTGTTGTTGAACGGTGAAAGGGATCCCCTAGTGTCGCCATAGGCGGAGATCGAGACGGAGCCACCATATCCCATCTTGGCGAGAGCGGAGCTGATGTTCTGAGAGATCGCGTAGGCATCGCAACCCCTAGGGACCTGGCAATTCTCAATGTCCCACCAAACCGAGATCTTCGCCTTCGCGTATTGTGGCTCTGCGGCGTTCTCCGGCGGCGGCGGCGCCGAACCATGATGAATCAAAGGCAATTCTACAGCTTCACGACTCCAGGACCGGTGAAAATGGTCTCCGACGGGGATCCGAACAGTAGAGAGGAGGATGGTGAGGATAAAGGGGAGAGAGAATCTAAAACCTATTGTCAAGAGAAATTGGGAGGAAGGGATTGGAGAAATTGGAAGAACAACCCGTTTCTTAATTTAATTGCATCTAATTGCACCAGGAGTACCGGCCATTTACATCTCCTCACTAACCACAACTAATTACAGGAAAACGCAGCAATTAAGCACCATGGAGATAATCTTTCAAAACGGCAGTTATAGTGGCAACATGAGAAACCGTTACCTCCTATTATTAATGACAATAAGTTTTCATTCCATGCATAAACCCGTTACCCTCTGTTATTAACACCATAAATGGGTCAGCATTCATACAAATTTGGACCTCGAGGAAATAAAATCAAAGCAGAAAACTATACAAATTTGTATGAAATGCTTAACATTCATTACGCTCCAAATCCTTTTTTTATAGGTTTATTGATGATTTTCTAAAAATATTACTCATTTTGATTTGGTAGGTTGGTCATTTTATGTTCGGGTTGTGTACAAGTTTGTGTTGTTGAAATTTATGAGCTAAATTGAGTCTAGAGTTGTGAAACGGGTAGGTTCGGATCGGTTCGCATTTGATCATTTCGCGTTTGGGTTGAGTGCGGGTGGGTCGATCGGGTTACAAGTCAAGTCGAGTTGGGTCTTGACAGGTTATTGTGCAGATTCGGATCAACCTAACAAGTCAAGAACTTGAATTTTTAATGATTATTAAAATAATATTATGATTAAATAATGATATTTAATAATAAAATAATGTTTTTTATATTTAAATTACTTATAATAATTAAAAATATATATTAATTCTACATATTTAATAAAAATTGGGTCAATCCAACAAGACGTGTCGGGACGTTCGGGATTCAACTCAATCGGATTCGGGTCAACCGTTCCATTGACCACTACTTCAAGTCGGGTTTTACCCCTTAAATTCTCGGTCAGTTTCTTGAGTCAAGTAAGGGTTTGACCACTCTAATTGGGTCGCATAATTGCAATTTAGGCCGTCCGGTTAATATTATAGTCAAAATTTTTATAAAAGATTATCAATGTATCAAAAATAAAATTAATAATTAAGTTAGTTTGATGAGTCGAACATTTTGGTTTCAGATTAGGCATAAGGTTAGGATAGTACATGTAGAAAATAAACTTAATGATGGGGTTGGTCAAGTAGATTGGCCATTTGAGTTTGGATTGGGTATAAGTTTGGACTATTCTATGTGAAAAATAAACCTATTTATTGGTTAGTTTTATATGTTGATCATTCTGAGTTCGCATTGATCTAAGGTTGGACTATTTCATTTGTGGAATAAAGCTATTGGCATAGTAGGTTCAGTAAGTTGGTCAAGTTGGTCATTTTCACGTTGTATAGGTTCATGCCACTAAAATTAATTAATGAACTGATTCCAAATGTTGTAGTTTTCACAATACTTATCGGATTCAAATAACTTATATACTTAATTTATAATACTTATATCATATATAAACTAATATATGTTAAATTTTATTTGAAAACCCCCGGGCAAGGCCCGGGTTATAACTAGTTTTTTTCATAAAACCGTGCCCATTGATCAAAAGGAACATTATAAAAATATAAACTATGAAGAACGAGTAAGAACTCGTCTTATCCCTAATTGATTAATTTGATTGTAGACCCCACATATATGTACAATATGATAAAGTATATATCATTGAAATTGTATACACAAGTTTTCCCTAAATATATAGTTAATTAATCTCAATATAACCTAAAATGGAGATTAAAATGATAATATAGAAAAATATATGTCAACTATAACTAACTACATAATTAAAATTATAATTCATAAACATTAAAACAAATCCTACAAATCTTAGGAGTATTCAATTCAATCCTTATAAACAAATTATAATCCCACAAATGTTCGATCAAAAAATACATTATTGTAGAAATACTGTATCACTTAAATAAATCTCATTAGAAACAAATCAAATAAAGTAAATAAGTAATACAAAATCTTATAACAATCTATCCTTTTGAATAACTTAAAATATAATTTAAATTAAGTTTTTTAGTTAAATCAAATTTGTGGTTTCAAGGCACGGGACTAATACTAGTATGGTATAACACGGAGTCAATGTCTTCACAAAAATAATTTGTCCCGTGTCATTTCTATAATAAAATAATTCGTCGGGTCCTCTTTTATATCATAAATTGCAATCTTCTAATAAATATTATTATTTCAAAAATAAAATCTTTCCACTCAAACAAAAAATCAACATAAAATGAAAAAGTAATTTCTAAAATGTAATTCTGAAATTACTTCTAAAAAATGTAATATATGTTTGAAATATAATTTGGATTTTTAAAAATAAAAATATCTAGACTATATATCTATATATGATTTTCTATATAACTTACTAAAACATGA
Organism: Polygonum maritimum; assembly: GCA_963924305.1. NCBI lineage: Eukaryota > Viridiplantae > Streptophyta > Magnoliopsida > Caryophyllales > Polygonaceae > Polygonum > Polygonum maritimum. Next base: position 21,890,528 of record OZ002737.1, on the reverse strand, counting down.
TCTTTCCATTTAAAAACAAATCAAGATAAAATTGGAAAGTAATTTCTAATAGACAATCCTAAAATTTTTAACAAATATAACTTATTTTGAAATATAATTCGGATTTTTGTAACAAATAATCTAGACTATATCGATGTGTATAGGATTTTCTATCTAAGAATCTATATCTATATTGATTAAACATGATCTTTTAAAATAAGGTATGTAAATTTCACATGATTTAAAAGATTTTAACTTATCTAATAAAATTTATTAATTGAAATCTTATATATTAATTTTGATAGGTTAGACTTTAAATCATATATATATATATATCTTTATAATATTTTATAAATTATTTTATTTAAATTTTTGCATGATCAGTATACATCATAGATATAATATTTTTCTTACCAATGTGTCTAATAAATTTATTACAGTTATCCGTACATGGTACGAGGGTTAAGCTAGTTTTGTTTCTATAATAAGAGATTATGCCTAAGCTTGATTTCCCTTATTATTTTGAGCAATTTGGAGGATGCGGCATAGGTAACTACCCTAATTAGATGTGTCGACACAAAAGCCTGAGTATGCGAACGTAGCAAAAGTCTATTCCATCTTTCCTCTTTCTCTTTACTCCTTTCTGGCTCCTGATCACATCTTTCCTCTCGCTCTCTTGTTTCTTGTTCTTCGCCTTCTTCACCACCATCACAAACGATCCACTGGAATTGCTTGTCTTCTCGATTTCCTCCTCATCAACCTCCGACGAAAACGATGACAATAGAAAATCAAAATCGGCGTCGCTTGTGGTCAGATCTAATCCCACGGTCTACAAGAAATATTGAGCCAAATCTGGTCTTTTATCGTCGTTTTTGTTATACATATCTTTGTAGATTCTTATTATACCCTATGGATTTGAGCCCTAGGAAAGTGTTAGGGATTATCCCGTCTTTATCTAGCGCTTTAGGAGATTTCTGATATTAGGTCATGAAAGCAACCTTTTTCATCAGAGTTTTGATTTGGTTAATATTCTTCATTTGGTTAATATTTTTATTATCTCATCAATGATGGTGCTTTCTATGTGATTTGTAACACCCCGATAATGTATAAGGGATTGAAGTGATTCTCATGCCAACAAGAGCTCTTCCTTTTTATGGTTCAAGAGATGAAAAGAACTATGAAGTTAAGCGTGCTAGGGCGATAGTAGTACCATGATGGATGGCCTCTTGAGAAGTCCTCGAGTTGGCATGGGATAGCGTTTCTAATGCCACAGGCCTTACAAATGGTATCAGAGTTAACTCTAGGTTATGAGTTGGCTTGGTCAAAAGGGAGGTCTTTGGGCCTTGATGAGGTCGTCATGTGGTTAAGTGGGGAGATTATAACACCCCGATAATTTGTAAGAGATTAAGGTGCTCCTCAAGCTAACAAGAGCTCTTCCTATTCATGGTTAAAGAGGTGAAAAGAACTGTGAAGTTAAGCGTGCTAGGGTGAGAGTAGTACCTTTGATGGGTGACCTTTTAGGAAGTCCTCGAGTTAGCATATGATAGCGCTTCTAGGGTCTCGGGCCTTACATTATTGATCCATATGGTCTTCTATTTCTTTGTATCAAGAAGATACTCCTTAGATTTTTTGACTACAAACTTCTTAAATTTGTATGATTAGTGGCTTGTAATTTATGGTTTGATTTTTCAGAAAAACAATGCATGTTAATGAAAACCTCATATTAAGTGATAATATTGATTAGGTCTCATTGTCCATGAATAAATACATATAATACATCCTATTTGTTGCAAATTATATTGCTTGAATTTGGTTAGCTATTGTAGTACTGTATATTGGAAAATACAAGTGACAACTTCTTTTAAATATGTATCTGTGAAGAGTGATTACTCAATTTGTTGCATATAATTACTTGTAATGACAATTAAGTGTTATCAAGATCCTTTGATAACATTGGTAGCTTTGGTGATGACTAAGGGGTATTTAGACCTTTTCATGACACTCTTTAAGATACTTTAAAAAATTGGTTTGTAAACACTTAGTTGATTAAAGCTTGTTTGATGACTTTTTAAGTAATGTCACATACTAAAAATTTAAAAGTAATGACACTTGGCTGTTTTGAGTGTCATCGTGGCTGTCACCCTGTGATGACAAAACGAGTGTTATTAGTAATAAAGGTGAATTTTATTTACATTTTTATTGATGATTGATGACACTTATGATAAAAATGTGATGACACTTAATGACACTCTTGATGACATATGATTGTCATCTCGTGATGACTATCACGTTGACAGAGCAAGTGCCATATCGTGATGGCAAAACGAGATCATCAATGACAAAAAACAAGTTTCATCAAATTTCATGAGTGTCACCAAATTCTATAGAAGTGTCATCACTTTTATCGAGTGATGACAATGAATCAAGTGATCCAGTGATGACAATCGTCGAGTGATGCTAGTAGTCGAGTGATGACAGTTTTTGAGTGATGATAATCATATTGTCATCATTGTTATCGGGTGATGACGTTGAATCATGTAATGGCAATCAATGGTCGGTCAATAGTTGGTCAACGTCGGTCAACAATTAGTCAATTAACGAAGAGAGTAAGTAGTGAGAGGTTTTTGTTGTGCACCTAATCTTACGCATTTGCTTACAAATAGCTAATTAGGTGTACATATATTGCTATATGCTTAAATATTTGACTTAAATGCTGAAAACCACCCGTAGGATATGCTATATTTCACTTAACCACCCTTATACTGCGATATTATTTAAAAACATCCATATAATATGTTTCGTTAACGATTAAGCACCCCCGAGCCATTCTCCGTTTTCTTCCGTCAAAAAACGTGACATGTCATTTCTTTTATCTTTTTTTTCTTCCAAATCATTACCAATTGGACATGAAATTTGTCCAACTCATACTTGTGATGATTTTGAAAATTCAAAAAAAATTTTAAAAATTGAAATCCACCACCTGTCTCGCTAATTTCTTCCAAATCGTTCCTCTCATTACTGCATCGCCGCCGCTCCCCTGCCTCACTCTCACCGTCGAGCTGTCGCTTGTCGCCCACTAGATCTGCCGAAATCCACCACCTCCCTCCTTCATTACGGTTGCCATCCTTGACCAGATTTGTCGCTTGTCGCTTATCTCGCTCTCAAACAGACATACTCGCCATCCTCGACCCCAAACTCGTCCCTCAACCGCCTCAAAACCCTAGACTCCGAATCCATGGCGGCTAGGAGGAGGAATCGAGTTCAATCTCGATCAATTTAGCCCTTGAGGCGTGGGAGGACTTGTAATTGTGGGGGATAAGGCAATCGATTGGGGAATTGGGGACGAAATTGGTGGTAATCGGGCGGTGGTGATTGGAGCGAGGGTTGAATTTGATGAGTTTGAAGGGGGTAGTAGCGAGCGGAGGGAGTGCGGGTCTTGGTTGGTGGTAGTGGCTGAAGTCGGGCTCGGGGGAGGGTTCGGTGAGAGTCGGGGCGGGTCGAACTCAGGTGGCGTGGGCCGGCATTTTAAGCAGGGGGTAGTAGCGAGCGGAGAAGGCCGACCATGACGGATCTACAAATCCGGCGGAAGTTGGGCGGTGAGAGGTCGTCGACGTTGGGGGGGGGGGTTGTCGTAGGGTTTTGGCCGTTGAATTTCCAAGTCCTAGATCAGTAATTAGGGGGGGGGGTCGAAACAATTAGGATGCTCAGAAATGATGATGGTGATTCGAGAAGGAGGATGGGGAAGAAACAACTAGGATGCTCAGAAATGATGTGGCAAGAAATAAATAAAAAAAATAAGAAATAAAAACAACTGACACGTCAGCATTTTTGAACGGAAAGTAACGGAAGGTGGTTAATTGTGAACGGAACATATTATATGAATGTTTTTAAATAATATCGCATTATAAGGGTGGTTAAGTGAAATATAGGATATCATATGGGTGGTTTTCAGCATTTAAGCCTAAATCTTTCTATTATTTTCCCTCTATTTCTTTACTACTCACAAAATCAAAACATAATTAAAAAAGTAAAATTGCTCTCTCGGTCACCATTGAAACATTTCTCCTCCTTGACATCCCCATTGAAGACTCAATCTCCTCCTTAAAATTGTCATTCAATTCTATTAGATTGGTTATCCTCTCTCTCTCTCTCTCTCTCTCTCTCTCTCTCTCTCTCTCTCTCTCTCTCTCTCTCTCTCTCTCTCTCTCTCTCTCTCTCTCTCTCTCTCTCTCTCTCTCTCTCTCTCTCTCTCTCTCTCTCTCTCCCCCATAGTCCCTTTTTCATGAAAATTACTCTCTCTCCCCCATAGTCCCTTTTTCATGAAAATTACTTATATTATGTGAAATTTCTAAATATACCATTTATATGGACTTCACTAATAGATTATTTTATATAGATTATTAGAAATAACTTATGAGTATGTATATAATATTAACATAATAGTTGACTTGAATGTTTTATTTTATATATTATTAATAAATTATTTGATTTGCAGGTGTTATATCATTTTTTATATCATACTATTGATGCATGAATGTCACTAAATAAATTTAGACTAATAATTATTTTTGTGATGTCTCAAAACTAATTTGAAAATTTTGAATATTAATTGTAAGAAATAGCTTTGAATAGTTTCGTAACGTTGGTAGCGGAAAATTAATTTAAATAACCCAAACTTTAGATGGGTGTTAAATGAATAACCCAAAATGTTGAAATTAATTAAATAAGAAGTATATAAATATCAAATAAAAATATTAAAGAATAATTATCTTATTAAAAATTTATCTTTTATCTAAAACATAATCAATGTATAATGTTACAAATGTGTTTAGGGTAGGTATATCATCTAATTTTTATATTAATACTATTATTGGATTTCAATATGATATGAATATACGATACGAAAAATATATAATACATCATTTTAATAAAAAAATGCGGCATAAATATAGTGGCAGATTTTGTTATAAATGATGATTTTTAGAAAGTTCTAGAACAAAATTACGAAATTAATACTCTTTATTAATATAATACTTAAGTAAATTGGTAAAAAATGATTTTTTAAAACCGGTGTGACTAAAATTCAATTCAATTGAAAGTTGAAAAGGCCGACTTATAACACCCCGTCTTTCTGACAAGATGTTACTCAGTAGTAGACCTCACGAGGCACTACCAAGCTAGTTTGACAACTGAAAATATGGATCTTGCAACACAGGCACGACGAGAAAACAAGAAAGTATCCAACTCGTTTAATGATAGAGAAAAGATGTAAGGTTTCAAAACCCAAAATGTTATGAATCAAACCCCAAAAACAAAACCAGAAACGGATTCTAACAACTACTCGACTAACAACAACTCATAACCAAAGAGTCTATCAACTCATGCTCGCAATACTATGACACGCTACTACACTACACCACCATCTCACCGAGGCTCGATCACGGCATCCAGATTACCTGAAATAAAAAAATAATTCCTTGAAGGGTCAATCGTATTCTAACAAGCTAGAATCAACATAACAATTACGAGATGTTTCAAAACGGTTTTTCCTAAGGTCAGCAAACTAGTGTCCACAAACACACACACACACACACATATCTCTTATCGAGTCCTAAGTCTAGTTAGTGACTTAGCTAACTCCACATCAAACACACAATCAGAAACTCTAACTATGATATGTGGCACTGCCCCAACACAGCATACTGATCGGTCCGGATTGGGGGGTCAAAATTCAATTAAAAACCGAACCCCGTAGTAGTACAAGGTAGGGTGTCGAACGCTCGGGAGTTCGTTCGTTGAGTGCACCAAAAAGACTCAAAAAAGGGGAAAGAAAGGGTAAAAATAAGGAAAATCAAAGGAAACAACTCGGGACCGACATGGGTCACTTCGGCCCGAGAAGGTTCGACGTAGGATTTGCACGGGACCGACACTGATGAACGTCGGGCCCGAGGTCTGGGAATGTCGGACTAGGCAATAGGAGAGATCGGTCTTGGGTTTTTGGGTTCCTTCCCTAACTAGATGTGGGTAATTCCACCCCAATTCAGCCAATAAGTGTTGATCCTCGTAGAATCGAGGTTGTTCACCTTCGATCCCGCCACTCTACATATCGACCCTAGGGAATTTGACTTCCCATTTCGATACAAGTTCAAATGTTTGGCAATTGATTGCTTTCACTCACTCTTGCCAATCACAAGCCCTTGATCCCTTGCTTTCACAAGAGATTGTAGCTCTATGTAGAGAGGATTCCTAGATCAAGCACTCAAGGCTATGGAATTGGGGGTTCACACCCAAACCTAGCTAGGGGTTTCCCCCATAGCCCAAGACTATGGAATCTTCTCCATGTGGAAAGAGTAAAAAGCAATCAAAAGACAAAGCAAACAAATCTCAATCATCAAACTCAAATCAAAGCCAAATCTCATTCAATTCAAGGGGAAATCACAAGATCCAAACTCAAATCCATAAATTGCAAAGCAAAACAAGTTCAAACTCACAATTCCTTCCTAGATCTCCTATCCTCCACCGAATTCTCCTCTTCTTCTCCTCTCCTTTCTTCCTCCTTGCTCTCCAAGTCTTCCTTGAGCCTTTGAGAGTGATTAATTGTGTCTAAACTTGGATCATCCTCTAATTGTCTTCTCTCTTTTTAATTAGGGGCCATAAATATCCAAAAATAGAAGAGGGGCAAAAGTGGTAGATCACATTCGTGTGCCTTGGTGCCCAATCTACACTTCGCCGACTTGGACCGACACGGATCAACCTCGGGCCCGACTTGCCACACCTCGGTCCGGGTCTCCATGAGCCGATCTCGGGCCCGAGTTGCTGGGCATCTCGATCCTGGCCTCGGTCCTCTTCTCTTCTTGGTCTTTCTTGAGATCCTCTTCATTGATCGCTCGGCTCTTCCGCTCCTTGTGCTCATGCCTTGCTCCTCCTTAGGGACTCCTTCCGAAACTTCCTCAAAACACGCCAATTACCTACAAAACGCAACAAATTCGCATAGTCTCCGAATCTCATAGAAAATCGGAATCTAAGCTAAAAACGAACAAAACTAGCAAAGAAAGGAACAAAAGACACATATTTACAAGGGAAATTAACCACTAAAACACCACCAAAATGAGAGACATCACATACCTTTATGCTACCTAGGCTATGCAGCACTTCCCCAACACTATATGACATCACAACTGCGTATCAATCCCACACTGGACTCAAAGACAAGCCATCTAGCTTGTAACCATCCATCCTCAATCAAACCGTCAATCTCAACACAACCATCCCTCACAACTCAACATTCACATTAAGCCTCCACTGGAGTGCTGCCCAACATAGAGAAAGCCGACAATACACTATGCATATACATATCCACTTTCAAAACAATTTACACATACCACACATATCCAAAACATTTACAAAGATCGATCGGGACTATTTCCCAAAACCAATCCCATAACTTCCACACAAATCCTAACAACTTAGAATAGGATTGAGCAAGTCAAAAATCGACTTACCTTGAAAACGACGAGTCCGAAATACTTTATGAGGAAGATCAACGAGAATCACTCCGAACCCCTAAATATTTTAATAGTGAATTTAAGGTTCAACGATTGACCGAACTAACTTGGAAATTTATATTCAAAAGAATATGGACCGATCCCAATCCAAGCCCAAATCGCTCCCAAGACCGACCCGAACTTAATTACTTTTTACTTAATTAATTCCTAATTTCACTTGGTCCCATCACACTCTTCTTCAAAACCCATTCCTTAATTTGGTCAACTTTTGACCCCTTTGGAACCCACTCCACTCTCTAACTCATGACTCCCTTCCTTCAATCTTCTTCCCCTTCTTTCCTCTGTTTATTTTTCTTTTGACTTCCCTCCTTCTTTCCTCTTTGATAGAAACTCACCGACAAACAAGGAGTTTGTTGAACGGTAAATTTTAATGATGGTGGTGATATTGTTGGGCTTAAATTTTAATTAGGTCCAAGACTTAAATGGCCCAAATGTGTCTTTCGGAGAAAATAATAATAAAACAAAATAGACAAAACAAAAAAGAAAAAAAAACAAATAAGTTGAAGTTGATGCACATCAGCACATATGCGTACAAATGGGGGGAGTTGCTTCTCCACCACATGGAGTGGGCCCCACTTTAGCAGAAAAAAGAAAAGAAAAGGGGCACTTAGTGGGCGGTTAAGCAAACTTCACTATATAGGGGGGACCCCATGTTTTTGTTGTACGGTTTTCTCTACCAAGCAAAAAGCAAGTTAGACAAGAATTGAGAAAAGTGAGTTTCAACAAAGCAAAGAAGAAAGAAAGAAACAAAGATCAAGAAGAAACAAAAGGTAGTTTATTCAACTCTTCTTAAAAAAATTGATTCTCATGGTTTGTCAAAATTCACTCTTTGTTCTCCAAATTTTACCCTTTCAACTATCAAAATTCTAGTTTAGAGAAACTAATAAGGATCTCTTGTAAACCTGGATTTTTTAAAATTTGTTCATTTGTCGTTTACAAAAAAAAGCCTTTAGACTGAATTTGCTTTCTTTGGTAATACAAATCATGTCCTTAATCTTAATTAAGGTCATATTCAAATTTTCAACAAAAAAATAGGGCTTAATTAAGCCTTCATCTACCCAAATTTTTCTACCAAAAAGAACCAAAGCAAAAATCAAAGTACATAATTATCTACCAAATTTGATGTCACTTTTGATCTGGAGCTAATTAGTTCCTGTAACTTGGAAATTAATTAATACCCCCCTTGATTAATTAATCAAAGTCAGTTTGAATGTGTCCAGTACAATTGATCGGGCTGCATCATCTATAAAACCAATTAGGTTATTGCTTTTTGGTTAATTAAGGGGCAAAAGTTTGCCTAATCGGCCATACAAGCCGAACAAACAAGATAAAGAAGAAAACAAACAAATAGTAAAAGTTGGCACATGGGAGGAGAGAAGAAGGATATGTATTGATGTGACAAGTCATTGGGTTAAAAATAAAATATAGTAAATTGAATTAATGACTAGTACAAAGTACAAGTTTCCTTGTCTTATGTAGAAGAAAGCAAAGCAAGAAAAAAAAAGGCCAAAACCAATTCCCTTTGTTTGCTTACGTAAAAGAAGAAAAGATTGGAGGAGTAAAAGAAGAAATCCCTTTGGGTACAATTCCTCAATTACAAAAGCACAACTTTTTTGTTTCTTTGTAAAAGAAGAGGAAAAGAAAAAACTCAAGGAAACCTAAAGTTAAAATTAATGGAGGAGATTGCATACCATGGAATCGAATGAGTAAAATTACACTGACCAAGTTTGCAGCCTGATGTCTAAATATATAGGGAAATCCCTTTAAAAAAAATCAAAATCAAAATCAAGATATAATTTTGTTTAGATATCTGATTACAAAATCCAAATATATCAGAATTATCTATCAAATAGATTAACACTTAAAACTGAATGATTTGTTAAATTTGGCTCAAGATAAAAACAAAACAAGAAAAGCCCAATTTAAAAAACAAACTCAAGAGCTGTTCATCACGTGTACTTTCATCACGTGTACCGTGTACATTGATGAAGCAAAGTCTATTAAAAAAAAAACTAACGGACTTCAATGGCAAACAAAAAAAAAGGATTTGTAAGTCTAATACTACTTTGCAAATGGCAATGGATAACAAAAAAAATCGTGTAGTAAGCTGGTTTGGTATAAACCATCCCATCTATAAATCCAAATTACAAAAATCAAATCTACGGTGATTACTGTTCAGTCGTTAATTAATTTTAACGCACTATTCCAACTAAATTCAAGAGCTATGTATAGATTTTATTTTATTTTTGTACAAGGTAAACAATAGGCTCCCTATCTAAAGTAGGGCCAGCCTAGATCATCCTTTCGGATGATTTTACTAAACTCCTTCAAGAGAAATAATGTTTTCGGAGTCTAGACATCCGGGTTTATAGACGTCCTTGTTGAGGGTGATGAATTAATGAAGCTGTTGTAGTAGTCCAGGAAGGAGTTTGGAATATCATGTTTGGCCAGAAAGTCTGCGGCTTGGTTACATTCTCGAAAGCAATGGAAGATCTTGACCTGTATGAATCCTCGAAGAATGTTGTGGATGTCATGAAAGATTGTACCAAGTTCCCAAGGAACCTTCCAGATACGCTTAAGGGCATTGATGACTGTAAGGTTGTCACCTTCAATGATGATTTTGGAAAGATGAAGCTGATGAGCTTTGTTGATAGCCGCGAGAAGGGCCAGTGCCTCAGCTTCTAGAGCACAGCTCGCACGACAGCATTGTCAAGTAATGGACAACACCCTCCCATCTTGTAGCTAAATAATAGACGAGATGGATGCTCTCTCATCAGATCTGAAAGAGGCGTCAAAATTAATTTTTGCCCAGTCAGCTCTTGTCTTCTGCCAGTGGCGGACTAGTGTGTTGGATTTTTTCTTGTGGTTCGGGGGAGCTTGCACAGAAGAAAGCCAGGTGAAGTAAGTCTTGGTAGCTGTGTTACCAACCACCCTGGGATCAACATTTGGAGCATGTCTAAAAATGACAGAGTTTTGAGAGAGCCAAACCTACCACCAAGCAAAACATAGAAGATGATAGGAATCACTTCCAACGCGCGTAAGCTCCAAGTTGGTGACAAAATCATGGTTAGAGATGAGCGGGAGAGATTTCTGTATTATCTGTTCCATGTTCTTAAGGGTACTAATAGTAAAAGGGCATTGGAAAAAAAGATGATTTAAGTCTTCATCTGCCAATCCGCAAAGGCTACAATGGCTAAAGACTCTATGGTAGTGTCGATTAAGGCGCTCTGTAGTAGGAAAGGCATCCGAGTAGGCCTTTCAAAGACATGTCTTAATTTTTGGTGGTGATGGGAGCTTCCAAATCCAATTCCCACCAAAACAAGGACGGGATCCTTGTCGCTGAAGGAAGTTCGCAGCAGATTTGACCATAAAATTGCCATCAGGAGATGGGGTCCAGATTAGTCTATCCGGGATTTCGAAAATAGGAATATGAATACTACAAATATGATTTACAAGGTTTTGGGGAAGTAATTGAAGTAGTTTCTCTATGTTCCATTGTTTATCAGGTAAAATGAAGTCAGAAACCTTTGCATTGATATTCGAGTCATCAAAATAAGGAAGCAGGATGTCTTCAAAAGCCCAACGGTCCGTCCAAAAGCAAATGTTTTGGCCAGAACCTAATTGCCATCTAAGGCCCTTCTGGAAAGTGTCTCTGAGATGGAGGAGACGACTAAACTGCCAAGAGAGATTCGTACCTTTCTCATAGTCTAGGATATTAGTAGAGCCAATATATTTTTCAGTAACGATTTTGACCCACATATTAGAAGGTTCATTTAAGATTTTCCAAAGAAGCTTCATTTGGAGAGACGAATTAGTCACTTCTGCTGATCTAAAACCCAGCCCACCCTCAGCTTTCGGAGCACATAGGTTGTCCCACGAGATCAAAGGGTGGTAGCCTGGGTTGTGTTTGTTCCAAAAGAAATTCTTGTTGACTTTATCAATCTGATCCCAAACCCCCCGAGGCAGTAAAAAACTTTGCATCAGGAAGTTGGTTTTCAATGTTAAATTGGCCTGGATAAGGACTGCTCTCCCCGCTTGGGAAAGAGAGTTGGCCTTCCATTTAGAAAGTTGTTTCTTGAGGTTTGCAATTGTGTCATCAAAAACATCGTTCTTGACCCATCCACGAACTATCAGAATTCCAAGATACTTCTCTAGGTTTGTTGTTAGTGGTATGTTAAGAAAACTGGCTAAGGATGAAGCAGTCGTCCGGTTAATGTTTGTAGAGCATTGGAGACTACTCTTATGGAAATTAATTACAAGTCCCGTTTTTGTCGCAAAGGAGTCTAGAGTTGATTTTATAAAGCTCATATTCTCATAAGTTGCATTTGCCAATATCATAGTGTCATCCGCAAACTCAAAAAGGGCAAACAGGTACCATTCTTTGTTAGTTGAATCCCCACTCTACGAGTGGGGAGCCTTGCTTCCTTATCCAAAATTCTGGCTAGATACTGCATTGCTATAATAAAGATGTAGGGAGCTAGAGGTCTCCTTGTCGTAATCCTCTTGTTGGCCTGAAGACCGGCCCCGGTTCATCATTTACTAACACCGAAAAGGATGCAGACGTTATACATGTCATGACCCACGTGATCAGTTTGGGATGAAATCCAAATTTGGTGAGGATTTGTTGTAAGAAATTCCAATCAACTTTATCATATGCTTTTTCCATGTCAAGTTTAAGGGCCATCCATCCATTCTTTCCTTTTTTCTTACGATGAAAAGAATGGAAAATCTCATGTGCAATCAGAATGTTGTCTTGGATAAGGCGTCCTTCTAGAAAAGCACCCTGATGCGGGTGAATGATTTTCGGGAGTATGTTCCGCAGTCTATTTGCAATCAGCTTCGAGATTATTTTGTAAAGTGTTACAAAGACTGATGGGACGAAAGTGGTTGATATTGAGAGGGTTATCAACCTTTGGGATTAAAGCAATGAAGGTATGGTTAATTTCCTTGAGCATCAGGGAAGAGCTATGTATAGATTTGATCCCTTTTATAAGGGTACGTAGGAAATTCGACATAAATTAATTTGTTTGTCGACTTCAATCACAATCCCAAATCAAATTTTTTATGAAGAACTACGTAAAGACTTGACACCCACAAAAGGGCTACGTAGGTAAATCGATCAAATTATATATATCGAGCTCAGTCGCATATCCCAAATTAAATTAAAAAAATATGCATTAACATATTGTGCACGCCAAATGCGAAAGGATTAGATCACTCTTGCTAGAAGGTGGATTTAATTTTATTCGCGCCATGCAAGTGATAGTTGGAATGAGTCTAGATAACCCTTCCTAGAAGGTGGATCTAGTCTCGTTCTTCTGATGCATGAAAACAACCACATACACACAAAAACTTAAAACACATCGAACTACATGAGGCTTGATTCTCCTTAAGGAGATATGTAAGCAACCCGTTAAAATGTGGGTGCAGCCCAAATCTTAAGACAAACCAAATCATTTGTATTTGTACAACTTTTAATTAAAAGGATAACAAGAAAGGGTCGAATTCAAATATAAAAATTAAATAAAATATGTTTTGTGATTTTTACGTATTTTTGCTCAACAAAGTCATCGCCGACCTGCCCCGTTAGCAGCACGAACCCCGCCCCCACTGTTGGCATCGCCACTAAGCCTTACTTTTCCTGCCTCCTCGCTCGGCTACGCCGTCATCACCTCCGGACTCCCCGACTCCCTCCGCTCTAGATCTGCACCCTCTGATGACCCCTACTCAGGCGCCGGCCCAAGCTCGTCCCCCTTTCCAAGATCTCCGATTCTACAGCCCCGCTGACGACCGTTCTCCCTCTCGCCCAACCCGGCACTACTCGACCGGTGATGCCCCAAGACTCGCCACCCGCCTCTCGATGGTTGCTCGAGTTTGGATCTGTCCGGACAAACCCGACTTCGATGAAAACGACCGCCCCGACGCTAACCCAGCGACGGCGGCCGAGGGCTCCCAACCCAAAGACCCGATATACGAATGAAAAGGAGAGGAACGGGGAAGAAAGGTTTACCGAAATAAGAGGACAAAGAAGCACCTCCAATCGGCTTGCTAGCGGGGAACGGCGAAAGACGAACACGGTTAAGGCGGTTGATGATGCACGAACGAGATGACGGCGATTAGGTTGACGAGCAAACTGAGGGCTACTTAAGGACTGTATATACGGGTACTTGGTTTAAGGTTAACCTATAAACTTATCTTATTGGTAAAGATAAGTTTAAATAATTTCCTCATTAAGTCCAATATAGTATAATATACGTCTTTTTAATTACTTCGGATTTGGGTCCCTTGCTTTTCTCGGATCGCGCTAATTAATTATCCACTACGATAAATAATTTAATTCATTGCTTTGAGGATAAGATAAAGGTTTGCTTAAAGTAGTCTATTACACGATTAAAGCTCAAAATGGCTCACCGGTCAAGAAACGAGATCGATATGAGCAAAATATTACATACTACCCCCCTTAAGAAAAGTTTCGTCCCGAAAATTACTCGAAGAGCGAAAGAGAAAATGGAACCTAAATGAGATCCGATGTCTCACAACCCCTCCCCCTTAGAGAGGTTCGTCCACGAACCTAAATCGGAGAGCTAATACTATCATCACACACGCATAAACAAACAAAACTTGTACATCACGAGGTCAAGCCAAGTCAATCAAATCACATAAGGTCAATCAAGTGTATCATCTACGAGTTACACTATCACTCTCCGCTCTAAAATGCCTATAACAACCCCAGAATCAGCTCAGGATAACTCTCATTCATTTTTGCCTCGGTCTTCCACGTCGCCTCCTCGACCCCTTGTCAAGACCATTGAATCAGTACAAGAGGAATCTCCGTGTTCCACAACTTCTTCCTAAGTCTATCTAGAACCTTCAACGGCTGTTCTCTGAAGGTGTGATCTGGCTCGACTACTAACTCCTCATTGTTAAGCATGTGACTCGGATCCGATACGTACTGCCTCAATTGCAAAATGTAGAACACGGGGTGAACTCCATCCAGTGTTGGCGGCAATGCTAACCTGTAGGCTACCTCGCCTACTCGCTCTAAAATCTCAAATGGACCAATGTATCGAGGACTCAACTTCCATTATCCAAAATCTCTTGACTCCTTCAATAGGCATCACGCTCAGCCAAACGGGTTCCCATACCTCAAACTCTAATGGTTATCGCCTCTTATCGGCATAGAACATTTGATGACTCCGAGTAGCTAATATCCGCTTTCTGATCAAGGCTACCTTCCCAACGACCTTCCTAGCTGGCTCATCCCAACACAACGTTTCCCTACTTCGAAGGCCATACAAAGTCTTGTGAGGTGTCATCTGAATCGAGGAGTGTCAACTATTATTATAGGCAAACTCCACCAAGTTCAAATGATCCGGTCAATGACATCCCCAATCCACCACACAAGACCTCAACATATCCTCTAAAGTTTGAATCTCCCTCTGCTCCAGATCTGCGCCCTTCGACGACCCCTCCTTAGGCGCCGACCCAAGCTCGTCCCCCTTTCCCAGATCTACGATTCCGCACCCCCGCCGACGACATGTTCTCCCTCTCGCCAAACCCAGCCCTACTTGACAGTCGATGCCCCAAAACTCGCCACCCGGCTCTCGATGCTTGCTCGAGTTTTGATCTGTCCGGACAAATCCGACTCCGATGAAAACGATTGCCTCGACTCTAACCGAGCGACGGTGACCGAGGGGCCCCAACCCGAAAACTCGATATACGAATGAAAAGGAGAAGAACGGGGAAGAAAGGTTTACCGAAAATAGAGGAGGAAGAAGCACCTCCGATTGGCTTGCTAGCGATGAACGACGAAGGATGAACACGGTTAAGGCGGTTGATGATGCACGAATGAGATGACGGCGATTAGGTTGACGAACAAACTGAGGGCTAATTAAGTCCTATATATACGGGCACTTGGTTTAAGGTTAACCTATAAACTTATCTTATTGACAAAGATAAGTTTAAATGATTCCTTTATTAACTCCAATATAGTATAATATACGTCTTTTTAATTACTTCGGATTTGGGTCCCTTGTTGTTCTCGGATCGCGCTAATTAATGATTTACTAGGATAACTAATTTTATTCTTTTTGCTTCGAGGGTAAGTGACTCAGCTAAAGTCGTCGTGCCAAGACCAAAGGTAATCCCTAAACTAACAAAGCTAGTATAGCATGCAAGTAAGGGGTCGAAACCAAGAAAACTGAGGCTTCTAGTATTAATATATTTATCAACTAAAGATAAGGGGGGATTTCAAAGAGAAAGATCTAAACTAAACTAATCGAAGAAATAACTAACAAACAATCAAATAAAGGAAACAACTTCATTCAAAAGATCCACTCTAAAATAATCACTCAATCATAGATTCATCCATTGATTTCATTCACACCTATGGTTAATTCCTATCCTGATCATTAACAATCACAAGTCCACGGTCCAAGCAATTCTATAACCCTAGGCAAGGACGCTTAACCTAGAATTAGCATAGAGAACAAGGATATGCAGGATACATGCAAAAACAATCAAGCTACGAATCAACTGCAAAAGCATACAATCAATTCTCTTCTTAATCCTAGTTGCATAGACAACAGGTCTAGGTTAAGTTGTTTTCACAAAACAGTTTTGTCCACGGTCCAAACTCAATCCAACAGTAGAAAATTAATCAATTCAATAGGTTCATGACTACTAGAGAAATAATCAACATTCATATAATGAAGCACAAGAGAATTAATATTAACCAAAGGATAGAAATCAATTACCAAAATCTCACGAGTTCATACATCAAAGCTTCTCCCTTGAACAAACTCTAGGAGACTAGCTCTTCATAAAAAAAAACTAAACTAAACTAAAAACCTAAAAAGAAAAGAATTGAAATCTGAATTATGAATTATGAGTTATCAAGAAAATCTAACCTGAAATCCCTATAAATAGTCGGAAAAGCAACTATCCGAAAATACTAAAAATATATAAAAGATATAAGGAAACAACAAAACGCGGAAAAATCAGCTGGATACCACCCGTGGTCGCGGGTCTTCGAGATCTTCAAGTTCCGTCTTCGTTGCTTCTACCACGCCAGCGGCTTGTCGCCCATGGTTGCGGCCTTCACTTCTTCACTTGTCTGAGCCTTTGTTGCCAATCTGCGCCCGCACCCTGGGTTCCGCGCCAACGGTTCTTCTGTAGACGTCTTCAGCTCATAAAATCTTCACTTTAAGCACTTTTGTGTCTTCGGCCTTGATCTAACAATTATGCCTAAAAGCTAGCCTAGAACATTCAAAATCATCCTAATAATACAAACATAAGGCATCTAAAACATGGCATATCAGTAAGATAAAGGTTTGCTTAAAGTAGTCTACTACACTGATTAAGGGTGCGTTCGGTAAATAAGTTAAGATATTGATAAGTTAAATGATACTGATGTTGATACTGATTTCAGGTACTGTTACTGATACTGATTTGAGATATTGATAAGTTAAATGATAATGATGCTGAAAATGAGTGTTCGGTAGAAAGATTTGTTGATTAGTTATAATTTCAGGAAATAAGCATGTTAATTTTCAAATAAGATGGGGGATAGCTTCTTATTTTCTTAGGTACTTATAAGTAACTAAATACTTATTTTGACAAATAAGTATCTAAAATTTTAAATTGCCGAACACGTCTCTCGAATACTTATAAGTATCATTTAACTTACGTTGACAAATAAGTTACTTATTTCAAATTTGCCGAACGCACCCTAAAGCTCAAAATGGCTCACCGGTCAAGAAACAGGATCGATATGAGGCGAATATTACATAGCTGACTCAACTCAAAACTGACTCAAGCAAAACTTGAATTAACTTGGTCTAATTTAACCCGATAATTCGAGTTATCTGACAATTTGAATATCCAACCCAACCTGAATTCAACCGATTATTCGTCCATATTCATCACTGTTCAAACCCAAATGGCCCGAAGCCTGATTATCTGACTGAGTATCCGAATTGACACCCCAACTTTAACCCCTATATTTGGTTATCGACCCACATATATCAATCGGGTCCAAGGAATTAACTTGCTTAAATTCAAGTACTTGTTTAAAATTGGGTACTATTTTTTTTATTAGAAGAATCTATTGTTATTGATGTCAAATTTCTTAAAACGCTATGTCTTTCTCTAAATTTTTATTAGAAGTTGAAATTGACTCTTCAAAACAAGCCCTTGAATTTCAAAAGAAATTAATGAATTCAAAGTTCTCTTCAGTCTTACATCTCAAAGATCTACAACAAGTTTTGATTCTTTCCTTAAACCTTCTTGTCCCATGATTATAAAGGCTATTTTAATTTGCAAATGATTCCATTTTCTCAACGAGTACATCATTCGGATATTCCAAGTTTTATCTTAACCGTCCTCAACTTGCTTGAAGAGAAAAATGAATGTGATCATATGTATATGATTTGTCCAAGCCTATTCCATTGCACTTGTACATATACTTGCTTCAAATTTTGGTATTTAAATAATTTTTATGTATACGTAGGAACTTATTAAATAATTCATTTATTCATGCAATTGTTCCTTAGATATATTTACAATTATATAACTAATTTCTAAGCGCTTATGCTATCCAATCAATTTAATTAATCTCGCATATATATGTGGTGGTTGACGAGGTGAAGTGTCAAATAAATTCTAAATCAAATTATGCATTATAATGGAATAGAACATGCTTAATTGAGGTGGTGTTTGGATCCACTCGATTCCTTTTAGGCCATAAATGATTATATGTGATATTTATATCCACCTTAGTTCCTTTCTACCAATAAATTAAATTTTAGCGAATCTTAAAACATAGCAGGATGTGTACATATATTCATGTACTACCTTTATTCATAATGATAAATATGAATAATGATTGGTGGTGATTAGAGGTGTCAAAACCTGATCCGACCCGAAAAATCGACCCGAACCGATCAAATTTTTTTGGGTTGAAACCCAACCCGAATAGTAGCGGGAAAAAAAAAGCCGAACCCGATTGGGTTGAAACTCGAGGCTGACCTGATATATTATATATATGTAGAATAAATATATTATATTGTAAATATTATAATATATTTTATCATTAAACCTATTATAAATAAAATATTATTTAAAAAATCTATTAAAAATAATATTTTATTATTAAAAAATATTATTTAATCATAATATTAATTTAATAATTATTAAAAATTCAAAATTCTTGACCTGTTAGGTCGACCCAAACCCGCACGATAACTTGGCAAGACCTGACCCGGCTTGACTTGTAACCCGATTGACCCGAACCCGCACTCAACCCGAACCCGAAAAGACCGAACCCGAATCCACCTGACCCGACCTGTTTGACACCTCTAGTGGTGATGGATGATGAGGAATGTATTGTATGTACACTTCTAATTCTATCCGTTTTTGATTCTAGTAATTCTCCTTGTTTATCTTGTGTTGTTTGCAGTTTTGAAGTTCCATAGCCTACAAACAATTAACAAGTTGGTGAATGTATACTAACGAGCTCTTGAGAAGTAGTTAATTAACCACCCAAATCAAATGTCACTTTCCCTTTTTATATATGTTTCTTTGAATTGGACAGAGACTTGTTGCAAATTAAGTTTGTAACTTTTATTGTTCTAAATAGAGAAAGCAAACTCCTTTATTTGCTAAGTTGCACACTTACATCACATATATGCATGGTCCTACAAATGCATGCATCCCTTTTTTTCTTTTTTTATACATTTATGCAATATTTGCTAAGTTGCACACTTGTATCACATATATGCATGGTCCTACAAATGAATACGTCCCTCTTTTTTTTAAATACATATATGCAATTTTGAAGAGGCTTTAGGTTGTTTCATACCCCTATAATTGGTTAATTGGATGCTTAAGAGGCTTACTAATATTTTACGATAAACAACACTTAAATAATCTGTGAGTATCATACAAGCCAATAAATTAAATGTATATATATCCATGTTGAAAATACTTCTTAACCTTGACATTCATGTCCAAATACCATACTTTTAATGGAAAACTACCCAAGGGCAACACAAAAAACTAATCAAATTGTTTAACAAACTAACACTTTCGCAATGCAAATGTCAACAAATATTCCCGTCAAGTTAAATGAAATTCTCTTAGTAAAATCATTCTTATATTTTTCTATCTAGGTTAGATTTCCTTTGAAAGAGTATATATGAAAATGATAGAAGGTTGTGGTTGTGGTTATTATACTTGACTCAATTTCGTCTCTAAGAAAATATTTGCAATCGCTACCCTCTAAGAGTTGGTTATAATCTTTGAAGTTACTTTTCGATATTGGTTGTGACTCTTGGATGTCAATTTGTATATTCGTCATCTAGATTGGTATTGATTCTTATCACTTTTAATTTTCTTTTTGAATATATAGTTTGAAATTAAATTTCTTGTTTCGTGTGGGATTTCATGTTCGCAAAAGAAATAGAAGTTATTTCTACTTGCAAGATGGGATCCTTACAACCTGAATTGCATGGTTCTTTTTCTCTTATTTTAATTGAAAAAATCCATACAAAAAATAATTTCATTCTTTTTTTTTTAACTTACATGGAGAGATCAAAGGAAAGTTTAAAGGCTCGCCATGTGCCGACATATTAATAGTTGTATTATTAAGTGGAAAGTTTCTCATTTCTTTTTCTTACTCATCCTTCAACTTTCTATTTTTGGAGAGAGTTAATGTATCATCTCCAAGTGTCCATCATAGCTTTTAAGTTACCATCTTCTCAGGTTCACTAGTTTCAAAGGAATTCATGATACCTCTTTTCATCATGTCTTTGAATTTGATAAAATCTTTAAAATTGACACTTTAGGTTTGAGTGATGCAACACCGTACGTAATAGTTATTATCTACAACAATGCATGGTTGGCTTCATTACTCTCTATTGCATGTCAACATGATTTAACATGGATTGATTTTCAAATTCTTTTTTAATGTTGTAGGTTGATTTCATGCCACCAATTGTGTGGATTCTAAAGGGCTAATATCTACATTCTCTTCGGTGAATGCATTTGATGTATACATAACTAATTTGGTTGTATATACAATACTAGTCCTTAGAGTTTATATTCCAGCCAATTATTGTTCAATATGGGGTTTTTTGATGCCTTGCCTATGCCTCCTGATAAACTTGTAAGTGTATCACCTTTTTCTTCTTCTTTTATGTTATATTTGTTCTGCACTAATCCAATTTCCTTCTGTAAATGAGCCCAACTCTTGAGATTAATAATAATGGAAAATAAGGTTGTATATATTATATTTCAAGTAACTAAGTAGTAAGCACAATGTAATGAGCTGAATTTTTTAATTAACCCACGCATGATTGTGTTTAAAACATAAATGAATGACATAATTTTGCAACTGCATATAAGATAACTGACTATCCTTAAGCTAGGAATCAATGAATATGGTAGTCATTTGTCCTTTAGTTGTATTGTCATATAAGGTTATATCTTAAAAATAATTCATTTAGAGCTCTTATGAGATTAGTTGGTTGTTTTTTTTTATTATAGCACATATATGTGGTAATAGACTACCACATGATGTTATTAAGGTTAGTATGTCTGTCAATCTAAAGTATAGGGTTAAATCTTTATCATAGTAAGTAATTAGAATAAGTTATAACAAATTTTATATACATGTCAACATCAACATACATGGTCTGATATATTGATAGAGGTAATTGTTCTTCCACTTTATAGTCTTGCTATGTTACATCACCCTTAAAGATGGTAAGTTTACTTTTATGTTATGCTTTATTTTATGATCGATCAATTTTGATGTAATTTATTCCTTACACCAAAAGTTATACATCTAATTACGTATGTTGAACACATACGATTGTTTAATTTTCTCATTCTAATTAATGAGGAAATGTATCCAACCTCTAAAATTTATCTCTAATAAGAAACAAAAAACATAAACATAAGTCTGTAATATACAGTTCTCTGAACGAAAAAATTGAGTTCCTAATCAAAATAATTAAAAAAAAACATTATGATTTGTGTCACTAATTTATTTGTCTCGGTCATTTTTGTGTTAGCATTTGAGGAATGAATTATCACGGATTGATGAGAATTGGACAACATCACGTTTTGATTCCTTACCTCATGTGGTTGAAATATTAACCGGAAGAGGTCGTGAAGTTGAATTGCAAGCTCTTAGGGAAAAAAGTGAATGTATTGAGAATGTTGTGGATGAAGTTGTGCAAGCGTATCATAATGGATTTAATAGAGCTATTCAAAATTATTCTCAGGTAATTTTCTCATCTTAAGTTTGTGGTTTGTTGAAAATTTTCTTCATTTTTTAATAATAAATCTAAAAGTACGTTATGTATTATTTCCTAGACTTTCTTGCATCTATTTCATGTAGGTAGTTTTTACCTTACATGTATGGACTTGGATAAACTAGCATCTTTGTTCACATTTTTTATTTTCATGTTTCACGGTCTATAATTTTTGACACGCTTAATTAATACATACATAATGATCAAATGCAGAAACCATGATTTTCAAATGCAATAATCATAGTTCAAATAAGGTGTTAATGAAATCGTGTAATAAATAATCCTTAATCACGAAAAACTCTCCTATTATCTTGTATAAAATATAACAATTGTATTCATATGTACTAATATCTCATTATTTTTCATTAATTCCATTTATATACATGGAAATTTACTTTTTTCTCACTCAACTCACACTAACCAACCCCCTTCATGCATTCCAAAAATTGCACGTACTTTCATATAAATGCAAAAGTACATATACTAGTTACTAAGTTAGACATGTCGGTTGAATGGTTTTTGTTACGTCGTTTTACTAGTATCAATTTTCTTGTTCAATGGTAAATGTATGATTATACTTTTATTCTTTGTACAACATTTGCTTATTAATTTGGATTATTTGCTCAGATTTTAAGACTATTTAGTGAATCCGCTGAACATGTTGTTGCGTTAAAAACGGACTTGCCTGAAGCAAACATGCGGCTTGCTACTCGTAACAAGCAATTGCATCAATTTTGGTACAGATCAGTTACATTACGCCATATAATATCCTTGCTTGATCAGATTGAGAGGATATCTAAGGTATCATCGGTTAAAAAGTTAGGGTTATATATATGACCAAAAGTTAGTTATGATTTATGCTTCATTTAGTTAAGCGTCTATACGTACCAATCTTGATCATGATCTTATTGATTAATTTCCTTTTAACTTTAGATTCCAGCACTTATTGAAAACTTTATACTTGAAAAGCAACTTTACGCTGCACTTCGACTCCATATGCAATCAACATTGATGCTCGAGAGAGAAGGTCTCCAATCGGTTTGTTTCATTTCCTTTTTCCCTTTCTAGCTCTCGATCTCTATGTTCGTTTGTTTATGGTTTACTTTCAAAGCTCATGTCAATATCTTTACTTATTTTGTGGGATTCATATCATGCTCATACTTATTTTGAAGCTTTCATGATAGTTGACTAATTCCTTCACAAAAGGTAGACATCAAATTAAATACATAAAAATCTGCAGGTAGGTGCTCTACAAGATGTGCGTACCGAATTAAATAAGCTGCAAGCTTTACTCTTCCAAAATGTCATGGAAGACTTGCATGACCATCTATACAACAAAGGAGAATATAGGTGTCGTTTCATCATTCATAATTATTATACTTTTAATTTTGTTACTTAAATAATAAGTAAATTTCTACTACATGCAAGCAATAAATATATCATAAGGGTATAAAGTTAGACACATGTATTTTATAATAGTATTTTATTGTTTTATCTAGGATATACAATTGTTGACTTCCCACATCAATGTGTAAATTAAGGCCAAATAGCTGAAAACCACCCCTATAATATGCCATATTCCCAGTAACCACCCCTTTAAAGCGATATTCCTGGAAACCACCCCTTTAACGAGCTCCTTTAACAACTCACCACCCATCGTCCCCTTTCCGTTTGAAACCGTTAAAAATTAATGACGTGGCTCGGTTTTTTTGTGCTTTTTGCCAGATTTGCTTAGGTGGCATACACATGTTGTACACCTCATCCAATTCATTTACACATGTTGTACACCTCGTCTTTGCTTTGATTCGTAGTTTTTTTTGGGGGATTTGGTTCCATATGTAAATGCATCTTTTTTTTTTTGAGCCCAAAATAAACTTTCATTCAAGAACAAACATCAAGGTTTAACAAAGAACACAATTCAGAGTGCACACAAACATCAGGAAAACAAACAAAATCCCTCCCAGGCCTTAACGCAACCATGAAGTGAGCCGGACGATTCACTAGAAGAAAGCAGTGGCATTTCTTCCGATTTCAATCCGATTCCACCTCTGCCTTTCCCGTCCTCTTCGATTCACCAAAAGCACCAGAATTTCCAAATCCAGCCAACCTGATTTCCGCCCCTACTTCCAGCTCCTCCCAATTCGACCCAAACCCTAGGCAGATCCCCAATCCCAATCCGACGCCTCTTCCCAGTTCGACGCCTCTTGTGCATAGAAAGGAAGATCTTAATCGCCTTATCAGGCTTGCCGAATGAAACGTACCTCTCAATGATGATCGCGAAGGTCCTAGGGTTAGGCCCCAAGTGGTGAAACCTCATCCGTTCGAAGAGGTTCCAGAGGGTTCGGAAGTCGCGGATGCGAACGGAGACGTCAATGGCGAGGTCGAAGGAAGAGGAGGCGTGAGCGTAGCGAGGGTGGCGGTCGGGGATTTTGAAGAATTGGAGGGCTTTGGGGCCATGGTTCCATTGGCGTTTGAGGGATTTGTCAACTATATCGGAGGACCAATTGATGGAGGGATCTTTGGCGAGGAGTAGTTTGGCTATGGTTTTGGAGTCCGGAGCGGCTAGGACGTGGTGGCTTTGGCGGCGGAGGAGTTCCACAGGACGGGATTAGGGTTTGGGGGTGCGGTAGAAGCAGCGGCGGCGGGGGAGGGGGTGGCAGCCGCGGAGAAGGTTCGGGTGGTCGTGGCAGGAGGTGCGAGGGGGGAGTCGGAGGGGCAGAGGTGGCGATCGGGGAGGTCCTGGTGTAGGACATGAAGCGGCGGAGAAGATGACCAGATCCAAGGGCTGGGGTCCAATTTTGACGGAATGAAGAAATTTTGTCAAGGGAATGAATGTGGAAATGAATTAGATGAGGTGTGAATATGTGTATGCCACCTATGCAGAGAGTTTTAAAAATATTTAAAAAACATGCCATGTCATTAATTTTTAACGGTTTCAAACGGAAAGGGGACGATGGGTGGTGAGTTGTTAACGGAGCTCGTTAAAGGGGTGGTTTCCAGGAATATCGCTTTAAAGGGGTGGTTACTGGGAATATGGCATATTATAGGGGTGGTTTTCAGCTATTTGGCCGTAAATTAAAGTTCCATAAGTTAATGTCATTATTGATATCCTTCTTTATGTACATTATTATAGCTCAAATGATACAAGTGAGGAGGGTTTTATAGATCACAACAAAACATTAGCCAATGGATCAACTCAAGCCATTGGTTGCAATAGTGGTCCAAAGAAGAACAATGTTCATTCTCATCAAATTCCACCATGGCTTTCAGCAGCTAATCCTGATGAATTTCTAGTACGGTCAACTCTTCATAAGTTTGTCTTTTATTGGTTTCGATATTTTTATGTTGACATTTTTATGGTTAGATTTGTTTTTAATTTATTACTATTATTACTATTATTATTATTATTATTTATTACTATTATTATTATTATTATTATTATTATTATTATGATGATGATGATGATGATGATGATGATGATGATGATGATGATGATGATGATGATGATGATGATGATGATGATGATGTAGGAAAGTGTGATAAAAAGCGATGATGCTCTCCATGTGAAGTATTTGCAAACAATGATTGAGTGTGTGTGCAAGCTTGGGAAAATTTCCTCTGCTGGTGCCTTGATATGGCAAGTTTTCATATCAAATAGTATTTTCCTATTATATGGTTTGAGAAGTACTTATGAATAGAGATGTCCTTTGATCAATATCTAAGTTTTTTGTTTTTGTTTTTGTTTTTGTGTTACAATATATAGCCAGAATTTAAGACCAACTATTCATGAAATATTGACTTCTAAGGTTAAGAGGCAGGCAGAGGTTGTAAAATCCACAGGGCACGCTACTAGACAGACTACACATTCATCCTTAACCATGCAATACATAAAGGATCAACTACAGATCCATCATCAAGTGCCTAAGCAAAAGCATCAGAATGAAGTTTCATTGAGTGGAACCTTGTTAATTGTGAGTCCTGTAACACCCGGACTGGCACCATCAGGGTTGATGCAAACTACTACAAAAGAGCTACTCAACTCAATTTTGCATACTTTGACTAAGATATTAGGTGACAATACTAGCCTTCCTTCCTTTACATGCATGTGTGCATTGATCATACTTAATTACTCAAGCCAACATTCGTGGTGTTTAGAGAACCTTGTTGTTGTTGGAGAGCTTCTCGAGTCAAAAATAAATCAAAAAGTGGAGATGTTTATTCAAAATCCACCAAAACCAAAACCAAAACGAAAAATTGAATCAGATGAATCTCATGTTACCGGAGGATTCAATGTTGGTTTTTCATTGTCAGTCCTACAGGTATGCCACCTTAATTATTTCTTCTCTAACCCACAATTTGGCTATTAAAATAACATATGGATTGAGATGCTTTCATATCTTTTTTTGTACAAGAGCGAATGCCAACAACTAATATGTGAGATACTGTGTGTAACTCCTGAAACCACATCTGTGGATGTTGTAGTGCAGACAGCAAGACTTGCAAACCAAGTTCCTTCTAAGGATGAAAGGTACACTTTATTACGTGAAAAATAAACGTCCTAATGTTCTCATTTCAAGTATTAGCTTCCAATATGTTCATCATTATTGTGACTTATTTTTTTTATATGTTTGCAATCCATGTATATAGCATATATAACTAATGAGCCACATGTTCGTTTCATAACAAAAATAATAATAATAAGAATGATAAAGTTGAGATAACTAGTAATTTAGTGTTTATGTTTTTATAGGAATGGGTCTGAAGATGATATGACATTTGTGTTTCGCTTTACAGATGCTACAATATCTATTGTGAATCAAGGTATGTTGTTAAAATATTATACAAAAATTTACCTTTAATGCACTAATTGATTGCTCGCTTCTTTACCCTCCGCTCCAACCTCTTCAATAACCTAGAACTTGCAAAACAATGGACAAAGGGGGTGAGAGCCCCCTAATCCACTTCCAATGCCTAAGTCAAAAGAGTAATTGTTTGAGTCGAGCGTCGAGGGTACAAGACAAGAATTGTTAGAAACCTAGAGAATCTAGGATTTGCTCCATACATGGAGAAGATATGTATTTATAATGATAGAGAGAGGGTGGGGCGAGAAAAATTCTATCTTCAAGTGATATCTTGCTACCCAATCCAAGTGAGAATTCTATCATTACGATAAGATAAAACCTTCCATCGTAATGCTTAACCACCATACTTATTTTTAATAATAAAATACTTAAAGATGAAAAACTTAATAAAATGAAAATACTTTTATGGTGGAAGATAGAGAAAAATTTATGGCTTAATTTACCCGCTCACAATGCCATACCCGGCATTTTAAACTGGGTCTATGATGAAGGGGTGCTTAGGTCTAACTCATAGTGGCCATGCAGATTAGGTCGTTTCGGCCCCGGCGTGTGTGTTGCGTTCTACATACACGCATATGCAAAATCCGTTAGTGTGATGAACTAACGTTGCGCTCAAGATTTTTTTATGCAAGACTCAAGCCAATGCAAAAAATAGACTTTTATTAAAACTAAACGTGAATGTTATGATCCTACGTACTTAATTAATGAAAGATAAAAACCTAAGGGCCTCATTAAAAACCACTAGGGATAAAGAGTGCTCTATGTACATGCTTTCCTAATCCCGAGTCCCTTGCACAGAGGAGAAAGGGTACCCGCGATAGCGCCCTTATAGCC
The DNA here is from genome assembly GCA_963924305.1 of Polygonum maritimum. Classification (NCBI taxonomy): domain Eukaryota; kingdom Viridiplantae; phylum Streptophyta; class Magnoliopsida; order Caryophyllales; family Polygonaceae; genus Polygonum; species Polygonum maritimum. The sequence goes on along the minus strand of OZ002737.1, from coordinate 21,862,970 downwards.
CATGATCGTGATTCTTCTGTTGAGAGCAAGCGACTTTAGACTCCGATCTACGTTCGTAGAGTGATGGACCGCACATGCGATCTCCTGAACCACAGTCGCGGCTAGATGGACCGCGGTCGCGGTTTCACACTATAAACAAGGTTTCTCTTACTAGACCAAATCCGTGGTCGCGGTTGTTGGATTTGTGACCGCGGTTTCGATTTTGGTCATTATTGTAGAGCTTGTCCTCGTGTTCATATATTACTCAGATCGTCTGGACAATTTCAATCTTCCTATTTCTTGGCTCTTCGTGATCTTCGGGCTTGTGTTTGTCAAGGTACTCACGCAAGTATCCTTTTCGGACCAAACATTCAAGGAACTTCTTATACGACTTATAGTCTTTAGTCTTGTGCCCCCAGACTCTGTGGTACAAGCAATATTTCCGGCTTTGCGCGTTGTCTTCGTGCATTCACTTTTTGGGGGTTTGTGAAAGTAGCTCTCACTCTTGATGCGAGGTAGGATTTTGTAGATCCGAATGTTGAAGATGATGTGAATTGCTCTAATCCCATCCTACGAAAGCCAATCTCTTTGTTTGGAACTCTTGTGCAAGGAGTGGTGCGATCCTGGAGGCGGAGAGGGCAAATTCCTTCTTGTCTTGAAGTTATCTTCTTTAAGACGTATATATAGATAAATTCGCTGTTGAAGTTCGACCATGGTGGAAGGAGGAAGGAGTGTCATCTCTTCCCTTAGCATGCTTTTGAAGGGAATTGCGTTTTTGAATGCGGTAATTGCAGTCTTATCACCGCAACCCTCAATTTCGGCATAACACTCGATGAAATGATTCGAGAAACGACGCAATCTCTCTTTTTTATATCTATATTGTCAATAGTATAAAGTGGAGACAAAGTCCTCACAAAAAATTACGCCACGTGTCATATCTTTAATAAAATAATCAATCGGGCTCATGCGTATATAAAAACACTAATCACAATAGAAAGATAAATATATATGATTTGATAAAAATAATCAGTTGGGCCCTCCTCTATATAAATTAGTTAGTTAGAATCTCATATAATCTTATCCCGTAAAAATTGTCGAAAATTATAAATTATCCCGAAAATTATGAATTATCCCTTACCAAGAATTAGTTGTAATCTTTAGATAAATATTATTATTTAATAAAACGCGATATTTATCGTAAAGTAATTTTTGAACAAATCCAACATATTTATATTATGAGTTGATTTACTATTAGTAAAAAAACACTAATCATAATACGAAGATACATATATATGATTCTATATTTTTAACGTGATCATTGACGTTACATATCTAATTAAATTGGGTTTATAATTGCATTACCCGTACATGGTACGGGGGTTAAACTAGTTTCCTATGGACAAAGAGTGTGTCTAGCGACACTGCATCATGGCTATTAGATATATAGTGTTTCACAAATTTTCTGGCAAACTGGTCCTACACTTGGATTGAGCCTATCTTCAAGCTTATTAACCACTTAAGCGATCCTTTGGAGAGACTACTAGGAAACATCTTGCACAACATTGCTTCTTCGGGCACCCATAGGGCCATCTTATGAGAGAACGAGGCTATGTGGCTTACGGGGTCAGAATGTCCATCATAGAGATCAAATGTTGGTGGAAAGAACTTTGTTGGGGGCTTGGCTCACTGAATTTCTCTGTGGAACGGTGTCGATGTCACCATCGCCATCTTGTGCGCTGCGTGCTCCTGAGCTAATTGAAAGGCTCCTTCTCCTTGTGATCTTAAGAGATTAAGTAATCTTCTTTTAGTGTGCTCAAAATCTCGGTTTTTTCCTTTATGATTCTCCTTATTGCCCCAGTCGTCAACTTAGGGTTTTCGGAAGGATCGTAGTGATCAACATCGCGTTTGCGCCGTCTCTCTCGGCAATCGCCTTCACCGCGATCACGGATGGATAGACTAAGGTTGTGGGTCGACCTACCGTGCTCACGGTCATAGTCGCCACACTCGCGGCGATGGCTGCGATCGTCGGAGTTCTCCGAGTCGCCCGAGGGTGGTTCACTGGACCGAGGGTGATCCGCGGCTTGAGCATAGGCTCAAGTGCTCTTCTACAGAGGCAACTTGTGATCTTTGTCTCTTTTCCGACCCCCGGGTGTTCTAAGTTCACTATCGTAATCGACATGCATCTCTTTCGGCTCGTCAAAGCTAATTGGCTCTAGGTCGTTGTGATTGTCAGTGATTTCAATGACACTGGTGAGCCGTTGGGCATTTCTATCTATTGTTGGTTCGCTGATGGGGAGCTTACCCTGAACCTTATCCAATGTGTATTTCAACTTTGCGATTTATTCTACGGCTTGGTCGAAGCGGGATTCAACCTGAGCACACCTTGATTGTATGGCCTCATTCTCTCAGAGTGGAGGCCTGAATGGGGACATCCTCATTGTCGTGCTCATTCATGATGGTGGTCGATGCCCCATTCCCGTCGTTCGGGGAAGCATGACATGATTGACCCCACTTGTATTGCGGAATAGGGTTTTCGCGATTGGATATATCCACGGGCTCACAAAAACTTGTAACCTACTGCCGCGGTTTCCCTGGCCGCAATCGCAGTTGTGCCCCGCGGTCGCGGTTGCGCTTCTAGATGTTTCACGATCCTCCGATCTTTGGTTCATATCGGCCTCAACGATCGTATTGTGGAATCCCATATTCGATCAAACTCAATTGGTTCATACCATATGGCACTACGACTCTCGATTTTGTCGCCTGACTCAAGTCCCCGTTGGTCTATGCAACGAACAGGCGTGCTTTCGAGGGGGATTGGGTCATGGTTTGAGTCGGATCCGGGTAAGGCTCATTGCTCGGATTGCGATGTGGTCTGATCTTCCGAGCGATTATCGGGATCACCATGCTTGGGATTCGTCCCTCCGTGCGAATTTTGGAGTTCACTCGATAGCCCATTGTACCGCACTCGCGGTCATTAGACCTGCGCTTGCGGGTGGCCGATTCTCAATCGTGGCTATGCATATCATGCTCGCGGTTCTGGTCGCTTCGAGGTTCACACTCATTTTCGCTCTGTGCAATTGCCCCAGGGTCATTGAAGACCGCTTCTTTGTTTTCGGGGATCAGTTCCAACACCATAATTATGGATCAAATGTTTTCCCCAAAGACGGCAAAAATTGTTAGTGATAAAAAATTCGCCTTTAATGCACTAATTGATTTTTCCCTTCTTCACCTTCCGCTCCAACCTCTTCAATGAACCCTAAATCCACCTCTGATGCCGTTGCCAAAAGAGTTGTTGTTCGAGTCGAGCGTCGAGGATAAATGATATGAATTGCTAGAAAGCTAGAGAATTCAAGATCTCCTCCATACATAGTGAAAACATGTATTTATAATGAAATAGAGAGGGTAGGAGGAGAAAAATTCTATCCCCATGCGAAATCTTGCCACCCAATCCAAGCGAGAATTCTAGCTTTACGATAAGATAGTCTTCCATCATAATGCTTAAGCACCACATTTAATGTTAATAACAAAATACTTAAAGATAAAAAGCTTAATAAATAAAAATAATTTCATGACAGAATATAGAGAAAATATTTATGACAAATAATTTACCCGCTCACACCTAAATGTTGTTACTCTTTAAATTAAGTCTTCTTCATTATTAGCATAAACATACTGAAAATAATTTGAAAATAAAGAAAGAAGGCTTTAGGGGTGATTGACATCGAATGTCATTCTTTTTCTTAAAAGCAATCCCACTTGGTTTATAGAGTAGAAAACTCATAATTATTGTGGATTTTATAAATTTGTAGTATGAGATAGCATACAATTTCGTATGAATTTTCATATTCCTATAGCTAGCTAGTGTTAATTAAATTTTGTATTTCATTTTCACGTCATCGTAACTAAACTAGGTTGGAATAAGAAGAGCTCGAGCAAATTGCAAGAGGGATATGGATCTGCAACTATCCTACCAGAGCAAGGGATTTATCTAACAGCCGCAATATATCGCCCTGTTATTAAGGTTTGATCAAGCTTCACACTTACTTGGTATCCCTACATGCATGATTTACATCTCATCAGTGTATAATGTTGTGCAACTTTTCAGTTCACAGACAAGCTTGCTTTGTTATTGCCACAAAAGTTTTCCCAACTAGGGTATGTTTGACTTCGCTTCCATCTAATTGCATTTCATTTATATTTGCCTTGAATTCTTATATAAAGTTTTCTTATTATCTCTTTCAGATTTGACTAAATGTAGAACAAGAGAAATTGGATGACAATCTAAAACATTTCACACGCTTGTTTTCATATACTACATTAGAAAGGCTTTTTTTTACAAAATTGGAATTTCTTTTAAGAGTAGAAAATATAGAGAGAATGTTTAGTATAAAGGTTTGTGTTATTGTATTAAGAGGAGAATAATAGTATTTATAGGATACATACTTCATCTCAATGCAAACTTTAATACAAAAGATGCTAGGTAAATAAAATAACTTCCTTAACTAGATAAACAAATCTAGGGAAACAATCTAAATAAGATAATACTATGGTTAACATTTTCCCTCAAGCTCGATGACCTTTTTGGGAAAGTCCGACATTATTGAGAAGTTCTTGGAACCGTGGTTGGAGAAAGGGTTTGGTAAGTACATCAGCCACTTGTGCTTTTGTAGAGACATGTTGGACCCGAAATGAACCATCTCACACATGTTTCCGGACAAAGTGGAAGGCAAGGGCGACATGCTTCCTCCTTGTATGAAAGACCGGATTTGAGGCTAGAAATTAGGCTCCTTGATTATCACACTAGATGGTGGGATCCGAGGAGAGATGAACCTTGATCTCACCAAGCAAAGAGAGGACTAAAGGAGTTTGGATGCCATGTCAACTAGAGCCTTCTACTCAGCCTCGGTGGATGACCTATGATATGTCTTCTGCTTGCCAAAGCTCCAGGAGATCGGTGTCAAGCCATAATACATGAGATAACCGGTCATGGAAATGAAGTCATCATGGTCTTTAACCTAGTCACCGTCTGAAAAGGCATGAAGAGAGGAAGTTGGTGACAACATGATGGTAATGCTATAGTCGATGGTTCCCTAGAGGTATCTAAGCAATCTCTTCAATGTAGCCCAATGATCATACGTCAAATGTTTCATGAACTGCGAGAGCTTGTTCACCGTATAAGCAATATCAGGCCGAGTGAGAGAGTGGTATTGAAAACTGACAAGGACCATTTTATAATCAATAGAGCTTGATAAGAGGTCACCCGAGTTTTTGACAAGAGGAGTCATCCACATCGGGGTGGAGACCGGCTTGGTTTCATGCATGCCAACCTTCTACAGTGTGTCTTGTATCTACTTCTTTTGAGACAAGAAGAGCCCAGTTGAAGAGGGGATGATTCTACGCCCAAAAAGTAGGCTAAGGTCCCGAGATCCTCGATAGAGAACCGGTTGGCCAAGCGTTGGATGAGGTTGCTCATCGAGTGCTCTTTGTTACCTGTGATAATAATGTCATCCACATTGAAGAGGAGAAAAATTGTATTGCCACCATGGTGATAGATGAATAGGCTAGCATCGGATCCCCAATTCTTGAACCCTAGGTGAAGGAGGTAGGTTTTCAACTCGTTATACCACGCACGGGGGTCTTGTTTAAGAGCATAGATGGCCTTGTTTAGCTTACACATGTGATCTGACCGAGGTTTGTCAAGGAAGCCCAGAGGTTGACACATGTAGACCTCTTCTTGAAGCATCCCTTATAAGAAGGCATTGTCAACGTCAATGGAAGCCTTTTGCCATGAGTTGTGCCTTGTCATAATCAATAGACCCATTCAGATGGTACTTCACACAAAACACCCACTTGCACCCAACTATGTTTTTAGCCGATGGTGGAACCAAGTCCTAAGTCTGGTTCTTGCAAAGAGCCCCAAACTTAACATTCATGGCATTTCTCTAGTCCGGGTTTTTAAGGCTTGAGTGATTGTCTTTGGTTCAAGGGGAGACTAGGTTTGGGCAAGGAGGTTGAGCTTTTTAATTGGTTTGGTTATGTTGCTTTTGGACTATGTAATAATATCACGAGCAGGAGGAGGGTTTCGTAGAATGAGTTGTGCTTGAGGGGGAGGTGGGTTTGGTTGAGGGTTTCACAGATTAGGCAGATTGGGGTTTTTATTTTGGCTGGATGAGGGCGCGAGAGTGCGGTGGGACCTAGATTGGTGCTGAGGTTTATGGTTATCGGAGGGGGTAAGGCCAGGGGTGGAAGCTTGACGTGCAATTGGATGGAGGGAAGATTTGGCATATTAAGGTTTTGTGGTGAATTAGGTAAGGATTGATTTTTGGAAGATATTGTTGTTAGAGTGGATAAGATAGGATTTTGGTTATTAAGGCAAGAGTTATTATCATTATTGCGGGCATGATTTGAGGAAGATATGGATTGAGAAGGTGTGATTGGTTGACGGATAAAATAGGGTTTTGCGCCAAGGTGTAGGTTGGTTGGCGTGAAAAGGGAGAAAGGTTTGCGACTGGGGCTCCACGAGCTAGAGAAGTGGAAATTTAACCCCATTCCACTCCTCATTGATCGGTTTAGCTCGGGATGGGTTTGGATTTAAGATATGAAAACTTGGCTTCCATAAAATGCACATGATGAGAAACATAGATTCTTCTTGTTGTTGGTTCAAGGCAATAATGAGCACTTTGTGCTAGACTTGGACCAAGATAGACACATGGTTTGGACCTAGGGTCAAGTTTGTTATTTTTATATGGACGAAACCATGGAAAACATAGGCAATCAAAGCTTTTTAATTTAATGTAGTCAGGTTCTTTTTGAAGAAGTCGGAAACAAGGTGAGTCACGTTGAAGAGATCTTGATTGTAATCAATTAATGAGGTAGATAGCCATTTTAAGAGCATAGGGCCACTAGGGCACCCCAGAGTGAGTTAGAAGAGAAATTCTAGTTTCAACAATATTGCGATGTTTTCTTTTGGAAATTCCATTGTGTTCAGGTCTGTGTGGAGGAGAAGTATAATGTGATATGCCATTGGATTGTAACACATGTTTTAAGCTCCAAGTTTTTCCTCCATTATCAGTATACAAAATTTTGATTTTATATTTGAAAAAGTTTTCAGGGCACGAAAATGGATACAAGTTTGAAGGAGTTTTCTTAAGTGGAAAGAGCCATGAATAACGTGTGAAGTAAAATCAACAAACACCACATGATAACGAAAACCATTAATAGATAAAGTAAAAGAGAACCATACATCGGGAAAAATAATTTCTAAGGGAAAAAACAAATTTAATCGTAGAAACACCGAAGCGGAGTTTGTGACTCTTATTAGCTTGACAAGATCTACAATTGGCCTGTTTGGAAGACATCCTAGCTAGAGCATATTAATTGGAAATAAAATTTAACACTTCCGATGATGGGTGGCCAAGTTTGTAGTGAAGAAGATGATACGTGACAACCTTTGAAGTGAAGGCAATCACAAGTTAAAGTGCCCAAGGATATGGATCTCGGATTGATATGCGCAGGATTGTTGATGAAGATGTTGATCGATGGAGAGAAGTTTGTTGTTTGAAAGACACGAGTACAGCGGATTTTGATTTGTTCGAATTGCTTGAGTAAAGAAGATAATTTTGGGGATTAAAAACCTAAGGAATCAACTTATCACAAGACAATTCCCCCGTTCCAATCTGAACTTTATTAAATGGAAAAAGGGGTTTAAATAATATTTGCCAAATTCTATCTTTTCTAACAAGATATCTTAAGATAGAATTTGCGAAAAGATATAAAAGATCTAGCTAAGATATGGAAATAACTAACTAGATAAAAGGATATAACAAAGATAAAGAACTTCTAACAACCTAACAAACTTGAATTTTCTAAAATATGATAATATCTTAAAGATAGAAATAAGGAAACTTAAAGATTCCGGTAAGATCTTGTACTACTCTCAATAAAACGCATTTTGGACAATCTTCTGGTCGGATTCTGATCTTGACGTCAACTATGAAGTTGTAGATCTTTGAGTAAGCTTTCCAACGTATCTTGATTCGTCTCGAGATCAGTTTCCTAGCCAACGTTATGGCTGTTTTACTGAACAGTACTCAAACTGTGACGAGAACTTGAACTTCCGAAATTTCTTGACTTTAATTCTTTTTCTTGGTGGCCTAGGACGCCATTGGTGAGCATAATCAAAGGATAATTTCAGATCCATGAACACCTTCTTAAATTTAAATGATCGGGATCTTTGTAAAGGTCTTGGTCTTTGGCCTCAATTCGTCTTCAACAAATCATTCGCTTGGATCCTCCCTTGATTTGTATCAGAAGACTAGCAAGTTGAGGATGAACCGAGCGCACCAATAGAGACGACCGTAGCCATAAGTAGACACCATCAATGCATGGCCCTTTAAGATGAGTTGCCCAAGTTTTGGTATCCTTCACAAGAAAGTAAGAAGGCAAAACTAAGATAGCAAGGTTTGTTTGTTTTGTAAATTGAGATATAGAAAGAATGTTTTAGATAAGTGAGGAACATGCAAAACATGAGAGAGATTAAATTGACACTTATTAGTTATAAGAGAAAGAGAACCTTGATTAGCAATGTGCAAACCGGAGCCATCGCCAACAACAAGTTCGTTCGGACCATTGTATGGACAATGTTGAGCTAAGTTATTAAGGTAATTTGTCACATGGTGAGAGGCACCATTATCCATTAGCCATTAATTAGGTGTAGGATTGGGAAGAATGAAGTTGGCTTGAGGTGCGGTGTGGTTGGAAGGAAACCGGTTGGAATCGGGTAGGAAAAGTGTAGGGTGTTGGTGTTTTAGGTCAGCACATTGAGAAATAACATGACCAATGGTTTTACACCATTGGCACCGGCCTTTGAATGGTCTATGTTGATGTGTGTTGGATGATTAGGGTAAGGGTTTGTAGGATGCAAGGGATTGGAAACTTTTTGTGGTTTGGTAGCATTATTACGTACGGTTTTATTGGTGGGAATCAGATTGATGCCATGAGGACTAAGATGTAGAGGACTTACCTTTGCCTTTAGCATACTTGGACTGTGTTGTGAGTGCAATGATTGTGCCATCCAATTTGGTGGTCTTCTTGAGGCGAAGCTCATGCACAATAAGATTCTCATGAAGTTCATCAAACGAGATAGAGATATCCCGTATGTTGACACCGTCAATGATGGATTGATCAGAGTCATCAAGGCCCTTGAGAACATACTCGTTAAGATCCTTGGTCGAGAGCGGAGCACCTAACGGGGCCAAGAGATCGGCATGTAATCCGCAAATGGTGCGAGCACCTTTCTCTGCATGGATAACGTTGTACTTGACTTGTTAGATGTGACCACAAGAAGTAGAAGCATATGTGTTCTTCGAGATGTCCCATACCTCCTTAGAAGTCTTGGCTCGAGTAGTAAGAGAGTGCACCAAGTTGGAGAGAGTGCCCAAGATAGCCCCAAATAAGATCCTATCTTGCCGTTTCCATGAGAGGTACACCGGGTTTGGTTAGACCTTGCAATCAATGGTGACTTGCTCAGGTGGTGTAGGATGAGAGCCATCCAATTATTTGAAGAACATACTTGATGTGTCTCGATCCAGGATTGCCTTGTACGGGTTCGAAAGAGTCTCGTGGAGGTGCTCTTCAAAGTGATGCAAAGAGAATCTAAACTTTATTTATAATTTTGAGGTAGAAAATGTTGTGTTTACAAAGGATAGTGTTCTTGAACAAAGAAAAGGTTGATGGAAAGGGCGAAAGGTAGGATCCTTGTTGGAGAGTCTTATCCCAACAAGAACCAACGAAAGCTTGAAGACCGATTGGAGAGTCTCACCCCGATCGGTTCTCCCCTAAGGAGAAGAGACCGGATGAGTCGGCTTAAAGCTCTCAACTCAATTCCAATCTACCAAAATATGAGAGCCTAGACGTCCTTATATAGGGGCCAGCCAAGGTGGAGAAGGGCGGCTTGGAGTGGGCTCCAAGCAAGGCATTAAATGGCCAATATGAATGCAAAGATTGGTGCCCAAGAAATGGCTTTATGGCTGGCTCTTTAATGGAAGAAGATTGGCAGCCAAGCAACAAATTAAAGAGCCAACTTTGATGATCTTAGAGTGGCGGCCAAGACAGGATTTATTGGGTGTTGTATGGCGCCCAAGGAACGTCTTAATGGTTAGTCTTGATGAGCTTTGGCCTCTATTGATGACTCCTCCTTCGTGGGCAAGTAATCTTGAGGAGGTGGTGAATTTGTTGACTTTTAGAAGGAATTGGCAATGCCTTGGGCTTCGGCCCATTCATGGAAAAAGGTGGTGGCAACCATGAGGCTTGAAACATGGAGTGGGCGGGCCTTGGCCGGTCCAGTTAGGGCTAGGCCCTCGTCATAATGTTTGGGCCAAGAGGAAGGCCAAATTTCACCTTGATATGGGCACCGGGGACACGTTGCTTCGGGCGTCGCAAGACGCGGCTCGAGGCGTGGGCATCCAAGCGTGTGTCTAAGTAAGGCACCGACGCTTGGCGTGCTATGATGGGCTTGAGCCAGAGATGAGCGCCTCGGTGCCGAGTGGGGCACGCCTAGAAATGGGCCTTGTAACGAGGCTGCAACCAAGGATAGCATAGGCCACAGCGCGCCCAAGGCCGTTGGTGAGAGTGGCGGTGGGGCCATATCCGGTGGCGGCCTAGCTCCTTGATGTGGGGCTTGGGTCGAATCACATCATTACCCTTGAAGGATGGCTTGAATTTGGATATTCCATGCAGTATAATTTCTGGAGGTAATCTTGATAACACTTGTGAGATGAACCATGATGAATGGCTCAGTAGGGACATGGGGGTTTGCAAGAGTAAAGGAGGAATTGATGACCATGATGCAAATTGAATGGAGAAAGAAGAAATTAGGTCAAAGGATCTTTGAGGCGGATGATAACATATAGAGAGAATATTTTGTATAAAGGTTTGAGTAATTTTATTAAGAGGAGAATGATAGTATTTATAGGATACAACTTTATCTTAATGCAAACCCTAATACAAAAGTTACTAGGTAAATAAAATAGCTTCCTTAACAAGATAATCAAATTTAGGGAAACAAACTAAACAAGATAATACTATGTTTTTTAGAATTTAGTTAACAAAAAATACTAGGTTCTTTAAAATTTTGAAACTGTGAGTCGTTGTTTGATAATATATATAGTACTTATAATTTGTTATAACTGAATGGGTTTACATGATTTTTATGTAATTCTTTCTCATCACTTTTTATTTGTTGTATCTCTAACGTGCAGGAATGATGGACTGCTTGCTTTCATTGAAAACTTTGTGAAGGATCGTTTTTTACCAAGAATATTTGTGGATTATCGCAAAAGCGTGCAACAAGCTATATCAAGTAAGTTTTGCAAAGCATCTAAATTAAAGCTTCATTATATATACTTTTGTAAATTCTTATAATTGCTTCATGATTTAAATACAATATATGTATATGATTTTCATGATTTACATCGTACGTTGTAGGCCCGACTGCATTTCGTCCTCGCGCACATTCTTCGGCTAGCTATAGCCCATATGTTGAGAGGGGGCGTCCTATTCTACAAGGGTTATTAGCTTTAGATCTTTTAGCAAATGAGGTAATATGTACCCTATACTTCATATGTATTTCACTTCATCTATCACCGTTTTATTAAAATTTTAATTTAATATTTTTGTAACTTTAATCATGTCATAAGTTGCTTGGTTGGGCCCAAGGAATGCCTAAGTTTTCTGATGAACTTGTCAAGTTCGTACAAGCGTTGTTTGAACGAACGTATGAAAGATGTCGTACATCATTCATGGAGGTTTGTTTTTTTTTATTTATCTTAATTATGACAGAATAGTTTGTATGAATGATTAATAATTAATCTTGCATTGCTAATTATTTGGTATCCTTTGATTAATATTATAGACATATAATCAAGTCCATCTTATTGCATGCGTTGTTGGTAGGCTGTTCTTGAGAAGCAATGCTACATGCTAATTGGCAGACACGATGTTAAAAGTTTGATGCAACTTGATCCCGCTAGTTCATGCTTAAGAAATTGCAGTCCCGAATCCTCAAGCGTGGAAAACAATGCTTCTGATGCTTATGGCACTGAGGTTGAAACAGAGATGAGTAATTTGTTATGGAATCTATGTCCAATCAAACAGGTATCCATGATAGCGTTAAGAATTAAGAAAGATAAAGGGATTGTGATGAATTGACAAGTACAAACGTAGTATCAAGGCATTGTTTTTCTTATTTCTCTCTTTGTTTTTTTTGCTTGTGGACATGAGAGGCACACTGCTTAATTATATTTTATTGAGCTCATTACTAAATATTACTACTAAATATAAGAAAATATATATTGTATTTTGTAAGCAATTCTTCATCCATCTCTTTCAGGAGAATCTAATACAAGATGACAACAAGTTGGTATTGCTGGCATCATTGAGCGATTCATTAGAATATGTCGCAGCTGCAATTGAAAGGTCAGTTGCCTTTTTCCTTTTTCTCGATCTTGAAGTTGGAATTCCTTGATTAACTCAATTTTAGAAAAATAACAATTGTATTTAACAATTGATATCATAGTACATATTATACACTATGAAAGGTCAATTCATTTTTTATGTGACTTTTCTTGTCTTATTGCTTTAGCTTAAAAATATTGTGATAAGATAACGGTATTCCAAATTGTGAATATGCCAAGCGTATGTAATTTTCATCTTGGTTATTATGCAAAAGTAACGTAGTTTTGGAATCTTCGGGCATTTAGTCAAGCATTTAAGCTTCCAAAAGTAGTATCTTGAAGCCAGACTTTGATAGAAGTGCCCCTATAAAAAAAGAAAAAAAAGATCAAAATGTAGTTCTCTCGATCAAATCAAAGTGGAAGAATTCTTCCTATGTTGGATTTTTCTTCTTATAAGCTACCAACATTATTAATTAATTAATATTACAAGTGACTAATTGTTAAGGGTTTATAAGTTAGATCATATCGCTAGCTCGCTTGTTAGGTTTAAGCATAGATTTTAAAAATTATATTACAGTTTGTTTTACTCTACAATTGCTTTACTCTACATAGAGTAAACATCATAGCACGTACACTTTTTTTTTTGGCTCGATCATGTTCAGGATTGCACCCATATTCACAAATGCTTGTAATCAAGTAGACAATAACATTAGGAAGCCAAAAACTCCTGATCACAAGAGGGAAGGAAATGATAAGGATCTAGCATTGTTTGCTGATGACTACAAGAAACTTGCTACTGATTGTTTGAAGATTTTGCGCATAGAAATGCAATTGAAGACAGTCTTTCACATGCAGGTAAGCACTTCAATTAATTAAGTTGTGATATATAAATCTTTATAGAGGTAGGTTCTAATAAAACGCCTATTATATTGATACACAGTGGACAAATATGGAGCGTTGGATCTAATATATTAAAGGGACTAGATTTAATCTTAAAATTATAGGAGGGAGAAAAATCAGCATAATCCCGTAATTATAGGGAGCTGAAATTATGTTACCTATATGCATGATATAACACTGCACGATTATAAAGGTTATATGCATATTGTTTTACAAAAATCCCAAAATTATGGGAGCTGAAAATTGCGTTACCTATATATGCATGATATAACAAGTTATATGCATGATTATAAAGTTATGTACATGATGTTTGATTGGTTGTATATATGAATACACAATTATCCCGAAATTATAGGAAGTAAGGTTACATTATTTATATGTATGGTTATAATACATTATATGCATGATTTTGATACGCTATATGCATGATTATAAAGGTTATATACATGATGTTGTATTTGTTGTACACATGAATACACAATCAGTATGCATATGAATGTTATAATAATACACATGATATGTTATAATAATGCATATGACATAATATAATTATGTATATTGGTACGTGATTTTCAGCTTTCTATGATTACAGGATTTTAAAAATCTTCTCTCTTTGTAATTTTAAGATTAAATCTGATCTATTTATGATGTTTAGATCTACTAGTTCATAATTATCAAAAGTGTAGCACTATGAACTAGTGTATCAAAATATATATATATATACACATAATTCCGACCAAAAAAAAATACACACACATAATATAGTGTATATATGTTGGAGGTGAAGTTGTTGTGTTTGACATCATAAATTAAAAGCTAGTGAGTGATGATGAATACAGGGAATGATGAGTAGGGAATATATGGACAACCAAGATACAGAGGAACCAGATGATTTTATTATCACTCTAACTACCCAGGTACGTAACTTTTGTTTCAGGTATTATATATAAATGTGAAAGATGTGTATACAAAGTAAGCACATGTGTTGGTTTGATTAAAAACGAGCATTGGGTTAATTTTCTCTTAAATTATTATACAGATAACACGGAGAGATGAGGAAATTGCTCCTTTTGTGGCTGTAATCAAAAGAAACTATATCTTTGGTGGGATATCCAGTGTTGCAACATATGCATCAATCAAGGTTCCATCAATATATAGCCTTCACATATATACAATTAAGTACACATTAATATATTGACAGCCAAAATTAATATCTTTCTTCTTTACTAGGCCTTGCCTGAAATGAAAACAATCAACCTATTTGGTGTGCAACAGATATGTAGAAATTCCATAGCTCTAGAACAGGTATACTTGTTATGTTTTTAAGCTTCGAAGTTTTTTACTTATAATTACTAGAGTGATTATTTATAATGTAGTGTACTTTAATTTGGTAGGCCCTTGCAGCAATTCCATCCATCAATAGCAAATCTGTGCAACTCAATCTAGATCGTGTAAAGACCTACTACCAACTCTTAAACCTGCCATTCGAGGTACGTAATTCTACACACCAATTAAGATACATACATTAGATCTTACTAATCGATGCTTCTGGTTTCCTTCATTCACAGGCATTACTATCTTTTATTACAGAGCATGAGAACTTGTTCAGCGATGATGAGTGAGTTTAAGTCGAGATTAAATGACATTTTATGTATTATGGTCTATCTTTGAATACACTAATGATGACCTTCATGTAATTAAGTCACCTATCCTCGTCTTTTGGCAGGTACTTTAATTTGCTAAATGTTCAGGTTCCAGGAAGAGAAATTCCTACAGATGCACAACATAGAATGTCAGAAATGTTTCATTAGTTTTTGTTTTTTTAAATCACTGTTCTCTCATTTGCATTGGCTTTCACACGTCTCTTTATCTCCTTATCATACTACCTACCTAAGATTTTATCTATAATTGGCCATAAATTCTCACTGAATATAGAGATATATGAAATATGTATCTTTTTGTGAGATATTTATGTTTTAGATCACAAAAACTAATGTTATATATAATACTCGGTTTCTTGTCTCGCAAACAACTCAATACCGAGTAGTTTAATTACGCTCTTCCAAAATTTATTACTATACTATAAGTAGAATTTAAAATAGAGAGATTTAAATTAAGTCAAAAAAAAAGAACCGTAATCCTCTTCTTCTTCTTCTTCTTCTTCTTCTTCTTCTTCTTCTCTCTCTCTCTCTCTCTCTCTCTCTCTCTCTCTCTCTCTCTCTCTCTCTCTCTCTCTCTCGATTGCTCTCTTCACAGTCTAATCAGTTCTCTAGATGTCGTCCAAGTATCTCTAGTGAGCAGCGTTTTTGGCCACAACCTTACTCCTTATTGGCATCCTACGCGCAAGCGAATGCGACAAGGATCCGCTTTACAAATGAGTCTTGTTGTCTGATTTCGTGCTTTTTGTTTCATCGCAATCGGTTATGTAGTCTCTTAGGCTTTGCTGATCGTAGTTCTGACCAGATTGTTGGATGAGTCTGTTGAAGTGGATTCAGTAGGCAATCCTTTTTGCTCTGTTTTTACCGGTTTTGTATCCGAAAATAAGTTCCGCCTAAATTAGTCAACGCTATTTGATAAATGACCTTAGTCTTTGGCCTCTATAGAGTAGATATGCTATTTTATAAATGACCTTAATCGTTGTCCTCAACGTCTTAATAGTTTTCGAGCCAAGCCACTGAGTAACATGAGACGTCATTTAAATTTCCGACAATGTTTGCCATAAGCAGAAGTCTTCAAGGAAATGTTGATGATAGTGATGACATAAGTGATAAGATTTCATGACATCGGGTGAGTCTTTGTGTGCATAAAACCAAGTCTATGGTGGGGTTTTGGTATATCTATGTGATTAATTAATTCCTATACACAAAATTTTATCACCAGAATCATTTGAGGGTATGATCTTTGTTAATTTGTATATTATCATGGTTAGTGTATCCATTCGGATGGTGTGAAAATACTTCACTTAATTGAGATGTGAGCAGTGGGCTTAAATTGATTCATTCTACGCTTGCAAGTTAATTAGTTTGTTTTTAATGACTACTGTTTTGTTGGAGTCATAGAGGTTGTGATGGGATTAAGAGCATGAACACAAGAAACTACATGCTAACTAAAAAATTATTGTTTGGACTAATTTGAGTGCATGAGCTTTTTTGAGTCAAGCTGTAATCTCAACATATAACTCTCCACTCAAAACTAATGCTCATTCATCTCTAGTTGACGATGTTCATGTTTGATTGGGTAAACAATTATTTAATTGACGTTTATGTTTCATATTCGATTATATTTTGCATGTGTATTACTTTACTGTCTTGGTGTTCGATTATTGATCTAGTTTTGGATGAAGGTGTAGGTAACTGATAGTTCGAACTTGAATTTTGATTGAAACTAGTTTGATGACATATTATAGGAGTGTCATCACGGTCATTGATAAAAAAAATGAGTTTCATCAAATTTCATGAGTGTCATTAAATTTTATAGGAGTATCATCACTATTATTAATAAGAAAATGAATTTCATCAAATTTCACGAGTGTTACTAAATTTTATAGGAGTGTCATCATTTCCATAGATAAAAAAACGAGTTTCATCAAATTTCATGAGTATCACTAAATTTTATATGAGTATCATCATTGTCATTGATAAAAAAAAACGAGTCATCAAATTTCATAAGTGCCAGTAAATTTTACAGGAGTATCATCACTGTCATTGGTAAGAAAACAAGTTTCATCAAATTTCTTGAGTGTCATTAAATTTAATAGGAGTGTGATCACCGTCATTAAGTGATGATACAGAATCGAGTAATCGAGTGATGACAATCGGAGTGTCATCACTTTTATCGAGTGATAATGGTGAATTGAGTATTGTCATCACGCGATGAGTGTCATCACTGTCATCGAGTGATGACAATCAGAGTGTCATCGCTTTTATCGAATGATGACAATCAATCGAGAAATTGAGTGATCGAGTGAAAAGAATTGTCGAGTAATGATAGTTCAAGTGATGACAATCGTCAAGTGGTGACAGTGATGACAGTCAATGCCGGTCAACGGTCGGTCAACACAAGTCAACGATTGATCAACGTCGGTCAATGCTTGGTCAAATAGTGGAGAGAGAAAGTAGTTTGGGTGTTTTGATATTCACCTAATTTTGTACGTACATTTGCATATAAATTACCAATTAGGGTATATATGTATTGCTACATACTTAAATCCTTCATTAAAATAAGGATCTTTTCTTCTAATTATAAAAATATCCAAATATATAAATACATGTGCTTGCATGGTAATAGTATGTGCCTAAAACTCTTGTCTTAGCCTGATTAATGAATTGAAGGGATCTTCTTATCTTATACTCTGTACAAGTTAATATAGTAGGAATAACCCATTCAAGTTGTGCATTTAAGAAAATTAGGAAGCCACGTTCCTTGACATATAAATGTATATATAGCTACGGAAAAGAAGTTTAAGACTCCTTGCTCATCATCGTTGCAACTTTCCACTGTGCATTCTTGTGCCCATATGTTCATCCGCCGCCTCAATATGTGAACCAAATTGGAGAGCTTCTCGGTTCCTTGTCCCTGCCTCCATAGCCATCATCATCATCGTTGTGGTTGAGTCCTTCTTGGGCTTTGACTTGACGGTTTTTTTGTTTCTTGTCCTCCTAAGTTGGTGGTCGGCCGCGGGTTTGGCTAAGATATGTTCACAATAGCTTAGTATAAGGTGTTGAATCATAAAACCGGGTTCGAAGATGGGTCGTTGTATGAGCGTTAGTACTTTGAAGTCATCGATACCTACGATGTCGTCGACTAGAGATTTAAACTTCAGTTGCAGCAGAAAAACACACAGGAAATAACTTGATACCAGATTTGACACTTCGATATAGAGTGGAAAATCCTTGTAAATCAACGTGTTTACGAGGAGAAAAACCACTACATCCCAAGCTTCTCACTTGGTAGGACTTGAAATATTCTTGACTCGCTTTATTAATTTATTGAGTTCTTAGAAAGATGCTCCTGTAAACAAGAATGAATCCCAAGGCCAAGAAGAATATAGGAAACCAGATCTTCATCAGAAACAACGTGAAGACATTATGCCGATTCATCAACGAGGGCTCGTTTCTTCTCGACGTAGTCAAGAACTGTCATGGAACCCTTGGATAGGGTTTGAAGTTGATGTCGAAGGTGCATCTGTCGGGCCCGAGTTTGGGCATAGAAGATGCATTCAAGGCTACTCCAGGAAAGTGGTGGTAGCATGAGTGACATGTGCTAACATTGGAGTCGTCAAAGTCGAGCGAATCCAAACGAGGACAAGTCTGTCCTTGCGAACCCACACTTGATACGTTGGATTGGGAACGCGAGCAGGGGCCGATGCATCATGAGATGTGAAGGCAGCAATGACAACTTCGATGGATATGCTAGAGTTTGGTGAAAGTCAGCCGGATCTACAATGGTGGCTGGTGGCGAAGCACTCGGGACCACAAACGAGTCCGAATCAAACGCTAATGGCGAGCTCTTAAGCTAAAATTGTGGGGATTGGTAGGTGGCTTTTTAAGTCCACCGTTTAATCCCAGGGCTCAACCCTATATCGCACTATGTATCATTTTATAACCCAAGAAACGGCTAAAGGCTAGAAGGTTTTGCCTTGCCTTGATTAGATTACCTGATTTTACTACAAATTCGGGGATCAAAGAGTTTTATAAAACTCTTCGTCGAATCCAACGTGAGGAAGGAGCCATCTTAGATTGAGTTGGAGGGCGGTCTACGATCAGCTGACTGGCAGTCAAGAGTCGAGACCCACCTCCGAGCGGTCGGTCACTTGTAGAATGGAAAGCACAAGGGTTCGCTGGTGGTATTTCACTTTTATAGAGGAGTGACATATTTCGATCCTCTTCCCCATTACTTAGAAAAACTAAGCCACCAGTTCAAGAAAATGGAACTCTTGGATTTTTTACTTGCCTCTGGCTACGTGTCCAAAGGCCTTCTTAACATTTTTTGGAAAATCAGTTTCACTCTGAGCGAAACTATCAGCCTATTGATATTGGAAGACCCAATTCTCTAATTCGAGGTAGTTTAAGTGTGATGGGTCTTCTAAGGCAGGCTTCGATGACTTCTGTATTCAAAATGAGATAGATGAAGGCTTCTGTCAAAATTTTATTTTGATATTAATTATACAATAGGCCTTGGAAGACTGAACGCGGAACGATGTTAATTATTTTGAATTTTATTTTGATATTAATTATTTTGATATAAATAAACACTAAATTCAAATTTGATTTCCTTCCATACTTCACGATCCAATACCAAGACGACTTCTTTCTCAGTTGAAGAGAGCTCTAACAGGCCTTAGAGGACCGAATGCGGAACGATGTTCTTACCACGACTGTATGTCGAACGGATTTTTTTTTAGTGTACCGCACCGAAGAAGGAAGGGTGGCCTCGGTCGAGCACTCTCTTTTATTTGTCCAATTCCGAGACATTTAGAAAGAGAGTTATAACATTTCTAGGATGTTGCCGGCCTAGACAATTGTGACAAACTAGAAGGCCATCCTTATCCTTATGATGAAAAGGGGTGGATTTTTACGAGTAGATCAAAAAGCTTTCTCCTTATTTAAGTCCAAAGCGGAGCAGACGGTGTTATGCCATAGGCAGTAATTGGAACGATCGAGTCGAATTGCAAAGTTGGGTAGATGAAAGTTCGGTGATGAACTATCAAAGGAGGAAGCAGAGAAAAGCAATTGGGTGGGAGAAATGAGGGATTGGGGTGAGGAGGGTTGTTTTTACACAATATTGAACAAAATAGTCTCCTCCTAAATTTATTTCACTAACTAATCTATTCCCCCCATATAAAAACCCCATTTCTCTCCTTTTATCTCTCCTTCTCCTCATTTTTTTCTCTTCTTCCTCTCTTCTCTCTCCCCTCTCTCCTTCTCCCTCTCCCACTCTCCCTCCCTCTCCTCTCGATTTTCTTTCTTCTTCCTGTTCCAATTTCTCCGACCACCGCCGTCGCCTTTAGGTTCGTTGCCCTCTCCTTCTCTCCCTCTCTTCCCTCTCTCCCGGATCTAGGCTCGTACGAGCCGGATCTAGCCGGATCTGGGTCTAAAAGATAGTTTAATAGGAATTAGTAGGAATTATAATAGATTATTGCCCGTACAGGGTACGGGATACGATCGATAATAATTTTTTAATGTATTATTCAATTTATAAAGAAATGCATAATAATATTATTAAAAATAAGATATCGATATCGTTTTTTTACCCGAAATTGATAAAATAGATTGTCAATCAAAAATCGTGATTTGATGTTAAGAATAAATTCAAATTTAAATTTTACATAATATGACTTAAATAAAAAAATAAAGATAAAATACTATCATATTATAGACTCTGCAAAACATCATATCTATATCACAATTTATCCTAAATAACCACGTATATCATGATAAGTATAAATCTAGTGCAGTATAAATAAAGTTGCATATCACGATCGGTCAATTCTTTGAAAAATAAAACATACCTTTGTTTCTTGAAAGTGCTCTGTGTTTGGCAAGAATATCCTCGGATAAAACGTGGCATGTGTTTCCCATATGTATTCAGGCATTGATAAACTACCGGACAATAACAACATAGTAAAAAGATTTCTTCCATAGTGTGCAGTGCTCCAAGAAACGGCATCTACTATACCGTCGATGTATTCCCTGTCACCGTCAAGCAATCCCAGTGCATAGCAAGCTTCTTTGAAAAGGATAGAAATCAATATATATATTATAAAAGCCGATCGTTTTCGAGCCACCATGTTGATTCTGGTCCCGTTTGATTTAATATTTTTTTTCAACTCAAATAGATAATTACAACTATATATCTTTTATTTTCCTTAGTTATCTAATCTTCAATTTTATCTTTAAAGTCATACTATCTATTTTTAATTTTATATTCCTTAAATAATTCTATGTTCAATTTTCTTCTGTAAAAAATACCCAACATGCATTCAAAAACACCATTCACATACAATACATTCATTTAATACGTACAACAAATTTTGATTTTTTTTTTTGAGTCTTCTACGTGCAATACATGGATTCAGGTATGTTATACTATTATATTTTGCGTTTCTTCATTCATCCACAATATTGTATTCTGTAATGGTTCGTTCATATCAAATATTCCACTAATAGTTTTTGAGGGTGTTGAGGTCAAGTATTCCACTAATAGTTTTTGACGGTGTTGAGGTTTGTGTTTATTTTTTTTTGGTCGGGTGAGGTTTGTGTTTATGGTTATAACGTGAGTCTCCATCTATGGATGTTTTATAATATTGATTACTTGATTAGCCATACTTTTGGGTTGAAAAATTGTGTATGACCGTTTTCGAGCCACCACGTTAATTCTGCTCTCACTGCATATTTGATAAAAGTAGATTTTATTTGTGTTATTTTAATTAATCTAATTATATTTCTTATTATCTATTTATGTAAAATATATGATCAAATTTTTAAATTTTGGTAAGATATTCTATCTTTTTGATATATCACTTATCTTTTTTAAAGTTGATTTTGGAGCCACCTTATTTTTGATAAAAAAAATAGTTTTTATTTGTGGCATTTCAATTAATTTTTTAACATTATATTATCTATTTATGTAAACGATATATACAAATTTTTGAATTTTGGTAAGATATTCTATCTTTTTTAATATATCACTGAATTGAAATACATGATTCTAATATATATCTTGAATTTTCGAAATATAATTACTATAAACTAATTATATTTGACTTACTGAATTAAATTTAGAATTTTTAAGATAAAAGTTTAAACTATTTTTTAATAGAAAGACTAATTTTGTTACTTTATCATTTGATTTACTTGAATAAATTTAGCATTCTTAAGCTTAAGTTATTTATTTTTTGTATTTACATGATCTACTAATTTTTCACCCATTATATTTATTTATTTTTTCTATTTTGATATAAAATTTGGTTTTTTAGCCAAATAATAATTTTGATTTATATCATGATAACGTACATCTTTTTTAAATTTTTTACTTATTTAAAAAATAATCCCACAATTTTCTCAAATTATACAAACACCCCTTATTTTCCCAATACATACATACAATCGGTCGTTTTTGAACCACCAAATTAATTTTGACCCTACCTCATATATAAAAAAAACTAATGTTTATTATTCACATTATATAGGGTTTTCCTATTGAATTTCATCTTATCTACTTATAAGAAAAAGCTTTTGTCAATTATTAATTCTTAAAGCATTACAGGGAAAAATCTTTCATAAAAAAATTAAGAAAAATCTCTGAATATTGGATTCAACTTATTTCTTTAACATATTAAATTTTTATAAACTTTATCAATTTATCAGTTGATGAATTTTTTAAATTATATTTACATTTATGATAGTCGTTATTAATATATGATAAAAATTGTAAGTAAAATATCAATTTATATTCTTATAATCAGGTTCTATAAAAATATATAAATGAGTGAAAAAATTAAGCCTTATATATATATATTTCGGTTATATGAATTTCAAAAACAATATCACTCTTATTTAAAAGATAAAAAAACATGTCCATATAATAAAACTTATATAATATTTTCAAGATAAATATTTAATTATAAAATACATAATTCTATTTTAATATTTTTAAGTGAAATAGTCGTGCATGGCACGACAGGTTAAGCTAGTTAGGTTAAAAAAGATAGAAATTAAAAAAAGAAAAAAATAGATGATAGACCATTAATAAGTAAGAAAAACTTTGAGTTTTTTTCTCCTTAAATGGAGTGGGACCAAAATTAACGTGGAGGCTCGAAATTCGCCGGCTTTAATATATAGTATAGATAGATAGATAGATATTGAGATTACAAGGCAATACAGTCCATAAAGATTAGGATACTAATCCTTCGTAGAATAAGATCTAAAATGATTAAGGAACAAATATTAATATACAAGTAAACTTTATCACATAAAATATATACGTATAATAACAAAGAGGATTCTAGAATGAGTGTTTTATAGATATACTAGGGACATTTCTAATGTGTCACTAATACAATATACAATTGATAGAAGAGGTCAGGCATGAATCCTCAAAGTCCGGGAATATTAGAGGCTGAGTAAGTGTAGTCATCGTAGTAATTGTCGCTAATTACGGATACAAACCTTTCTAGCCATGGAAGTTGGTGGAGATCCTTGATGGCATCAATGTACGAGTCCGTGCGTTGAGGGGGGATTGGCTAGGGATGTGACGATCACTCAGGCCGAGACCGCCCGCAAGGAATCCTTGAATCAGGGCGAGCTGTGACCTCTCTTGATCTGAGTATGCGTCTAAGATCATGGGGAATAGATCAAAAGAATCCATTGGCCATTGCTCGGTTTCTAGATGAGCTGCAGCTGGCACTACCAATAATCGGGCCTATTGTAACAGAAAAACTGTAATGGTTTTTGGTGGTGTTACAATAAACAATCTAGGGTAATGGTTTTATTTAAATGGTAACGGTTTGAAATGAAAGTAAAGAAGGTATCGGTTTTTGGTAACAGTTGTAGACTACTGTAACATATGAAAATAACAAAGGTAACGGTTTTTGAAATAAAAATAAAAGCAAAATGTAAAGTAACGGATGGTATTATAAATGTAACACATCTTGTAAAAGACCTAAGTTTTCGGGGAGCGCGCGAGACCTAAAATATTGGCTCCAATTTTATTTGGGTCAAAAATCAAAATTACCTCCAAATTTGTTATTAGGGCTTCTCCTTCTTTCCCCCTAACACCCGGCCTCCTCCCTTACCCCGACCTCTCGACCCTCCTCCCTTACCCGGCCTCCTCCTTCACTCAACCTCTCGACCCTCGCCGGCCTAGATCTGGGGACTTCGAGTCCATGCTCGCCGCCGATTCCCACCGGTAAGCCAGCACTGCCGACGTCCCCACTCGCAATCTCTCTCTCCACCCGCTCGACTTCACCGTCCCCTCGCAGCCGCCGGCTACACTCGAGTCTGCCCCCTGCTTCTCGACCCCTCGACTAACCGCCCGACACCCGCAAGACCCGACCCCAAGCATGACCATACCCCCACCCCCCCTCGGACCTCCACTCCTTTCTCTCTCTGCCCTAGGCCATCGACTCCTCGATCTGCATCGCCACCACCTCGGACCTGCAATCACCGATCTTCTCCTCCTCCTCCTCCTCCAATCGCGTCCGCCGAAGCTTGTCGCTGTGTCGGAAAAGTCTCCGTCGTTGACGTGGTTTGCTTTTTGTGCAGAGAGGACAACCTCTCTCAGCCTTTGTTTGCGCTCGATTCGCTGGTCTCCGTTCTCCTCCCCAAGGTTCCGGAACTCGTAAATGTCAGGCAATTGGAGCCTGATTCTAGGTTTGTTTGCTTTCATTTCATTCTTTGATTCCCCCTCGGACCTTGGCCTCATCCCCCTCACCAGCGAGCGTCTATTAGGTTTTGCTCGGCATGAATTGTCTCGTCCTTCCCAATTTAGCTGAATTGCTCAATGGTTTTTTTTCCTGTCTAGGGTTTGTGTCAGATGCTATGGCGAATTAGGGCTTTTCTCAAAGATCGTTTCTTTTGATTGTACTGTTAGCATACAAATGGATTTGTGACTAGGCAGTGTTTCTCCTTGTAGGGAATTCACAAAATGAGTGCCAAGAAGAAACAGGTTGATGAGAAAGTTCAGCCATCTACCATTAAATTGGTGAAGGTTGACAAGGCATATAAATTGGTTAGTTCATTTACCACTGTTGATTATCCTTGAACATCTAGTTTCAATAATGATTTCTTATGTTTGAATGCGTTTGTGGCCAATGTTGATTGAATGTTATTATATCATATAGCTTTGTTCAATTTTTGTATATTCTAAGTTGTGGTTGAGAAATCAGTATTGTTATTGTGGGCAAAACTCAATGTGTGTAAGGAATAGGATGTGGAAAATTGATGACCAAGCTCCAACATGTCCTACTAACTCTAATGAGGAAGCATTTGTAGACCTGTTACTAAAACCTTCTAATGATGATACAAAGATCTGGCCCCATAGATACTCAGTTTGATCACTTAAGATTACTAACAAGTATTCTAGTCCTATCATTATATTCTTGATCTTGGATAACTGCCATTGGAACCCATCAGTGATAGCTGAACCGTTCACATTCTACTTTCCAAGTGTGTGTCAGTGTCATCTTCTCTAGTTCAAGTATTGTCCAATATAGAAAACT
Organism: Polygonum maritimum; assembly: GCA_963924305.1. Lineage (NCBI taxonomy): Eukaryota > Viridiplantae > Streptophyta > Magnoliopsida > Caryophyllales > Polygonaceae > Polygonum > Polygonum maritimum. The sequence goes on along the minus strand of OZ002737.1, from coordinate 21,837,419 downwards.
GTCATCTCACAATGATTGTACACTTGATTCTATGGAGAGAACCTATATTCGTAATGAAATTCAAGTTGCACTTACGATTCCCTAAAGAAAAAACAGTAAAATTGAAGGAAAAAATTGTTTGTCATGGCTGATTACAAGAATCTAAATAAGGGTATATACTTTTTACCTAGAGTTTGATACAATGTTCCATTATTTTTACAGTGAAGTAAGAGTAGAGGGTCTGGAGACTCTAGACTATCTTGACAACCTATGTGAATGAGAGCAGTTTACTGAACAAGGGGATGCCTTGACATTCGAAAACGAGGTAAACTCTCTTCTGATGCATAAGTTCCACTAGAAATGTATTTTCTTGGGAGTTAGTTCAATGTGTGTAGCTGACTAGCCTTTTGCTGATCTCAGATTGATCGAGTGTATCCCAGCTCATCAGACGTGATTGCACTTTTCGATCACGGGAGGAAAAGGACGTTCCAGAATAGAAAACAAGGGCTTCTTGATTTTGGTAAGATTGTTTATCATTTGATTTCATATTAGTTGATGAGAATTCATACGGACAGACAGCCTGGTAGATGTGTTTTTGGACTACTCACCATATAGCATTATTATACATTATCTTGAATTTGATCTTAGTAATTAAAGTAGAATAATGTATCATAATACATAGTTCCTCTATTTCATGCTTCAAGCTGTTAGAACATATTTCTTTTCTAGGCCAAACAAATCACAAATTTGATCCTAAGTAACCTGCTTGAGAGAACTTGACTATAATTGAACAGAGAAATCCGTGAAAGCTCATATCTGAGATATGGGAACTTTGATCACTGATCTTTTTATCTATTTATAGTGCATGAACCCATCATCAAAACTAAAAATTTCAGCTACAATACTAGTCTTGGCCAAATTTAGATTGTTTTCGTGTTAGTTAGCCAAATTGCAATGTCAACCATTGTCTTCGGCAAAATACAGTTTACAATAAAGCTTCAATATCAGCACATTTTCACCTTATTTCTTATCTTGGCATTATAGTCATGTTTACCAAACACGTCCTTATTTTATACAGCATTATGGAATCCATGGGAGAAGAAGGCCAAGGCCTTGACAGACCTCGACGATGAAGAGTACAAGCAAATGCTGTGTGCTGATGGGGCGTTTGTGGAGAAGCCAATCACTTTAAAACCGGGCAAAGAGTGGTAATGATGATTGGAATTCTGGTTGCTGATTAATTAGCATCATTTGTAATGGATTGCATTAGTTGATTATGGAATACAATAGCAGCTTGCAATGGAATGCTAACTTTTTGGTGATGTATTAGCAGCTTGCATGCACTAGGATGCATGAATGTTAAACTTTTATGTATATATACTTTCTAACAATATTAATTAATATGCAAGCTTCCTTTGTTTAATTCCTCTTGAATTTATTTGTTACATGTTCATTTATCCATAAATAATGTAATTTATTAGCTGTATAATAATTAATAAATAATATTTCAATTTCAAAACATCATATATGTGATTCGATGGTAATGGATGTATGTGCAAACGTAATGGATGTCAAACGGTAACGAACAACAAGTTAATGTAATAGTTGTATCATAGGTAACAGATTTCGATCAAATGTAATGGTTTCATCAACCAACTGTAATGGTTGAATCACGGGAATATGGAACCATTACCATAGGTAAAACATCCGTTACACTAGATCTATGGTAACGGCAGCGGATGTAACGACTTAAAATTTCCAAAAAAGTGTTACAGTAGACCTGTTGTAACACATTTTTTGCTTATTGTAATAGTTATACGACGTTACAATAGGCCCGATTATTGGTAGTGAAAAGCCAACTCTCTGGAGTTGGTTGTTTGGTCCCGGACTGGGCATTGGCACCTCTGCTGGTTGTCTCTGTATTCAGCACCACAGCAATAACACAAGTCATGCCTGCACCTGCACCAAAACAGCGCCTGAGTTATCAAACACCCTAGCCAAATAATAAAATACCGTACTGAACCGGACAATGTAATATCCAGAAATAGGTAGAGCTCTATAGTAAGCCATATGCTAATAACCAGAATTCAAAGGCAGAGACCCTTACCAACAGGTTGTCATTCCGCTGCACTGTAGGCAGTGTCTCCACTGTCTGTCATATGCAAATGTAGCATTTATAGGATCCCGGTGGTGGTCGGGTGGAAGACTCTTATACTCTTCACAGTTCAATGAAGTATGTAACTGGCTTGATGAACCTGCTTGAGTTGAGGCATAATGATGAAAACGGGGCGAACAATCTGTGTGAGGACAGCAAATTCTCGTCGTATTACTTGCATTGGCTTCCAGAGAGATTTTCTCGTAGGAGTCATACAACACCACGGGAAGAAACTTTTTGCAATCAGAAGTAGAGAGCAAATATTTACACCTCAGTTGAGGGAATCTGATGAGTTCTGTAATGTCCAGTCTCGATTTAAAGCGGATATTATTTATTGATCGGAAAAATATGTGTTTTTTTATTATATCTTTACTATTTAATAAAATTGTACATCTCTTTTAACCTCCGTATCATTACCGATTAGTTCGAACGGAGGCGAAAACATTTTCATATATAATAATAATAAAAATCTCATGTACGTGTATAGTTATATGTGCGTATGGATTTGTTCGATGATTGGAAGTCGGTCAAAAGGAAAAATAAAAATAAAATAAAAGTATGCATACGTGTAGGTAAGTATAAAGCTACGTGTATAGATATGTACTAGCAAATGACCCGTACCTTGTACGTGGGTGTTATTTATTTATTTATTGCTTTGTATATGAATTTACTATAACAGTTACAAATATTATCATATGTATATTTTGTTTTAAAACGACGCTTATTTTTTGGATTATAAAATAACATAATTCTTGTACATTATCATATATATAAATAAATTTTATTTATATATTTACTTTTTATACATATATAAACATATATTTAAATAATTGAGGAAAAACGACATAAGATAAGATGCATTATCACATTTTATTAACAATTAATACAAATCTTTTGGCATTTAAATAAAATTATGTAAACTAACTTATATATAAAATCAATAAGTTAAAAAAACCTCGGATTAATATAATATAATATTAAAGATATAGATAATATTTAGCAAGTTAAATAGAAAACCAAATTATCTCGTATATATGTTATTGTTTTTTTTTTTTGAAAAAAAATTAAATAATAAATTTATACATATATAATGAAATACGTTAATGAATGATTATCTTAATTAAGAAATCTATCTTTTTTTTTCTGAAGCGTAACCAATATGGAGTATTAGTGATATATATATACATATATATATATATATGGTAAAGATAACATCTTTTTTTTGATATTTTAATATGATATGATAGTAAAAATCTATTTAATATATTATTTTAATAGAATGAATATTTTTGTTAAATATAGTGGTAGAATTTGCTACCATTGATGATTTTAAAAATTATCATAATAAAATTACGAAATTTTTTTAAGTTAATATGATATTTAATTAAATGAGTAATATAATATGATTATGATTTATAGATTATGACGATTTTTTCTAAATAAAAGGTTTATGATAGATCTATGTATTAATTAAACGTGTATAATGATAAGATAGAGATTTATATATTTGAATAGAATTATTAATTAAACAACTCAAATTCTGAGATAGAACTAATATCTTAATTAAGTATGTATAAGATTATGATAAAAGCAAGATTTAATAAGATAGATTTTTAAATAAGAGGGTGATGTGGCACAATATGGTGACAGAATTTGCTTCCGCTTTAGTATATAGTAATAGATATGGAGATATGTTTAGAGTTAGAGTATATATAGATATATGTATGGGGGGATGTCTTTGTTAATAAGTTTTGGGTTTTGTTTCCTTCCTCGATCACTTCTTCTCGTTTGGGTGTTTATTGATTAAATGGGATTTGGGGGTTAGTGGATTGGCTTCGTGCACAAATTTTGGCCGACTGTCTTCGTTCTCCACCGTTGTGATTCTAGGAGTCGGTTTTGGGGTAGAACAGATCGGAGTTCAGGCGGGGGTGAGCTGAGGGGCCGAATCGGGGCTGTCGGAAGTCGCTCGCGAAGGCGGGTAGAAGAACGGGTTGTCGATGGGTGGCTTGGCGAGGTTGAGCTAGCGAAGGGGCTGGAGTTCACGGGCTGCTGGCTAGCACCGGGTCTGGCGAGGAGAGGGTGGCAGGATAGGGGGTCGGAGCGTGGCCAAGTTCGGGGTCGTGAATCTGGCGGTCGGGTTGGGCAAGTCGGGTGCCTGTGTCGTGGGGGTGAAACAGGGATGTCGATCGGGGTAGAAATTGGCCAGAGTTGTAGGTAGGAAAAAGAGATGGGTGAGCTGGAGGCAAGACAGAGATAGAAGAAAGAGGAGGTCGGGAAGAGAAGCAAGAAGAGGGGAAGGTGTGAGTTAATTAGGATTTTTAATTAGTTAAAAGTTCGTCAAATCAGTCATAAGAGGGGGAAGAGTTGGCAATCAGTTGACCCTGCGATTAATTAAGTGGGAGTTTAATTAAGTTGTCGGTCTGGGTTGGCTATCCGGGTTAAGCCGAGTTCGGTTTCGGGTTCGATTCAGGTTTGGGTTTGAGAATTGGGACTCGGGATGATTCTTGTTGATCCGCTCAGAAAGTATTTTGGACTCGTCGCTTTTCAAGTAAGTCGATTTTCGACTTACTCAGTTCCCGTTCTAGCTTGTTAGGGTTGCATGGTGATTATGAGATCGTTTTTGGGAATTAGTCCTGATCAACTTTTGTAAATGTTTTGGATATGTGTGTTGTGTGTAAATCGTTTTGAAACCTGTTTTAAAAGTTGATATATGTATCGTGTGCGTGTTTCATGACTGTTGTGATATGAGTGAACGTGCCTTAGGGTGATACTTTGTGCAACGTTGTTTTGATATGATTCATGATTGTTATGTTGTGAGTTTGTTATAAATGATGGCTTGATTTGGAAAATGAGCCGTTGACGAGCGGCTAGTGGAAAATGAGCCGTTGACGAGCGGCCAGTGGAAAATGAGCCGTTGACGAGCGGCCAGTGGAAAATGAGCTGTTGAGAGACGGACAGTGGAAAATGAGCCGTTGACGAGCGGCCAGTGGAAAATGAGTCGTTGACGAGCGGCCAGTGGAAAATGAGTCGTTGACGAGCGGCCAGTGGAAAATGAGTCGTTGAGAAACGGCCAGTGAAAATGAGCCGTTGACGAACGGCCAGTGAAAGTGAGAAACATATGTTGCCAGATTGTGTGCATGATGTCTCTCATTTTGGTGGTGTTTTAGTGGTTAATTTTCTTTTGTAAATATGTGTCTTTTGTTCCTTTCTTTGTTAGTTTTGTCCCTTTTTAGCTTAGTTCTCGATTTTCTATGAGATTCGGAGACTATGCGAGTTTGTTGTGTTTTGTAGGTAAAAAGGCGCATTTGAGGACGTTTTGGAGGAGTTTCTAAGGAGGAACCAAGCTAAGGAGCAAAGGAGCGGAAGAGCTATGCAAAGAACGAAGAGGAGCACAAGGAAAACCAAGGAAAGAAGAGGATCGAGGCCCCGGATCGACATTCCATCAAGTCGGGCCCGAGTTGGCGCTTTAGAGGCTCGGACCGACGTTAGCAACGTCGGGCCCGAGGTCCACCCGTGTCGATCCAAGTCGGCTTAAGTGAGGATTGGGCTCCAAGGCACATTATTGTGATCTTCCACTTTTGCCCTTCTTCTAATTTTGGAATTCCTTGGTCCCCAATCAAAGGAGAGGATAATTAGAGAGAGCTTAGAGGAGCTGAAGGGGGATCCACATCTAATCACTCTCAAGGGCTGAAGGGAAGACTTGGAGAGCAAGGAGGAGAAAGGAGGAGGAGAAGAGAAGAGAAATCGGTGGAGTTCTAGGAGAGATTAGTGAGTTTGAACTTGTTTTGCTTTTGCTTTTGGTGGATTTGAGACTTGGATATTGTGAACTCCTTTGATTTGAATGCAATTTGGCTTTGATTTAAGTTTGATGATTGAGATTTGCTTGCTTTGCCATTTGATTGCTTTTTACTCTTACTTGATGGAGTAGATTCTATAGTCTTGGGCTATGGGGGAATCCCCTAGCTAGGATTGGGTGTGAACCCCCAATTCCATAGCCTTGAGTGCTTGATCTATGAATCCTCTCTACATTGAGCTTCAATTCTCTTGTGAGAACAAGGGATCTAGGGCTTGTGATTGGTAAAGTAAGCGAAAGCGATTTCGAGCCCGTCACTAGACCTAGCATCGAAGGAGAGTGAAAACTCCCTAAGGTCGAAGTGTAGAGTGGAGGGATCGAAAGCAAACAACCTCGATCTCATAAGGATCAACACTTATTGGCTGAATTGGGGTGAAATCACCCAAGTCTAGTTAGGGAAGGAACCCAAAAACCCAAGACCGATCTACCATTTTTGCCAAGACCGAGTTCCCTAGTACATCGGGCCCGACTTCCCCAGTGTCGGTCCCGGCCAAACTCGCATCGATCCAACCTCGGACCGAAGTGACCAAAGTCGGTCCGGGTTGTTCCCTTTGATTTTCCTTGTTTTTGCCTTTCTTTTACCTCTTTTTAGTCTTCTTGGTACACTCAACGCACGAACTCCCGTGTGTTCGACACCCTACCCTTATACTACAATTGGGGTTCGGTTTATAAATTTAAATTCTGAGACCCTCCGATCCGGAACCATCAGTGAGTTTTTGATGTGTTGTTGATTTGTTATGAATGTCGTTATGATTTGTTTGATCATGTGCCTGAGTGTACCGTGATGGATTCGGTGAGATTGTGGTGTAGCTTGTGAAGTCCTGTGTGCATGTGTGGATATGTGAATGTGTGCGTAAGTATATATGGTGTGTGTGTGTGAGTGTGTGTGTGTCAATGTGTGGATTCGTGATTGTGTGTGTTAAATTGATGAATTTGGTTGAGTGCGTTATTAAGTGATTGTGTGTAGTAGTAACTGCCTAGATATGAGCTTTGAAATTGTTTGTGGCTAACTGGATTTAGGAATGGACTAGAGTTATGTGTGTGTTTGTGGATGTTGGATCGTTAGTACTGAGGGACGTCCTTTACTTTGGTAAAGGCGTCCTTAGATTAGGCGTCCCTACGAGGAGTAGGGGCGTCCTTGAGTAATGCAGCGGAAATAAAGTACTAAACAGATAAAGAATGAACGCAGTGAATTATAGAGGAACCACTCAAGACCAAGTAGTCCTTGAGTGTAAACCTCTACCTCCTTGGAGGATTTTTGAATAGTTCTTTCCTTTGTATTGAACGTCCTTACAGTTGTACTGGCGAGTCTTTACAGTTCTCTGGTACTTAGCTTTTCCCTAAGTCCACTAGTAAAGGACTCCTCTAAGCCTACAACTTAAGCTGGTTCAATCTACTAAAGGACTCTATTCCTACGTTCTGCAGTACTTCGCAGAACTCTCTTTCTCTCTTTTTGGGTTTTCTCTTACAAACTGTTTTTGTGATTTGGTTACAAGTCTCACTCGATCTAACACAAGTTCTAGCATTGATCTTGAGTTCTTGAGTTAGTTCTTAGTGTTCTTGAGTGAGTCGCTTTCTCTTTGATTCTCTCTGAATAGTCCTGAAAGCGTTGGCGTCACAATAAATGCCTTGGGGCTATTTATAGGACTTGGGAAGGGCGTCTTTTCACTGGGACGATCATGCCCTTTATGGACGTGGCTACAAGATCTTCCTCCACGTAGTAGGGCGGTGATGAGGAAGCTTCCTGTATCCAGCTGTGTATGATGAACTCCGCTACAGGATCGGCCGCCACGTGTTGATGGACTCTGCAACAGGATCGTCCGCCACGTAGTGTTGGACTCCGCTACAGGATCGGTCTCCACGTGTCCTTGGATGATCATACATTGTCGAGTGATGTCATCCTGTCGGCTAGTGAGTAAGGACTCCTTTCTTGCGTTCCTACTTGCTTGGGACTCCGTCCTTGCTCAAGTAGTCTTTGGCTGGTCCTTACTTCCTGTTAGCTAGCGTCCCTGAACTTATGGGACGCTCATACACACTTGTTGTCCTTTTGGTTACTGGCGTTCCTGAACACTTGGACAACTTTATTAGAATCAAAGTGAGTTTGTCATATCAAAACTAAGAGACGGTTATGTGGAACATTAACAAGTACGCAAGCGTTCTTGATAGCGTCCCAACAGTGGACCCTTGGTTGTTGACTTTAGGAAAACTGTTTTTGAAACGTCTTGTAGTTGCTTTGCTGATTCTGGCTTGATAGAGTAGGACCTGACCCTTCGGGGACACTTTTTTTCAGTTCAGGTAATCTCAGGATGTCATGACCGAGCCTTTGCGGAAGTGTGATGCGGAGTAGGGACGCACGTGTTCTAGATTAGTCGAGTGTTCTTTGTTGCTATGATCTTCTTTTAATGACATTGATGTTTGGTTGTTGTTAAGAGGTTGTATAAGTTAGGCTCATGATGTTTTACTTGAACGGTAATTTTTATAAAATACGACTTGGATGTTTTTCTTGTTTTCTCGCCGTGCCCGCGTTGCAAGATCCTATTGTTCAGTTGTCAAACTAGCTTGGTAGTGCCTTGTGAGGCCTACTACCGAGTAACGTCTTATCAGAAAATCGGGGCGTTACAAGTTCTTGGCTGGTCTGCAACTTTCCATCAACATGCATTTTTATACAATGGGAGCAAAACTTGTGCGAGCATTTCAAACGGATCATCATTGCAGAAGGCCTATCCTTGCAACAAATGGAGCAATGCTCTCGATCCACAGGCTTATTTTCCTTGTCTGGCAAAGTCACAAGGCCAATCGCCACCATGGCTAAACGTAACGAACTGTTAAGCTTAGAGCTTGAAACAAGCTTCAAGTCAAAAGATTCTAGAGAATTGGTCAGTGCAAATATCCGCTCTCTGAAGGCATTCACAAGTGTGTTTTCACAGCTCTCCTCCTTGACCAAAATCTACCAAGTAAACAGCAATAACCCAGTAAATAAGGAACTTGCAACATATGATGAAGATCGAGTGGTAAGAAGGATGACAAAGACAAATACCTGATCATAGAGAAGCCTTGAATCAGTAGCTGCTACAACTCGAATTACACTACAGGCGACAGCCTCAGACAGAGCGCTAATCAGAGCGAGAAAGTCAGCCACATAACCCTCCACATAGAAATCGAGCTTCTTCTGAACCCGGATAGCAGGATTACATTTACCCCCATGCCTTTCGACAACGACCCCAATGCCAGTATACCTACAACTAGATTCGCTAATCCCGGGATACATAGATACGCCTTTGAAGTATATAATTGCATAAGGTTCATCACTTTCATCGCTGTCGCTCTCCTCCCCACAACAGCTTCGAAATTCGTTGTCATCTTCCTCTACTCTCGGATGCAAAGATAGAATTTCCGCAGACGATTGATCTCCCATTTCTGGTTCTAGAAGTCTACCACCTCTGAAACAAACAGGAAACCGCTTCTCTACGTTCAGTGAAAATTCCTTAAACAAAACCAGAAACAACAATATAATCTACAAAAGCATTTAGCTCGTCTCCTCTTGAATTTTCAGTCGGAAACCCTTCCACGCTTCAAATTAGAGCGAAGAATGTGTAGAAAACTGAAAAGAGAGTTATCCAAGATTCGTTTATCTTACAATTGCAGCAACTCCGAATATGATTCTGTGCGCAAATGGAACGGGGGAAATGCAATTATGCACAAGAGAAAGTAAAAATAAAAATCCCTTCTCTTTTTCTTTGGATGGATTTTAACACTTTTATGCAAATTGAGAAGACAAAGAAGAAGTCAACGACAAGCCGACAGCAGATGATGAGAAGCGTGAGCGCGTTAATCAGACTCTGCCGCTCACTGCAAGAAGGAAGCCACTTCACCAGCTGGCAAACTCTTTTTTTCTTTTTTGGGTTAGAAGATCTAGTAGCTCAAAGAAGCAAACATTAGGCTACGAGAGTATTACAAGACTAGCCGAAATCATCATAACGGATGATCTTAAAAAAATAAAACAGCAGAGGTTGTTGACTCAACAACCCTTGAAGTTGAGTTAAGAGGAGAGATTTAACAAAGAGGAAAAACTAGACTAGGAGGGTTGACTAGCCTGTTTTCCAGAAAATCGGTCGCTTGATTGCACACCCTGAAACAATGTAAAAAACCACGTGAGGAAGATGCAAAACAAGTTGTCTTATGTAGTTTATAATAGAAATGATTTCCCTTAGAACTTTTTATAGACGTTTTAAGGAATTGATACCAATTAAGTTATCGCCTTCAATGATAAGTTTAGAAATAGAGTTAAAGATCTAAGTTTTGAAGAGTCACAAGTAAAGAGGAAGCTTTAGCTTGAACGACAGACATCTTAGATAAATCTAATCTACCACATTTTAAAATATGACCAAATACGTTACGGAGGATAAATCCAGCAAAAAAGGAGCCATTTCAAAGTCTTGAAGCATCAACATTTAATTTGATATAATGTGATGGAGGTTTCCAAATTCCATTCAACTAGTTGAAAACCCGTACTATGTACGGGTAATGGTCATTTTTTTCTTTGATTTGTGTATAATTTATGTAATATACTACATTGAAAGAATAGTCTTTTTAAATTTGTAATTAAGAATAAGAGGAAATAAATACTTAAATTTGACAAACCAAATATGTGTGTAAATAATGTCACACTAATCCATAATATAACTAAATTAATGTTAAGAATGAAACAGTTTAAAATAATGCTAAATAAAATAAATAAAAATTGTAATCAAATTTAATCCGAAAATAGTACAACACACCCCATTATTTAAAGAAAATTGAAAAATTGAAAATTTGCAATATTCATTAGCATGTAGACCTGTCAAAACCTGACCCGACCCGTAAATCCGACCCAACCCGGTCGAAAATATCTGGGTTTCAACCCGGTAATTTGAACCCGAAACCCAGTTTCAACCCGACTTGGTAAACCCGGAAGTTCTTGGGTTAGGATCGGGTTCAACCCGGCGGGTCATGAAATTTTCAGGCGGTAAATTTATTTTAAAATTTATCATAAAATTAAGATATTAGTTTTATCTTAGAATTTTAAGTTTCTACCAACCAAGACCACAATCAAGATGAAGAGATAGAGGATTGAACATGAAGGATTTTGAAACTGTGTTTGTTGTTGCATTTCTATTTGATGCATTTCAGTTCTTTTTTTGTAAACTTGTTTGCAGCCTTTTGCTTTATCTCTAACTTGTGAAGCTTGTGTCCACTACGAAAAATGTCATCCTTGATTGAATTGGAAGTATACAGATGACTTTTATAAGTTCGCATGTTTTTGTAGTAAGTTAAATTACTTTGTGGACTTTTATAAGTTCGCATGTTTTTGTATGTTTCTAAATGCTTGACTGATTCTTTTTATTATGAGTCATTCATGGCTAAATCCAAATGTAGCTTTTCCCTCTTTTACAAAAAAGAAGTTGATAACAAAGAATCAAATTAAGATAGGAAGTTCATTTCTACCCATGCTATATAATATATTCACAATTTTGTTTGCATATATATATATATATATGTAGGTTTTGGTTCAAGTGAGGACTACTCTTATGGTAAGGACTACTCCTTATGGTAAGGAGTAATCTCATTCATACCTCCTTACTATGTAATGGACGGTCCAAATATGTTCAAGAAAAAGTTTTTTTTTTTTTACGAAAACGATATTATGTTCTTTTGCTGAAAAATACCATTAGAATATTTAAGTACGACAGTTCAATTTTTTACACTAAAGAGTTCAAATTAATATACTAACAGTTCAATTTATAAATACTACGATTTCAATATTCAATATTATATGGGTTTAATTTTTTTGGAGGCACACCCTTTGCGTTAGCCAGGGGTGCCCCCATCCTGACCCCCCAGATTCCCCGGAAGGGGAATTACACTAGGTTAATGTTGTTGCTGTAGTTCATCTTTTTGGTCTATGAGTTCAACTTTTATATCTTTTGAGTTCATTTTTTATATAATTCGATTTTCATAAAAATAAATTTATTTTAGTTATAATATTTTATTAATTCAAAATTTTTTTTCCTACAAAATAACACCTGTAATACATAAATAAAAACTAACAAATATACAAAATATCTTTCTTCACAAAAACAATGATTATAACCCTGAAATGTGGTAGTTCAATTTTTACAACAAAAGTGTTCAATTTATTATGTTAAAAGTTCAATTACGTGTACTAGAAGTTCAATTTTGTAATTTGTACGGGTTCATTTTTTTTACAATAAGTTCAATTTTTATTACTGTAAGTTCAATTTTTATATTATTCAATTTTTTCAAAAATGAAAATATATATACAACCTTACTATATATATATATCCAGAATTTTGTCAATCTCAATACCACACTATTTAACATGTATGTCTTCGTAGTCTTCTTTAAAGTTTCAAATTTTTAGTTCGTAAAGTTTCAAAAAAAAATGACCCACCGGCCAACCCGTACCCGCCCGATAACCCGTCAAGACCCGACCCAGATGGACCCGAACCCGATCTCAACCCGAACCCGGAATTACCCGAACCCGGAACAACCCAACCCGAACCCGCCCGACCCGACCCGATTGACAAGTCTATTAGCATGTCATTATTCGGAAATGAGATTGCAGAATCCATACAAATTAGGAGATTGGAATGTATAGTGTTTATGAATATACTACTTTTTTTACTGTTTCGGTAATTTTTAAGGATTTCTTACGGGATAAGATTATATGAGATTTTAACTACATAATTTATGCATACAGGATTATTTTCAATACTAAATCATTTTCGGGATAATTCATATTTTTTATTCAGCCCAGATTATGTGACATTAATAGCATTTTTTTATTCAATCTTGATGAGGTGGCGCAATTTTTTACACATACATGGGTTCTGTTTTATACTGTATTATAGTAGATTTCTCTGTTGCCTTTTTTAGAATTAGGTTTTACCAGTTTATTAGCATTATCCCAATCAAGGGATTGAGAAAAGGCAAGTTCCGAAGGGAGCCTAGATGTGTCATTTCTAGAAGGGTTAAAAAAATTACATTTCTATGAGCCCAAATAAACCATCAAAGGAAACAAAGAGAGTTATTATTTTGGTTATGTTTCAAGGTAGATTTTAGATCATAAGTGAATAGACCTGCTGTGGTGAGAGTAAAAAAATATTTTAGGAGTTTTGTCGGACGAGAAATCATTAACCCTATAAACAGACATTAAAAAAACAGATGATTTAAATTTTCATCTTGTAGCCCGCATAGTGAGCAACAGTTTAGGACACAGTTGACGAATCGATTAAGTCTATTAGTAATCAAAAGGCAATCTGCACAGGAATTCCAAAGAAAGTTCTGAACTTTAGGTGACAGATTAGTTTTCCAAATCCATGAAATGTTATTGCTAGGAGTTGAGATTGAAGATGAAAGGAGTGTTGATGCCGTTTGGACAGAGAAGTTGCCATCAGGAGTTGGCAACTAGATAAGGCGATCTTCAGCATGAATAATGGGAATTCTTACTTGAGAAATACTATCTAACTGTTGGGACGATATTAAGGACGCCATCATTAATATCTAAACCAATAATGATCGTCCCTAGTTTTGATAATGACAAACTCAAAGGTATTTGATAAGTTGTCCAAGTGTAGATCTCAGGTAAGTCTAGAGGACGCACATGAGCGAAAAGGACAACAAGTGAACGAGAGTCCCTAAGCTGTAGGGACGCACTTCATCAGAACTTCCAAAGCTGAACGAAAAGAGTGAAGTCCCTGCGCAGATAGGACGGCGTCCTCATCAAGAAGGGACGCGCGCCAAAATACGGACGAAGTTCAATTCAAACCAAGGCCGCCCCAACATGATTACATCACATTCGGCCGTAGTCCTCAGAAGGAAGCTTCCCTTGTCTAGGCACGTGTAAACGATTCCAAAGATGTCGCTTTCCCAGCAATGGTCCCCTGACCACGCGGAGGCTTTCCAAGCGTCAACAGAGTTGACTTCCTTAAGATGCAAATCGCACCGTTGAAGAAAGACGACAGATCCTGCCCAAGCTTCAGAGGACGCTAGAGGACAAGAATTCATACCGCTATAAATACCCTCCAAGGGGTATGCATAGTGGTGTGGACTTTGAAGACTTTCTCTCAAGCTCTCCCGAAGCATTCAAGTTCAAGAACGAAGATCAAGAAGATCAAGTAAGCTTGGAATAAGAGAAAGAAAGTCAAACCACATCAAATCCACATCAAACCACAAAATAGTTAGAAAGTTAGTTTGTCTCTCACGACATATAGTGAGGGACATGAGTGTTAGCTGCCTTATAGCTAAAGAGAGTTAGGTTACTTTGTTAGGCTGAAAGGAGTGTTACTATTGAGGCTAAGGACGCACGCTTAGCTCAGGGGATTGTAACAGCTCGCCTAAGTTGTAAGGACTCTCTCTGAATAAGATAAGGACGGCTATTGAAAATCCTCCAACGGAGGTAGAGGTTTACCCATAAGACTAGTTGGTCTTAGTGGGGTTCCTCTATAAATACTTGTGTCCATTATCGTATTTAGTTTCCTATTAAGTCTATTTTCCACTACATCTAATGACGCCCTTAACCCAGTTAAGGACGCTCATTCTAACAGACTTACGATCCAACAATTGGTATTAGAGCAGGCGCTCTAGATTAAGTGTGAATTGCAGGTTACATGGAGATGGAACCTATAGGTATCTCAAGTGCGAAGCCTCCTCGCCTTACGGACGGAAACTTCAACCGATGGAAGACAAGGTTTGAGTGCTTCGTGCGAAGTCAAAACTACCAATGCTGGCTGGTGATAAAGAACGGTGACCTCGAAGTCCTTGCTGCTAAGAAGGACAAAGAAGTAGAGTGGGGTCCCGAAGATTTCAAACTCATGGAGGCGAACGTCAAAGCTATCTGTTTCCTACAGACGTCCCTCTGTGAAAGGGACGCTACCCGTGTGAGCAACCTTCCAACTGCTAAGCTCCAATGGGAAGCCCTTGAGAAGTACCACGTTGGGACGCCCGAAATGAAAGAGGACGTCCAGCTTGAAGCAAAAAGGGACTTCTACAAATTCAAGATGTTCACAAATGAAACCATCACCGACTACTCCTTCCGCTTTGAAGCTTTGCTAACAAAGTTGAAAAACTTGGGTGTCAAAGAAACGGAGATCATCCAAAGGATGAAGGTTCAAGTCTTGATTGATGGACTCACGGGACCATGGAACTTTGATAGGATGACGTTCAAGGAAAACTAAGCCAACAAAGGATTGTCCATGGAGGAGATCTATGGAAAGCTCAAAGGGTACAAAGCTAGGAGGAATCAGGATTTGCTAGAAATGGGAAAGAGTTCCCAAAATGAACTGGCTTTGACCCTTACGGCAAGAACGCCAGAGTATGAACAATATCATCAAAGGCAAAAGGAATTGGCCTTGATGCTAGAAGCCAAAACTCAAGAGCACCAAGAGAATCTTCGTCTTCAGGCCTTGGTGGAACGACAAGGGAAGACGGAAGAACAAATCTCTAAAGAGGATGAGCTAGCCCTTTTACACAAAACTCTTCGTGCATGGGCCAAAAGAGGCAAAGTCTCAAGGATGAAGATGCCCTACAAGAAGGAGACCCCCAAAATGACATATGCTGAAATGAAGGAGATAACCTGTTACAAATGCAACAGGAAGGGACACATCGCTAAGAACTGCAATATAGGACTTTCAGCAAAAGATCTCAAGAAGAAGGCATTGATTGGGGCCTATGAGGCCGCATGGGATGACATCGACTCAGACGATGAAGAACCATCCAACCAAGTGGCTTACATGGCCATGGAGGATGCTCCAAACGCTCCAGAGGATGCCTCTGAAGCTGAGCAAGAGGTAACTCATGAATCTATGATAAGTTCCCTTGACAAGTGCTCTAAGCCCAAGCTCATCAAATTAATCACTCAGATCATGCAAGAAAGCTATGCTATGAAACAAAGTTTTGATGAACTTGAATCAGAAAACATTGTTGTGGAATGTGAAAATTGCAACACCATGTCTATTCAACTAGAGTCCTCTCAGGAAGAAATAAAGTCCCTTAAGAGTCAGCTTGTGTGCCTGAAACTCGAAAATGCTAATCTTAGGAACGAAGTGAAGGTCCTAGGAAAGAGTCCCATGACCGAAACTGTGAATCCTATTGTCTTTGTTCCAGCTAGGAAAGGACTAGGGTATGAATCAGGCTCAAAGAACTCTCTTCCTAGTGACTTCGAAGCTAGCACTACAACTGAGCTGGAAGTCGAGAGAGAAAAGACAAAAAACCTAGAAGAGCGCATAAGAGTCCTTGAGAGCGGTGAGAGAGGAAAGAAGGAGTATTACACAAACTCCACTAGCCATAAAATCTACAAGAAAATTGCTAAGGGAGAATGATCTAAGGTAGTTGATCCTGAGAAAATGAAAGAGAATAGAATTCAACGTCCTAACAAGAAGTACTACCTAGGAAACTATTATAGGACGCGCTGGCATTGTGGCAAAGGTGGTCACTACCAGTATGAGTGTCTTAAGCTAAAACAGGATCTTGAGAATGGAAGAAAGGCTAGAAGCGGTAGTAAGAACGCTAAGCCAAAATCTGCTGATAGGACGCATGCTAGTGTGCATAATGCTAAAACTCAATTTCCTAGGAAGCATGCTAGAAGGACAAATGATGTGAATGTGTATGATTACTTGCCCATGAAAGAGTTGTACCCATGTAACGAACCAGGTAAGGGCCACCTTGCTTGGGTCGCAAAGAACTAACTCTTATTTTCAGGTGGAAGTGAGAGGAAGCCCGTGGATCATTGATAGTGGCGCCTCAAATCATATGACTGGAAGCCAGATCCATCTCACTTCTATCCAATCTAGTGTCACGGGAGGAACTATCTCGTTTGGCAACAAGGGCAAGGGAAAAATCAAAGGGACGGGCACCGCAAAATTGAATCAGTCCATCAAAGCGTCCAATGTGAGTCTTGTTGAGGAACTCGGGTTCAACCTCCTTAGTGTCTCCCAAATCTGTGATCAAGGTGAAAACCTAGTCATATTTGACTCTAAGGAATGCCTTGTCATCAACAAGAAAACAAATCAAGTCATTCTCAAAGGGACTCGTGAGAACAATGTCTACATCTTCAACCAAAAGTTCAAGCCTGCATCCAAGTTGTGCTTATCCGTCTCCGCTGTGGACGCCGATCTCTGGCATCGACGTCTTGGGCATGCCGGACTTAGCATAATCTCTAAGCTTCATCAACAAGAGCTTGTAAGAGGACTTCCCCGAATTGATCCCGAGCAAATTGAGCAATGCAAAGCATGCATCAAAGGGAAGCAAACAAGATCGTCCTTCAAATGCAAAAATGAAGTGAGCACAAAGAAGCCTTTGGAACTCCTTCACATGGATTTGTGTGGACCTATGCAGACCCAAAGCTATGGTGGAAAGAGGTACATGTACGTTATTGTAGATGATTTTTCAAGATTCACTTGGGTTCTTTTCTTGGTGTCAAAAGCAAAAGCTTTCCAGATGCTTAAGATCTTCATCAAGCAAGTAGAAGTTGCTCTTGGAACGAATTTGAAAGCCCTAAGGTCAGATCATGGAACAGAGTTCAAAAACTCAAAGTTCCTTGACTTCTGTGACCAACAAGGAGTCTCCCACAACTTCTCTTGTCCTCGAACTCCTCAGCAAAATGGCGTTGTTGAAAGAAAGAATAAGACGCTGGAAGATATGGCAAGGACGATGCTTTTGGCTAGCGGCGTCCCCAAACACTTTTGGGCAGAAGCCGTGGCCACATCAACCTACATCATCAATCGAGCCATGATTCGTCCTTTGCTTAAGAAGACGTCCTATGAGCTGCTCAACGGAAGGAAGCCAAACATTTCTCATCTTAAAGTCTTTGGGTGCAAATGCTTCGTCCACAACAACGGCAAAGACAATGTTGGCAAGTTTGATGCTAGGAGCAATGAAGGAATATTCCTTAGATACTCCCTCACAAGCAAAGCCTATAGAGTCTTCAACAAAAGGACTCTTAAGCTTGAGGAAAGTATCCATGTGGTGTTCAAAGAAAACTCATCTCACAAGAAAGAATCAAGTAAGAAAGAACGTTGTTCCTCTCCAAAGGACGATGATGAAGAAGAACCCAGAGGGTCCTTAGGAAAATACTATGTTCCTAGGAACACCCCTGAAACCGGTGAAGAAGTTTCAATAGGAGTCCCTAGCGGACAGCAAGAGCCCTCTCAGACTTGGTCGCTAAACCAAGTAGATGCTTCTGAGTCAAGTCAACAAGGAGAAGAAAGGCAAAGTGTGGACGCTCAATTTGAGAGGGAACACACTTAGCCTATCAATGAAGAAGATGGATTCGAATCTAATGATTCTGATTGGACGGATCCAAGGTGCACTCCTGGTAGGGACGCCTCACACAGAGGATCCCATCTTTCAAGACTCCATTCAACAGACCAAATCATCTCAGACATCTCAAAAGGAGTCCAAACCAGATCAGTTGTGAATCAGTCCCATAGTGCAAACATGGCGTTTTGTGCATTCAACGCCTTTGTGTCCTTAATTGAACCTAAGAACATAAAGGAGGCACTTCAGGACGCTGATTGGATTCAAGCTATGCAAGAAGAACTCAATCAATTTGAAAGAAACAAAGTTTCGACCCCCGTCCCTCGTCCTAAAAACAAAAACATAATAGGGACGAGGTGGGTCTACAGAAACAAGCTTGATGAGAGTGGCAGAGTGTCAAGAAACAAAGCAAGGCTTGTAGCTCAAGGCTATAGGCAAGAGGAAGGGATCGATTATGATGAGACCATCGCTCCTGTCGCTAGAATTGAAGCTATACGCCTCCTCATTGCCTTCGCCGCTCACAAGGGGTTCAAGCTCTTTCAAATGGATGTCAAGACGGCCTTCCTCAATGGCAAGCTAAAGGAAGAGGTGTACGTTGCTCAACCTCCTGGGTTTGAGAACGCTGATCATCCTGATCATGTATACTACTTGGACAAAGCTCTCTACGGACTCAAGCAAGCCCCTCGTGCTTGGTACGATAGGTTTGCGTCCTTCCTTTTGTCCAACGGGTACACTCGAGGTAACATTGATAAAACCCTGTTCTTAAAGAAAGTCCTTAAAGATGTTTTGATTGTTCAAGTCTTTGTCGATGACATAGTATTTGGAAGCACTAACATGAAACTTGAAGAGGAATTCAAGAATTTGATGAGTAGTGAGTTTGAGATGTCCCTCATAGGAGAACTCAATTTCTTCTTTGGACTTCAAATCACACAACTCAAAGATGGGACGCGCATTCACCAACAGAAGTACATTCGTGAAATGCTTGAGAAGTATGGAATGAATACGTCCAAATCCATTGACACTCCCATCTCTCCAAACACTCACCTTTATGCTGACGAAGAAGGCAAAAGTGTGGATCAAAAGCTCTACAGAGGAATGATAGGGTCGCTATTGTACTTGACCGCGAGCCGTCCAGATATCATGTTCGCCGTGTGTCTGTGCGCTCGCTTTCAAGCCAATCCAAAGGAGTCCCACATGCAAGAAGTCAAAAGAATCTTCAGATACCTCAAGGGACGGGACGATCTATGCCTTTGGTATCCCAAAAGGACGTCCCTCAACGTGGTGGCGTACTCTGACGCTGACTATGCTGGCCATGTGGTGGATAGGAAGAGCACCTCCGGAATGGCTCAATTCCTTGGCTCTTTCCTTGTATCTTGGGGATCCAAAAAGCAAAATTCCGTGGCCCTCTCAACCGCGGAAGCTGAGTACGTTGCTGCTGCTTCGTGCTGTTCTCAAGTCCTATGGATCAAGTACCAACTGGAAGACTATGGTACGTTCCTTGATACAGTCCCTATCTTGTGTGATAACACTAGTGCTATAAGTATTGCCAAGAATCCTGTTCATCATTCTAGGACGAAGCATATTCATATAAGACATCACTTTCTTCGTGATAATGTTGAACTTGGATTAATTAGAGTGGATCATGTTAGGACTGAGGACCAAGTGGCCGATATTTTCACAAAAACACTTGATAGACGTCCCTATGAGCACCTCAGACTGCTCTTGAGGATGATAGCTTTTAAATGATCAAGTTCCGTTCTATTATTCCCTCTATGATTGTCTATGTCTTGTTGAGAACTTGTTTTGAAGTATGTCATGCATTTAAAGTCATCTTGAAAGGACGCTAGTCTAAGACATGCGTTTTGCTTGTGTTTTGAACGCTATTCATCAGTATCCCTGATCACCCAACCCTCATTACAAGCCGAAATGATGGGAACTCTAAGCTTACCTAAGCCAAGAATCTTGTAAACGCGTCCTATGAGCGTTCTTTGTTTTATCTTTACGGGACGTACTTGCTTGATTTTCAAAAATGGTTCTAAGTGATCAAAGGTAAGCTTGTCAAAGTCTGAAGGACGTCGGGGCAGAGTTCTAAGAATCAGTGGTTGTGATCAGTTTTGGGACGCATTGATACAGTTCTCAGTAAAGCAGTTTTGTGTGTTGAAAGGACGCCAAGACAGAGTCCTTTGCAGTTGTGAAAAAGATTGAAATATGAAAAAGGGAAGGTGAACCGTCGCGGAGAATTTGAACGCCAATCTCGGGATCCGTGCAAACAGTGCATAACAGTTGTGTTTCTTAGCAAAGAAGTATTCCACGTGTGGGAACGTGGGTGGAGGAAGCCTTCGCAAAAGACCCTATTCCTCCTGCCCTTTTGTCTTCTTTTTCTTCCTATAAATACTCCCTTGCAACAACTGAAATCCCTCTTCGCTCTCTTTGTGTTTGCCTAAATCCGGAAATCTCTCCCAAGATCTTGCCAAATCCTTCATTCCAGATCTCGAAATCACCATCCTTCAACCCTAATCCCCTCTATAAAACCTTCTCAAACTCTCAAATGGCCAACACAAGAAACACCAAATCCCAGAAACCCTCGCCGTCGTCTTCTTCGGCGGCGCGAAGCACTACTCCGGTGAAAGGCCGGTCGCTCATGGATTCAAGAGGAAGAAATGTTGGGCGACCAGGCCAATCCCGCCACCAGCAATCCTCTCTGTCCACCCAATGCCGCCCTTCCACCACTCCTCCAAAACCCCAAACTTCCCAATCCACATCTCAACCTAAACCCTCACAAAAACGGTTCAAGTTCCTGGAAAAGCCCTACGTCCCTGAACCTGAACAAGGGA
Organism: Polygonum maritimum; assembly: GCA_963924305.1. Lineage (NCBI taxonomy): Eukaryota > Viridiplantae > Streptophyta > Magnoliopsida > Caryophyllales > Polygonaceae > Polygonum > Polygonum maritimum. The sequence continues at coordinate 21,816,283 of OZ002737.1, read as the reverse complement.
GTCCTAAAAAATCCGACCGCTTCAGACTCCCCTCAACCCAAAAGGCGTCCTCAACTTGACCCATTGGTAGAGAACTGGCTTGAAAGAGAGCCTAAGACCCTGGCCAACATTTGCCAACAGGCGTCCATCCAAGACTATCCCCCCAAAGTCCAACGCCTTCTCCACTATTTCATGTTGACATATGTGAAGCCTCGCCTTCAGGAAACCAACTACACCAACCCCCTTTTCATGGGGCCTGCCATCATATCCGATATGTTCGGTGGGATCGTGGACGAGCTCGCCAAACTCTTCCCCGATATAATGGAGTTCCTAGTGGCTCCTGCAGGCTCCGTCCCATCCCAACAACGAAAAAGGCAAGCCTCTCCCCCTCCCTCTCAAAAATTAAAGATCAAAGCCCCCTCTTCCTCCCAACCAAAGACCGTCCCATCCTCCCCTCCCCCCGAACCAAAAAGGCGCCTCAAGACTTCGGCTGAGCTTGAAGGCGTAACTGAAACCGAAATGGCAGCCACCCGTCTCTCCGAGCTAGAGATTGAGAAGGAGCAGATGGCCAAGCAGGCCCAAGCTGAAAAGGACGCCATTGCTGAGGCGATCCTCAAGAGCCAGCAGGAAGTCCCTCTTCTCCCTCCTTCTCCACCAAGGGTAGAAGACGCTCGTGCTACTACAGCTGATCCGCTAGAGGCGGAGATCGAGGCGGACCTGGCAAAGCCGATGCCAAAGGTCCAAAGGGACGCTTCTCCCACACAGGTCCAGGCCAAGGACGTTGTGCCCACTGTCATTCAAGTGGAGGACTCCCCAGTCAAACAGCCTCCTCCTCCTCCTCCTCCAGCTCCGATTGCCGCCACTCCCATTTCAGTAATCAAGCCCAGTTCCTCCAGTGCTCCCCCTCCAACGAAGGCAAAGCTCCGCACTCCAACTCCCACTCCTCCCAGAGCAAAGACTCCTCCTCCGCTTGCTCCGGCCGTTGAGGAAAATGTCCATGTCCAGGGGACGACTTCTGCTGAAGTCCCCACGGAGTCCCTGGCTAGGAGAGCCCCTCCTCAAATTCAGGCGTCCAATGCTGAGGACCAAGAAATGGCTGAGTCCCATGATCAAGGGGACGAGGCCTCCGATGAAGAAGATGTTCCTCATCAGGATGAGGACAATGAGGATGAGGAAGGAGATGGCGAAGAAGAAGATGCCGGCGATGACGTAATCGCCACAGGGAACGGCAACAAAGAAGAGGCTCAAGAAGATTCTCGGGCCGCTTCTGTTTGATGCCAATTTTCTGCGTGAGAACGGCCGCACTGAGTTGAGATCAATAGAGATTTGAGTTAGTATATGAAGACTACTTTGTGTTGCACTTATTGAATGTGTCTTGTGTAGACGGCTACATATGTGAAGAATCCTTGGAACATCAACAGACTGAATTTGTCAAAGATTTTTCAACGAGTTAACCTATGGGAGAAGATTGATATTTCTATGAGATCACCAATACGGAAGAGTTAAGTAATAAGTTGTTGTGTAGGAACCAGGCAGTTGTGTTCAATCATTATCGACTATGAGATAGGACTCGCTGGGAGCTGAGTAGTCAAGTTGAGTAGTGGAGTCGGACATAAACAAATGAGTAAGAATATCAGTTGAGGAGCAAGGGAGTGTTAGTATCGTGACACCTTTGGTATATAGAAAAATTTAAAGGACGTGTTTCATACGAAGTTGCCTTAAGAATACTATAGGATTGATAAGGACTAGGTGAACTGGTCAAATTGTGTTTCATAATGGTCGGACCAAATCATGAAGTCAAAATTGATTATTTAAGTAAGGATATGTTGGGAAAGAGCAGGTGCATTAAGTCAACCGCTGAGAAAGGTTATAATATGTCGATAAGGAAAGAGGTTGAGATAAGTAGATCGTGTACGGAGGGGCAAAAGTTGGACTCCTCATTAGACTTGAGAACTGATTGCCTCGAAATAAAAATCAATGGAACTGACCATAGTGTAGTGTCGTGGTTCTCTAGAATGATTAAGGACAGTTTAATTACAGATGAAGGTTTGGGAAAAGGGGGGTGGAAAGATAACAACTTATGATGTGACCGTTGTGGATGTTGTTAGGGAGATTGTGAAGAATAAGTAATGCCGAATCTGGGCATAGAGTTGTTGCATAAGAGCCTGCATCAAGTAAATTGGATGATTGTGGGGTATTTATGAAGGATATCTTGGGTTACTCTAGATAAAGGAAGGTAAGTTTCCTTTGGAGACCGCATGGTAGGGTATGTGATATCGGTGGTGAGTTAGGTTCATGAGGTAGAATTTCAGAAGATTAAGGCGTCTATTGTGAGTAAGTGGCATGAGTCGAGAATCGAATAAACGCCTTAGAGAGAATTGATGGCGCAACATGTTAGAAGTACCTTCAGGACAATGGATTCTTCAAGATGATCATGAAAGTACACCGTGGTAGCTAGTGGGGAGTAAGAAAGAATCTTAGTCTTGACTACCATTGACTAATGTGAACGCGAAGAAAGGAACCGCTTGGAAGACACATTAGAAGACCTATGACTAAGTAAAGGACAGATGGCTTGTATGCAAGGCCGTTAACATTCCAAGATTGCAAGACACATGTATAAAGTTATAGGATCCCTTGGAATGGCGATTGCTAAGATGCATTATCTGGATTTGGTAACAGAAGGCTTTGAATTGGAAATGCTAATCGACTATGATCTAGGGAAGGCGAATATGGTTGTTAATACCCTTAGTAGGATACGTCTCATAGGTGTAAGTGGACTTATTTACCTACTCAGTTGGAGTTGTATTGTGAGTTGATGGGGTGCACGGTATAGGTGCAATTTTAAAGGATTTAGAGAAGCTTGAGAATTTTCGAGTTTCAGTCAATCTTACATAAAGAGATGAGGTAGAAGAAAAGGAGATGCCTTATGAATAAGGAATTGAGATAAAGATTAAGCTGTAAAGGGACAACTGACCTCGCTGAGCGGTAGTACAGAATTTTAAGAATGCATGACTGGATTTTGATTGAAATGAAATCAGATGGTGAGACAATATTACGGGTTGGATGCTCCAAACACTTCCTATTCTAGAGTGAAGTGGAATGAAATTATTTTCCATCGACTCCATTAATAAGTTAAGGATCAGCAGAAGTCATAATCCTATATGTGTTATGGTAGAATGAAGACTGCTTAGCTCTTTCCAATCAGAAGGATTGGTCAATGCACAAGTTAAGGGAAGTGCTCCTTAAAAGAGATTGTTAGACACCATAAGGTGCTAAAGACAATTGTGTTGGATCATGAGGCTGTTTTACCTCGAGATTCTGACAACAGGTACATGAGACATGGGCACGAGTTTACGCTTAATTTTCTACTACTTACCAGGCAGAGAGGACGATTTAAACATTGGAGGATATCATTCTCCATAGACCTTGTTACCAGGTTAAGGATTAACAGAGGTTACTATGCTACTCGGGTTATGGTGGAACAAGGATTTCTTACTTTTTGCCAAATAGAGAGGCTTGACTAGTGCATTAGATCAATACGGTTGTTTCACTGAGATTTTTGGCAACAAATGCATGGGATATTGGGCATGCGATTGCACTTTACTGTTGCTTGTGATTCGTAGTTAGATGGTCTGTCGAGAGGGTCGATTTAGACCTTGGAGGACATATGTAGATCTTAAGTACTTGATTGGAGAAGTTACTTGTCGGATCACTTGACTCTAGTGAAGGTTGCCTATAATAATAGTTGACACTCTTTGATTCAGATAGTACAAATGAGCAAGGGATCACTTGGAGAAGTTACTTGTATGGTCGTTGATGTAAGACATCGTTGTGTTGAGGTGAGCTATTTGACGTAGTCGGAGAAGGGCTACAAATGAGCAAGGAAATGATCGGGAAGGTGGCCTTGATTAGATAGTAGATTTTAGTTATTTAGAGTCGTATAAAGTCTTACGCAACCAAGAGACGACAACTATTGGAGTTGGAGGAATGAGCACACGTGTGGTTGAGAGTGTCGTCTACTCGAGGAATATGGGGGTTTGGAGTGAAGGGAAAGTTGAGTAACCGATATATTGACCCATTCTCGAGATCTTGGAGAGAGGGGCAAGCTAGCCTACAAATTGGCGTTGTCACCAAGTTGTGAGACCTCGAGCCACGTTTGGATACCATGTTCGAGTTCGTACTTCGATTAAGTTTCGGGACGAAACTTTTCTTAAGGGGGGTGGTATGTAATATTCGGTTCCATCCGGTTGAATTTTAGACCCATAAGTGACTCCGAATCCTTCTACTCAGTCAAGTGGGAAAGTTTTGAGGAAAAAAAAAATTAATTAATTAAAATTCTGGGTAAGATTGGTAATAAAAAAAGTTAGAGGGTGGAAAATGGAATTTTTCCAAGAAGATGGTGCCGACTTAAAAAAAAAATTGTGCTTCCTTCGGTATGAAGTTTGGATCAGCCACGTTGATATATGGATATATATAAAGTTTGGGGAAGAGTTGATTTCCATTTGTCTTTGGTCCGCTCCTTCGTCCATACCCACCATATTCACCGCTTAAGTTTCGACCGAACGTTGTCTTCCGTCGTCGTCTCGTGCTTCCTCCAAACTTCTTTCGGTTGTCGGCAGTCAAGTCCGTTTGTGGGCGCGTTCAACCTCGTCACCGTCTTAACCAACCATCAGCGTCACTGTCGTGCCTACCAAGACGTTGTTCACGTTGTCGTGCCGCTAACGGCACTCATCGGTGAGTCTTCCGCCTAAAAAGCTAAGTCTTTTGGCTTACCTATGGCCTCCCCACTTGATCCTCGTTGTTTGGGTGTCCGTCGGGGCTGGGTTAGCGGCTGACTAGTGGCTAGGTTAATGATCGGATTAGTTATCGGGGCAGATGTCGGTGTGTCGAGGTGGCCCGGAAAAGAGAAGGGAGTTGTGGGGTGAGCGTGAGGTTGGTTCGGGATCGTGATTGGACTCGATACTAGGAAGTTAGTGTCGGTGGGTGGCTTGCTTGTATAAGAAGAAGAGGCTCGGATCTTGTGGGGAAGCTAAGGAGAGATGAAGGTGTGTGTTGTTTAAGATGGATTTGAGCCACTTAAAAGAATCAGAGAAGGGGAAATCAAGTACTGGTCAAAGTCAAAGTGGAAGGATGTTTTGAGCATGGTTATATATGTTTATAAGGAGGAACTAATTAATTTGCAAGGAAACAAAAATTAGCAAGTAGAAGTGAGTTCATTTATGTATGTTGATCGGGATTGTCTTAGGAGCGGGCTTATGGGTATTTGCCTAGAGTCGGTGCGGGAATCAATTTCCTTAATTAGTGTTTAAGTTGGTTGGGCTAGATGCTCGTGGTTGCGGGTAGGGAATTAATTAATTAATTAAGGTATCTGATTTAGTCGGGCTACTCAGTGATAAATCGGGTTGGTTCGGGTCGATTTGGGTGCCTAGAGTCCATTAATGCGAGTAATTAGCATTTCAATAATTTTAGTATTCCTATAATCATATTCAGGAGATCAATTCGCTTTGGACTCGTGACATTCTGTGTTCGTATAGAAATTCCTTCGAATTCCAGGTAAGTCGATTTTCGACTTGCTCAGTTCTGTTCTAGCCTGTTAGGATTTGCATGGTAGTTATGAGATTGGTTTTGGGAACTAGTCCCGAACGATCTTTGAAAAGGATTTTGGATATGTGTGGTATGTGTAAATTGTCTTGGAATCTTTTATCGAATAATTTCTTTTATGCGTGTGATAATGTGTGAAAATCGGTTTTAAAGTGTTTTCATTGAATAAAGTTTTAAATGAGTTTCTCTATGGGCTTTCGTACCGACACACCCATATGTGTAGACAATCGGTGAAGAAGTGATGTATAGATGTGGGATCGTGGGGCGGACGAGCCACCTTTAAAACCAAAAAGCTATCTGTGTTTTTGGCAAGTGCTCCCGAGGAGGCTTGACCAGGGGTTGGAAGACAATAAAGGATAAGGAGTGGGAGGGCCTACCTCCGACACTCAAAACGCTAGGTGGGAAAAGCGTTGGTTGTTAGTGCGACGGTGGAAGCAGAGTTGCATTATCTACACGGGGTGTGCTGCGGTGTGTGAATGTGTGAAATTGTGATTGTGTGTGTGGATGTGTGCATTTGTGAACGTGGAAATAATGGGTTAGTTGTTTGGATATGTAGTTGGAAATGATTGTGTGACTAACTGGATTTAGGAATGGACTAGAGTTATGTGTGTGTTTGTGGACACTTGATTGCTGACCTTAGAAAAATGTTTTTGAAACATCTTATAGTTGTCGTGTTGGTTCTGACTTGATAGGATAGGATTGACCCTTCGGGGAATTATTTTTCATTCCAGGTATTCAGGTTGTCGTGACCGAGCTCGGTGAAATGGTGATGCAGTGCAGTAACGTGTCATAGGAGTTAGTTGGGGTGCTGAGTGGATTACTAGTTCTAGTGATTATATATCGGATAGTGCAAGCATGAGTTTTGTGAGTGGAATACTGGTTAGTGTCGGTTTCTTGTGTGGTTCTTAGGGTTGGTTCATGACATTTTGAGTTGTAAAACTATAAATTGTATTTCATTTATTAAACAAGTTGGATGTTTTCTTGTTTTCTCGCCGTGCCCGCGTTGCAAGATCCAGTTGTTCAGTTGTCAAACTAGCTTGGTAGTGCCTCGTGAGGTCTACTACTGAGTAACGCCTTGTTAGGAAGACTGGGTGTTACAGACATCTTCAACAATATTTTCAACGGGAAGCAGCCCTTGGCTAAGGATAGAGTCGCCCATTGTCTCTCTAAGACGGGCGTCTTGGCGCACCACTTCATTGTGCGCATGGTCGTCCCAAGACAAGAAAAGAAGTCCATCGTGCAAATCACGGACAATATCATCTTGGACGCTTTTCTGAACCGCCAGCCGATCAACTTGGCGCGGGTTGTCTTAGAGCACATGGGTAAGTGCACAGGTGGACACCACTCTCTCCCATATCCAGGCCTGGTCAAGAAGATTTTAGTGCAGCAAGGCCTTTACGTCCCCAAAGAGGAGAAACCCTTCGGCATTCACTAGGACGTTAGGCAAATTACCGCTCCCCCTGTGGGGAAGATGAGGTATGATGAGGAGCTCCCCTCCATTAAGAAACAGCTGGCCAAAGAGAAGAAAGAGGCCGAGAGGAGAGCTGCTCAAGCTGCTGCTGCTTGATAGACACATGTTAGGTAGTGTTTTAGGGCATGTTTATTTAGGATTTTCATGGTTTTTAGTTTAGTTTTAGTTAGTTTTACTAGTTTTGTAGTTTGTTAGAAAGATTCGGATATCTACACCTTGTTGTGGTTTTTTATTGTAGATGTGAAGACAACAAGTGTAGAGGAGGTGAAGCCGAAGCTTTGGAGGAGGCAAGAAGGGAACCAAGCCATGAGGTTAGCCCCAAGAGGTGATGGGAAAAGCACACTTGGGTCCGAACTATGTATTGGAGTTGTTGTTTCGACATCTCTTTCTTGCAAGGGCTGGATCGGGAGCTACGGTGGTCGGATTGAGTTGATTTTGGTGTCATTGGAAAGCTAACTCGAAGAGCTACAATTCATATTTTTACTCAGAGTCCAAATTCCAACTCTAAGTGTGTCAAAACAGCCTCTGAAGTGTCACGTGATGACTAGTGTTGAAAGACCAGTGTCGAAAACTCGCCCGAGTTTTGGAGGAACAGCCCGAGTTTTTGGACCTGAGTCTCTGCCGTTAAAACGCGGGCAAAGATGCAGAAACTCGCCCGAGTTTCCATGGTGCATGCCCGAGTTTTCGCCCGTGTCCGAGTTATATCCGAGATTTATATGGGATTTTTTTTGGGCCTTTTGGGTTGTGTTTTTAGATATATTTTTGGAAGACATATTATATAGTTTGCCCTAGTTTTAGGTTTGAGGATATTATGATCTTTGAATCTTTGTTTGGTTATTGAAGACTTGAAGAAGAAGAAACCCTTTGGGAAACTTTGTAAGCTTTTCAATGTCTTTCAATAGCTAAATTCCTTTTGCTTGACTAGTTAATTGAAGTTGTGAATGAAGTATTATTGTGAGATTTGATTGCTCTTAATTTCCCTTAACTAGATTGTTTTTCTCTGTGTTTAAATGAATAAGTTTGATCTAGGGTTTTATTAGCTTGATCACCTAATATGATTTATAGGTTGGATTACAACTAGATCTTTCTAATTACCGGAAGGTGTTAATTAGATCATAAGTAGAACCTTTAATCAATCTAGGACTGGTAGGACTAAGTGATTAGAGAAGAGAATTCAATCGCATGTTATTTGGATGTCTGGTTGCTCTGAATGCATGTTCCTATTGATGCTTGAGTCTTAATGCTGTTGTCAAGTTGAATCTAGGAGTTCTCCTAGGTTATTTGATAATTAGGGTTGTTAGTACCGGTCAGGCTAATAGCTAGAATTGAAGTAGGGTTAATAATTCCATGAAGTTGGGTTATTAGCATTCCGCAATAGATTAGTCAAGGTAAAGAGAGAATTTTGATAATCAATGATCAATAATCAAGTTCACAATGGATATTAACTAGTTGAGCATACTTCTCCCATATTTTACAAGTCAATCTTAGTTTTGCATGTTTAGTTTTGATAGTTATTAAAATCACATTCAAAAACCCCCTTTTTCCCTGAGTAGCGTAGCAATAAACATTGAAAACCTGAGTCTCTGTGGGATCGATCCTTACTTCCCTACTGCATTAGTTGGGTTGTTTGGTTTACTTTGATAGGTATTAAAGGCGACTAAAATACCGCTTATCACTGCTGCCGCTGCTGAGGAAGGTGAGCTTGAGGGAAATTTACAAGTGGTAGGGACGCCGGTTGCTGATGTTGAGGACGCAAATGAGGACGCCAACGCTGCGAACGTCAATGCTGAGGCTGAGAAGTGCTCAAAGAAGACTTTGCTTGGGATGTTGATTGAGAACCAGTGTATGATGATAGACCTAATCCAGTAAGTCCATGACACTCTTCACCAGCACACTGACCTCTTGGAACGCAACAACGAGCTTCTAGCTTAGAACAACGATCTTCATGCTCAGACCTCGAAAGCTCTTGGCAAGCGTCCCCGCCAGTGATCACTCCACCCTTCCTACCCCTGAAACAATTTATCTCTTTTGTGTGTGTGTTAAGACTTTGGGACGATGTCCCCGTTTTTGAACATTTATGTGTGAATGTCTGTAATGACCGTAATCTATTTCCTTGAATGGCATTCATTACACTTGCGATTCATTTTGTCTAAGCGTTCCTTTCTTTAGTTATGATTTTGTGTGTGCATGCTTTTAACTTGTTCTCCTTTTCGATGATGCCAAAAGGGGGAAGTATAGTTTTGCAGAGATGCGATCGTTTTAAGCTATCATAGAAAGCATGTGCTTAGGGGGAATTTCGGCCAAGTCCAAAGGACGCTAGTAAAGAATAAAACAGGACGCACTTAAAAGAATGAGTTGCATGTCAACCTTAGCTAAAAGATGATCAAGGTGTAGTCTCTCATGTTAAAAGCTTTACTTCTGTGCGCATTATTTAAAAGAGTTTGTCATCATTAAAAGGGGAAATTGTTGGGACGATATTAAGGACGCCAGTCATTAATATCTAAACCAGTAATGATCGTCCCTAGTTTTGATAATGACAAACTCAAAGGTATTTGATAAGTTGTCCAAGTGTTGATCTCAGGTAAGTCTAGAGGACGCACATGAGCGAAAAAGACAATAAATGAACGAGAGTCCCTAAGCTGTAGGGACTCACTTCATCAGAACTTCCAAAGCTGAACGAAAAGAGTGAAGTTCCTGCGCAGATAGGACGGCATCCTCATCAAGAAGGGACGCACGCCAAAATACGGACGAAGTTCAAATTCAAACCAAGGCCGCCCCAACATGATTACATCACACTCGGCCGTAGTCCTCAGAAGGAAGCTTCCCTTGTCTGGGCACGTGTAGACAATTCCAAAGATGTCGCTTTCCCAGCAATGGTCCCCTGACCACGCGGAGTCTTCCCAAGCGTCAACAGAGTTGACTTCCTTAAGATGCAAATCGCACCGTTGAAGGAAGACGACAGATCCTGCCCAAGCTTCAGAGGACGCTAGAGGACAAGAACTCATACCGCTATAAATACCCTCCAAGGGGTATGCATAGCGGTGTGGACTTTGAAGACTTTCTCTCAAGCTCTCCCGAAGCATTCAAGTTCAAGAACGAAGATCAAGAAGATCAAGTAAGCTTGGAACAAGAGAAAGAAAGTCCAACCACATCAAATCCAAATCAAACCACAAAATAGTTAGAAAGTTAGTTTGTCTCTCACAACGTATAGTGAGGGACGTGAGTGTTAGCTGCCTTATAGCTAAAGAGAGTTAGGTTACTTTGTTAGGCTGAAAGGAGTGTTACTATTGAGGCTAAGGACGCACGCTTAGCTCAGGGGATTGTAACAGCTCGCCTAAGTTGTAAGGACTCTCTCTGAGTAAGATAAGGACGGCTATTGAAAATCCTCCAATGGAGGTAGAGGTTTACCCATAAGACTAGTTGGTCTTAGCGGGGTTCCTCTATAAATACTTGTGTCCATTATCGTATTCAGTTTCCTGTTAAGTCTATTTTCCGCTGCATCTAAGGACGCCCATTCTAACAGACTTACGATCCAACACTAACACAACGGATGGTAGTATGTGGTGTAATGATTGTAGATCCCAAGAGTAGTTAGGTAAAATAAAAGTTAAAACTCGCATATTACTGTCTAAGTTATCAAAAAAGGAAGACAACTCAACATCTGAGACCCAAGAGTCAAACCAAAATTTGGTAGTATTTCCGTTTCCGATAAGCCAACGAATACCTTTGGAGAATTGCTCTCTAATATTTAAAAGTCATCCAAACTGTCAAGAGCAGTTATTTTTGTGGTAATGAAAAACAAACCATGAGTGAAGGTATTTTTCATAGACAATCCGAACCCAAATATTATCAGGTTAAGTCACCGATTTCCAAAAAAGCTTCATTTGTAAAGCTAAGTTAATGTTTTGGCCAGATCTAAGGCTAAGACCTCCATCTTTTGTAGATACTTTCCATCTAAGAAGAGAGTGGTGATTGGTATTGAATTTATTTTAAAAAACGATTTTGCAACCTCATATATTTGGTTTAATACACCTTGAGGAAGTAAGAAGCTTCTCATGAGATAGTTGACTTTGCTAAGCAAACAAGACTGAATAAGGACCACATACCCAACCTGAGAAATGGAATTAGCCTTCCATTGCGAGAGTTGTTTTCGCATATTAGTAATAGTATTAGCAAATGTTGTTTTGGACTCTACCCTTTAAAATAGGAATTCCTAAATATTTTTCCATTGAAGATGTGACTTGTATATTAAGTATACTTGTAAGGGAAATTGATGTCTCACGCAGTCATGTGAGATGTTAGCCGAAGCTTGAAAGGAACTTTTATGGTAATTAATAGATAGACCCAAAAAGAAGAGTAAAGTTGTCAAGGAAATTTCCAACAAATTATGTTGGACTGTTAGTAGCTTAAGAGACTAAGGATGCTTCTTAAGGAAGGCGCCCTTATGCATCGAAAAATAACTTAACAGGTAAAATGCAAAAATATCACAAGCAAAGGACGGACTCAGAATTTATAGAGGAACCCCAATTAGACCAACTAGTCTAGATGGGTAAACCTCTACCTCCAAAAAGGATTTTGAATGACTTCCCTCTACTTGTTATTAAGCGAGTCCTTATAACTATTACAAGGCGAACTTCACTCTTCTCTAATCTATAGATTCTGTCCATATAGACTACTAGTGAAATTCCCATCAGCCCTAGCTTGTAACCTAACACTCAAAAGCAAGAAACAAGGAAATCAAACCTTACGTGTTTCACAGTCCCTTCGGAAACACTTCACTAGTTATATGTGGAAAGCGACGCCTTGGCTTCAAGCTTCTTTGTGTTTTGACAGGTGAAGCTTCTGAGGACTGTGGCCGTCTATGATGTCATCTTTGTCGGACAGTCTGATGTGAATTTGAACATGATATTTTGGCGCGCATTCCTACTCGATAAGAACGACGTCCTTATCTCGAAGAAACTCATTCTTATTCTTTGACATGAAGCTCTTTGCGTCCCTAACCCTTAGGCAAGACTTATCACTTGTTGTCCTTTTCTTGATGATCGTCCATTGACGAATTCGTAAGATACACACTTGGATAACTTATTGAAAAACATTGAGTTTGTCATTATCAAAACTAGGGACGGGTATTGTTGATCCGGTATTATTGACTGGCGTCCCTAATACCGTCCCAACAATTTTCCCCTTTTTGATGATAACAAACAATTAGCAAAATAAGCACAGATTAAAGCTTAAAGCATGAGAAAACTTTTAGGAACGTCCTTTTGGACGTAGCATTTTCAATGTGGTCAAGTTTTTTCAAGTTCACAATTTTGTTCAATGTTTTTAGTTTTGGCTAGAGAACAATTTTCTTTGTGAGAGCGTCCTTTAGGACTTAGCTTACATTCCCTCTTAACACTTGCATATTCTAGATATCTTTCAACAACGCATCTTCACAAAACTATACTTCCCCCTTTTGGCATTTTCAAAAGAGAAAACCAGTGTTAGAACTGTTAGCACCAAATCATAACTAAATACAAGAGTGCTTAAACACATATGGATGCAAACATGGGGCCTTCATTCATGAAGTGTAGATCACAAAAATACATGAGATGAAGTTTAACAAAGTATGATAGGGAAGAAGAAGTCTTATGTAGAATTGTAGAATTTACGAGAGATGGATTGAGATTTTGGAAATTTTGTTTGAGAAGTCTTACTTTTTCATCAAGTAGGAGAATGAGAATCGGGTGAAACGCGTTTTTATTGGGCATAATATGCACTTGTTGTTTGGCTTAGATGGACGGTCCGGATTTGTTGTTATTTTGCGTGTCCATTTTGCCAAACAGTCATCGGACTGCTCTTTAAAAAGGGTATGAAATTTAACGCACCCACTTTCTCGTTATAGCGCACCTATAAAAGAGTTGATTTTACACATATACCCCTCTTCCAAATTCTTGTTTCAGCTCCTTCTTAAAACACCACAACGACGAACGACTCCTCGCCAGTCTTTGCTCCCTCTGTCCATCTTCTACGCTCGCCAATCTCCCTCCGTCCATCTCTCGGTCTCCTTCTGGTAAACCTTCTCTCCACCTCTCTATCTTGCTACTCTATGCTTTCACTGGAACTTGTGATTCGAATTCTGCCCTTTTGCACTTAAGGTTAAGGTTTGGTCAATTTCCAACTCTGACACCAACGGTCGGCCTCGGCTTCGGCTTCCCCGTCAACCCTCCCAGCGGCTGCTTCTTCTTTCACAGATCCACCGGTCGCCTCTCCGGCGGCTGCCTCCTCCTTGACTTCCTTTGTAATTCCAACTGAAATTCTTCAGATTTTGTTCTCTGTAATTGTTGGAGTTTATTAGGGGTTCATCTTATCTAAATTGGGAAAATTTTCAATTCCCAACTAACTCATGCAATGGATTTATTAATGTAGACAACTAGGGTTTATATGTTTGATTAGAACACTCAAAAACTAATTTAGTACTCATGCAGCTTAATTACCATTGTAAGTAGTTAAATTTCCCGTTTGAATACTAGATTTAGAATAGCGAAAGATAGTGGATTGGAGAAAATCAATAGCCTATTATACATCACAGCAGCTATTGACAAAGAATGTCTTACAATTCCAGAATACAACAAGCCTCAAATTTCAATAATTCAGTAATTAATTTGTATCATTTCATTATGTCCATACATGAACAAATTGATAAACATAGCAGAAAGATATTCAACTAGTTCATAAAGCAGATTGATTACCATTGTTTGACATATATAAGAACATCCACATGTTATGTCATTGAAGTAAAATTACAGAAGAAGGTCCGTGGTCATATTTCTCGATGAAGAATATGCACTCTAAAAGGACTTTTCGGATGTAAGGGACTGATACCATCATATAAGCATGAGCTGGAATTTAAACCTAAAAAAGAGATCAGTATTCTATATTTTCTAATTGAACATAGATTGAGAGATAATTTTACATGTTTTAGTTCTGAACATTATGTCATTGGACTTGAGATTTCTGAAGGCCTTTCAAACTTGCTTTGAGTTATTTTCATCATAAGTTTTGATGCCATTTTTTTAGCTTCATGCTTAAGATATCTAATTCTGATTTGATGGGTTGAAGTCTTGCTGATTTTTTGTCTTGCCGATGTTACTTGATTTATTTTGTTAATGTAGAGCATCTGTGGCTGAGAGAAGGCGGTGATGCTGATGCATCAGACAAGCCAATTGATAGTACGTGCTGTGTTATCTAGGATGAAGAAGTTCAGAGCAATGAACAAATTCAAGCTGCTTGCTTTGAAGGTAAACAATAAATTTCAAGCTAGATTAGTGATTCTAATATGTTTTTATCAACTATTCCATCTTCTATTATATGAGCTGGCTGCCAATTCTACTCGATTTTATCAGTTATGCCGACTTCAATTTTCTCGTCCTGAAATGGTTAGGTCATCGCAGTAAGTAAAGCTATGGACAAGTAAAGCTATTAAATGCGATTTTCAACTTTTACCGCTCCGACAAATCGTCCATTATAAATAAATGGAGAAACGCGATATGTCCATGAAAATACCATGGACAACGTTTAATGGGCCATATGTTTTTCATGGATGAAAGTTTGTTGTCCATTAAAAAATATAAATGGAGTGAATAAATGGAGTGAATATCAGTTATCCCATACAGATACGTTACTTGTCCATAGTTGTGGGTAAGTAAAGCTATTAAATACGATTTTCAACTTTTACCGCTCTAACAAATCGTCCATTATAAATAAATGGAGAAACGCGATATGTCCATGAAAATACCATGGACAACGTTTAATGGTCCATATGTTTTTCATGGATGAAAGTTTCTTGTCCATTAAAACATTTTGGACAAGGTTCTTGAACTAAGATTTATGTAACATTCGGCCATTAAAAAGGTATGGACAATATTAACTTGTCCACATGTTTGTTGTGGAATTTAGCTATCTGTCCACCTTTTTTTTGTGGTCGTGTATGAACTGTTCATTCTTTTTTAACGGACGGAGGGTATGCGCTATAACCAGATCCGGGTATGCGTTAAAACAAGCCCATGTTTAAGAGTCCGTTTGGTAACTCAGTGCTGATGCTGATGCTGATCGATTGTTGATGCTGATAGTATCCGATGTTGATATTTAATTACTGGTATTGTTGCTGAAATTGAAAACTTATTTTTTGGATAAACAAAGGGGTGTTTGGTGAGACAGTTTGCTGATTTTGTGTGTATAAAATCTAATTTGACAATTTTACCCTTAAAAAATAAAAAAGATTAAAAAACAAAAAAGGGTTGTTCTTGGATCACGATTCACGAGTTCTCATCGCCATTCCTGCCTCCTCCAATCGTCGGCGTCCTCATCTCCGTTCCTGGATCACGCAACCTCCTCCAATTGCCGGCGTCCTCATCGTCGTTCTCTAATCGCAATCCCTAAGACCCTGGGCTTGCTCCTGGATCACGAGTCGCTATGGCCGGAGGACGGAGGCCAGGCAGCTCGGAAGCGAGACGTATTGTAGAAATTCCTTTTCACTGGAGGACGTTCTCCCCTTCTTCCGCTTCGACTCGTGTGATCGATCAGAGTTCTCGCCGGAATTCGAGACTATTGTGTTGGAATCCATCGGCGAGCACGCTGCTCAGAACCGAGACAGATGCAAACGAATTACAGAAATTCCGCTGAGGAGATGAAGAAACTAGAGAAGAGCCGAAACTCCGGCGAGCAATCAACCTGATAACCTCCATCATTGGCCTCTCATACTCCATCAGAGTCTTCCCGGCCAAGTGGAAGAGCTCAGCGCCGGCCTAGAAGCAACTAGGAACTGGAGGGGTGGCGGAGGCGGAGGCGAAGGGGCGACGAGCCGGCAGGCCGGCGGCAGAGCGACGAAAATCTGGAGC
Source organism: Polygonum maritimum (assembly GCA_963924305.1). NCBI lineage: Eukaryota > Viridiplantae > Streptophyta > Magnoliopsida > Caryophyllales > Polygonaceae > Polygonum > Polygonum maritimum. The sequence goes on along the minus strand of OZ002737.1, from coordinate 21,800,353 downwards.
TCGGTAATGGAGGTCGAGAGTTGGGATGCCGGTGCAGATTTGGGAAGTTGAGGTTAGGGATGGAGAAGAGAGGGGTAGGGGTAGGATAATGATAATAAGCCATGCTTATAATTTTGTGCTTATTTCCATAAGCATGGGGGGTGTTGATTATTTTTCCGATTGCTTATAAACATTAGAGTGATTATAAGCATTAGAGTGATTATAAGCACTTATATTTTTTTTTTGCCAAACAGGTATCTTGAGTGCTTTGTAATTATAAGTATTGTTGTGCTTATAAACACAGGGACTCTTAGGCTGCGCTCGTTTAGATAAACAATTGCTGATACTGATCGATTGCTGATGTTGATATAAAATGCTGATATTGTTGCTAAAATTAAAAGCTGATATTTTAGATAAACAATAGGGTGTTTGGTTTGACGGCTTGCTGATATTGTATAAGCTGGTTGTGTTTTGACAAATTTGCCCTTAAAACAATTTTAAAAACATAAAAAACAATTAAAAATGAAAAACGCTAAAACAGTTTCCCCTTCTCTTTTCAAGCGAGCCGTTCTCTGTTGGTGGTCGCACATCCGGAGCTCGTCCATCTCCGGCTCCCGCCCGCCGTCTCGGAAACCCTCCCCCGCCCCCGCAACCGGCTCCTCCACCGCTCCTCCGATGACTACGAGCTCCTCTCCCTCTCCAGGACCAGCGAGAACCCCCTGAAACGCTGCCTCACTTGGTGGGACCTCATCTGGCTCAGCTTCGGCTCCGTCGTTGGCTCCGGCGTCGTTCCGGACAGTCTACAAGGATAAAGGGACAACTAGCATTCCCCAATCGGACCATCGGCGAATTGAAGTCAGAGGAAGTGGGTGTTGTCGGAAGGGACGATCTCAACTGCTGCCAGGGCTCGGCCCCAACGGGCTTCACCAGTTTTTCAACCTCTCTTTTATGGCTGAAGAAGAACGCGGTTGAAGAAGACGAGCGAAGAAGACGAGTTTTTCAACCTCTCTTTCGTGGGGAGACAAGTCGAGAGTGGCGTTGATTCCGGGAAGAACGCGGCTGAAGAAGCTGTAGCAGAGGACGGAGAGAATCTCGAACCAGGGCTCGGCCCCAGCGGGCTTCGCCCTCGAATCGGTCAGTAGTTGCCGGCGACGGAGATGGAGAGGAGTCGAGAGTGGCCGGCGACGGAGATGTGGTGGGGAGACAAGTCGAGAGTGGCAGCGGTTGCAATGGAGAGGAGACGAGCAATGCAGAGGAGACGAGTGAAGACGAGGGGTATCGGGTGGGGGTATGCCTGGGATATTTGAGATAAGCAATTGCTGAAAAATTGTGCTGATTTCTTATAAGTATGTACCTTGTTGATTATTTTTTTTTGTTGCTTATAAGAGCATATGCAATGGTGAGGATGTTCAATCCTCTCTTGATTTTCTCTCACCTTCTATCTAGTTGACACATCACTTTATCTTTCATCCAACTCATTTTTCACTTTTCCTTTCCTCTTTCCTTTTCTCTTACTCTATTTACCCCCACAACAAAGAGGATCCTCATTTTATTTACACCTTTTCTTAATTAATCAATTCTATTAACTTAGTTCTTCAAATTATATTTATTTAACTAATTTAGTATCTACAAAAAAATGAATTGTGTAAAAATAATGTAAATTTGAACTCTCTTTATACACAACAAAAATTCTAAACACTAACTAATTTTGTAGTTTTAAGATAATCTCATATTTATTTTATTTTTAGTTAGAAAAATATAAAGTGTAAATTGAAGTGGAAGAAATAAAATGGGTGAATACTTAGATTAACACATGTCAACATATAATTTGAAGTTGTTTCCTCTTTGGCACAAGAGCCAATATGAGTAATCCTAGGTAGAAGGAGGATTACTTCCATTCCTCCTTCAAAAGAGGATCCTCTTATAATTTCTACATCAAAGAGGACATCCTCATACAGAAAAAAGAGTGTTAAGAGAATGTGCATTCCTCACCATTGCACATGCTCTAAGCAATAGTGTGCTTATAAGCATTTTAAATTTTTTCCAGCCAAACAGAGAACTCAATTGCTTATTTTACGAAATAAGCACTCAAGTTCTTACTTAAAAAACCTGAACTGCCGATCAAAAAAAACAAAAAACCTGAACCGAACGCAGCCTTAAAAAAGGCAATGCGGAACGCAGCCTGATTATTTAGGTGAGATTATTTTTTTTTGGGAAATTCCTCTTGGTACCCCCGAGGTTTCGACTTTTCCTTTTGGTGTCCCACGAATTTTTTTTTCCTTTTGGTACCCCCGTAGTTTACAAATAGTCCTTACCGTAACCAAAAGTTAATATCCACCACTTTTCCATCCAAAAAATACACATTTATGTTAAAAAAAAAGGTAAACTAATATCCTACCTATTTTCACCCATTTAATATACCTAAATGACAAAAAAATTAATTACAAGCTCAGATTGCAATTCTCAAATTGCAATTCTCAATTACAAGCTCAATTGCAATTCTCGTATTGGTAACCTGAGTATATATGTTTAATAACCTAAGTATATGTATTTTGCTAATGAATCTATACTCATTAGCAACTCCAATCAGAACCTTAGTATATATGTTTAATACCCTAATCAGTCCAAGGTTCTAACTTCAGGTTCAACAAAAAATCCAAAATTGAAATCCTAATCAGTCCAAGATTGCAATTGAGCTTACCAATCTGAGAATTGGGGGCGGAAATTGTGTTCTTCGCTCGCCAAGAGGCTCGCCTGCAGCCGCTCCGTCGCCTGCGCCGCGCTGTTGTTGCTGTCGCCTGCGCCGCACCGTCGTTGTCGTCGCCCCCTGCAGGTCACTCCCGCCCCTTTCCTGCGCCGCGCCGTCTCCACCGTCGTTCTTCGCAGCCGCGCCGTCCTCACCCCGTGAAGGTCGCCGCGTTGCCGGCGTTGTCTCCCGCTGCCGGTGTTCTTTGCAGCCGTCCCTTTCCCCTTCTTAGACCTGCGTTCTTCGTCTTTCATTTCTCAATCTCAGAGTCACAGATGAATGGAAGTGTTTTTATTATTATTTTTTTAGGTATATTAAATGGGTACCTTTTTTTTTAACAGAAATGTGTATTTTTTGGATGAAAAAGTGGTGGATATTAACTTTTGGTTAGGGTAAGGACTTTTTGTAAACTACGGGGGCACCAAAAGGAAAAAAAAAAACTTCGTTGGACACCAAAATGAAAAGTCGGAACCTCGGGGGTACCAAGAGGAATTTCCCTTTTTTTTGTTGAAATTTAGGTGAGATTATAAATACCGTAGGAGTGGCCTCAAATAGTCCCTCTCAACCCTAACCTCTCCATTCTATCAAAAAAAAAAACCCTAACCTCTCCATCTGAAGCCTCAGGTCTATCCGCAGGAAGAGAGAAGTTTGCCATCCTTGAAAAATGGCGTCGTCCGCAGCTCAAATTCACGTCTCCGCAGTGTCGCACTTGAATTCCAGCAAATCGAAGCCATCCACCTCGACGCTCAACAACTCCGTCTTCTTCGGCCAGAAGGTGAGCTCCGGGGTGCCAAAATCCGCCTTCTTGAAGCTCAAGGGCAGCGGTCGGAGTCGGAGCCGTCGCGGCGCCGGTCCTCTGAGGGTGGTGAGCGAGAAGGTGGTCGGAATCGACCTCGGGACCACAAACTCGGCGGTGGCGGCTATGGAGGGTGGCAAGCCGACAATCGTGACGAACGCCGAGGGCCAGAGGACGACGCCCTCCGTGGTGGCCTACACCAAGAACGGGGACAGGTTGGTGGGCCAGATTGCCAAGAGGCAGGCCGTGGTCAACCCGGTCAACACCTTCTTCTCGGTGAAGAGGTTTATCGGAAGGAAGATGGCGGAGGTCGATGAGGAGTCCAAGCAGGTCAGCTACCAGGTTGTTAGGGATGAGAATGGCAATGTCAAGCTTGATTGCCCTGCTATTGGCAAGCGCTTTGCCGCCGAGGAAATTTCCGCCCAGGTGATTCATCAATACCTATTATGTCTTTTTTGTTTCTTCAATTGCCTTTTCAATTCCCTGAGTTGAACTGGTTTTCAGTACATCCTTAAAGTGAGAATTTGGCAGTGAACTTTAGCATTATAATTATGCTACCCAATCATGTGATGGAAATTGCCTTGCCTTGCAGCTTATTATTGCTTATTGCTTATGCTTGTTAGCCTTTGCATTTTGTTATTGGTACTATGTATCTGAACTCTTATCTTTTGACTGTAAAGGTTTTGAGAAAGCTTGTAGACGATGCTTCAAAGTTCCTGAATGACAAAGTGAACAAGGCTGTAGTGACAGTTCCTGCATACTTCAACGATTCCCAAAGAACCGCTACCAAAGATGCTGGACGCATTGCCGGTCTGGAAGTTCTACGTATCATTAATGAGCCTACAGCTGCATCCCTGGCTTATGGGTTTGAAAAGAAGAACAATGAGACAATCTTAGTCTTTGATCTCGGAGGTGGCACTTTTGACGTATCAGGTACTCTTGCTGTTGCACCATCTTCATCCCTTTTTCCTATGCTCATTCATGCACCTATTAAGGGAATATTTTGATGTGTTTCATCCCCTTGACAAGGAGAAAGTTTGTAACCACGTGTTATGATTGCTGCAGTTCTTGAAGTTGGGGATGGTGTCTTTGAGGTGCTTTCGACCTCTGGGGATACTCATTTGGGAGGTGATGACTTTGACAAGGTTAGAGTTGGGGCTGGGATAACCAATTTTAATTCAATTAGGGTACAAATCTTTTTATACATATCGTTTCCTTCTGGTTTGGAGCTTTTATACGAGATGTTTTAAATCGAGCAGAGAGTTGTTGATTGGCTAGCGGCGGACTTCAAAAGAAATGAAGGCATTGATCTTTTGAAGGACAAACAAGCTCTTCAGCGTCTAACAGAGACAGCAGAAAAGGCTAAGATGGAGCTTTCATCTTTGACACAGACAAATATTAGGTACTGTATTCATATGCTAGTTTTTTCTTGGGGAGTTTCATCTGGCAGTGGACAAAGAAACTCTGATTCAGTATCGTGCCCCTCACCTCACGCTCTCTTCCTTGCATACAATATAAATGCAACTAACTGTTTAAGAGTAGTATGTGCACATTGAAACTCCCTTCTCCCCATTTACAGTTGCAGCTTGAACAGTTTAAATCCAATTTGTGTTTGTTGTTTTTTATTTTCTCTCTCTTCCAGACCACATTTAACTGCAATCCTGTTATGTATCTTGTTACCCGACTTCTAGTGCATTGCTTTCCTAAGCAAGCAGTTTATATTTATGACATCTGCTTTCCACTGCTTTTTATCAGTTTGCCGTTTATCACCGCTACTGCGGATGGGCCCAAGCACATTGAGACCACTTTGACTAGAGCAAAGTTTGAGGAATTATGCTCAGACCTGCTTGACAGGTAATTTGTTTGGGCTTGGTGGTATACATGGCCTATGCAATATACATGATTCAATCCTTTGCATGTTTACGATCATTGGCTGCTCAATCATGCATTGATCATGTTGCTGTTCTCAGGCTGAAAACTCCAGTACAGAATTCTCTGAGGGATGCTAAACTCTCCTTTAGTGATTTGGATGAAGTCATCCTAGTTGGTGGTTCAACCCGAATTCCAGCTGTTCAGGAGTTGGTCAAGAAGTTAACTGGGAAAGATCCAAATGTTACTGTTAATCCTGATGAAGTGGTTGCCTTGGGGGCAGCTGTACAGGTATTTATCCTGATTTTATTTTGTCTTAAAAGGGTGCTCTTGTACCTGTTGCTGGAAAATAAGTCTTGGGAATTTTGATGAATTGCAGGCTGGTGTTCTCGCTGGAGACGTGAGTGACATTGTTCTCTTGGATGTGACACCATTGTCTTTGGGCTTAGAGACTCTTGGTGGTGTGATGACAAAGATCATTCCGAGGAATACAACTCTACCCACCTCCAAATCAGAAGTTTTCTCAACTGCAGCGGATGGACAGACCAGTGTAGAGATTAATGTTCTCCAGGGTGAGCGTGAGTTTGTTAGAGATAACAAATCCATCGGTAGCTTCCGGCTTGATGGAATTCCACCAGCTCCTCGTGGGGTCCCACAGATTGAAGTCAAATTCGATATAGATGCCAATGGTATTCTTTCTGTTGCTGCAATTGACAAAGGGACAGGAAAGAAGCAAGACATTACAATTACAGGTGCCAGTACCTTGCCTGGTGATGAGGTAATGTTACTTCACAACTGCTGTAAACTACTACCTCTTTTCTCTAACATATGTCATGTTAGATATTGACACAACAAGGATTTATAATTCAACTACAAAATGTTTCAATATATTTGTCATCTATTAGAAACAAACTAATTTTTGAGCCAATGAATAAAGAAGATATGGTTGAAAAAAAATACCAATGTGTGTAATTTTGAATGATAAACCCTGCAATTCCCCCGATACTTATTCCTTGAAATTCTAGAATCAAAAGTAATTCCTTAACCAAAATATAAGGAAATGCCGTTATTTTCTGAGAGACCAGGATAAACTGATCATTTGGAAATAAATGGGTGATGCTTGCTTGTTGATTAGGTGGAAAGGATGGTGCAAGAGGCTGAGAAATTTGCAACGGAGGACAAAGAAAAGAGAGATGCCATCGATACAAAGAACCAGGCTGACTCGGTTGTCTACCAAACGGAAAAGCAGCTGAAGGAGCTAGGAGACAAAGTACCGGCCCCAGTGAAAGAAAAAGTGGAGGCTAAGCTTGGAGAGCTCAAGGAAGCAATCTCTGGTGGTTCTACCCAGGCCTTGAAGGACGCCATGGCTGCTCTTAACCAGGAAGTCATGCAACTCGGGCAGTCCCTATACAACCAACCGGGTGCAGGAGGAGGTTCACCTGATGCAGCAGGGGCTGCACCAGGTGGAGAATCCGGGCCTGCTGGACCCTCAGACAAGGGACCCGAGGGAGACGTTATTGATGCAGACTTTACTGACAGCAAGTGAGCACCATGTTAGATTATAGAGTGATGCTCTGTCTTTTGGCGTGCTGAAGGGAAAATTGCTGTTGGTGATTGATTTTTGGTCCGTTCTTGTTCTCTGAGGGCGCGCCCTGTATGTGATATATTTAGAGCCCGTTTGGAACACCATGCATTAAATTGCATTATGAATTATTTTGCATTATTTTGCTTTAAAGTTTAATTTGCATTATGTAAAATTTAAACGGCTTATTATAATGCATTATCTATAAAAAGTGTGTTTGGCAAAACATGAAATGAAAACTATGATTTTGTGCTTGTCATCGTCCTTAACCTCAAACCCCAAAGCTTCAACGCTTTACTGAGTACAATTGCTTCTCTGTACACCTTGAATGATGGCTCCGGCAAGGCGAAATCAAGTTGGCGTTGATGGAACTGCCGAGAAATTGCAAGACAATTGACCATTGAATTCTGAAAATTATCGAGATTTGATCAGCGGAAATTTAGGGTTTACGTAACCCAATTTGGGGCTTTCCACAAATCCACCCAATTCAGCCCAGATCTAAAGGGAAAAAGTTCCGTTACCATCTTTCAACTCCCTTCCGCAACCCAGATCCAACAGGTGAGGGTCAATGGCTCCAAGAAGGCCTTTCAATGTTTAATCTATCATCTACATAAGAAATTGCAAAGGGTCTCTCTTATGCTAAAATAATCTAGTAATGAAAAAGGTGGTAGTAGAAACAAGGATGCAGGGTATCCGAAAAGTACAATTGTTAGGCATTTGCTAACTAGAATGCTACTGTAAGCATTTGCTACAGTAAGCATAAGAGAGATGTATCGGGGAAGACGATGGCCTTCTCCATCAACTCCCCATAATGCTTTTTTCTTCTTTTAAAATAAACAAATGACACCAAACAAACTTTATATATTTAATATATTATGACAAGTATAATACATTTTAAGGCATTATAGTTGGGTATCCAAACGGGCCCTTAGAGACGGGAACGATAAAATGTTTTCTATTAGAATTGGCCTGGAGGATGGTGATAAGTGAAGTGCACGATGAGGGGTTTCGGGGCAAAATTTGGAGCAAACACTCTTGAGGATTTTTGACGTTGCCTAGGTTTTGTTCTAGTCACTTTTTATCAAGAACTTGTGCATAATTTTTTCCAATTAAGTACTCCATAAATATCCATTTGCACAATTGTTATATCACTCCCCCTTAGGTTCGGTCGGTCCGGATTCTTTATCCCATTATTCTATTTACATGTCTCATTTGCATGCCTTTTCAATTTGATTGGTCAATATAAATCTACTATAATACAGTATAAAGCGGAATCTATGTCTTTGTTAAAAATTGCGTCACCTCATCAAATTTGAATAAAAAATTGTTTTATTTTAAGATTTAGTAACAAAATAAAATTATTAGCCAAAAATTAATAGGATTGTGCACTATAATTGGATCACATATCATAATAGAAAATTATGTTAGCTAGAATCTCTATACATATTTTTCCGTATCAAGGGATCAACTTTTGATAAGGATGGAAAATTATTAACCAATTAAGATCTCATGGAAATTATCTTTTGCACAAATGTCATATGATTTATATCTTTTAATGTACACTTTAAAAATATGAGGATGAAAAATTATCTTTTACACACATCCCATATAATTTATATATTTTAGTTATTAAAATAATCCTCATATAATTAATATGAGCATATGATCATTGAAAACAATGGTCATTACCCGTACATGGTACGGGTCTTACACTAGTTATTTTATTAAAGCAAAAGCAATTTGAAAGTACTTTTATCATATATGAGTCAATGAGATTTAAGGGACATATAAATGGGACATAGGATCCGGACTGCTTTACGTTGGTCTTCGTCCATGTTCGTCCGAAATTTTAAAAATTTCATAATAATTCATTACTACTTTACAACATATATATGCCCGTCATGGATGTCCGAAATTTTAAAAAATTACTAATAATTCATCTATACTATTATAGTATAAATCGGATTCAATGTCTTCACAAAAATTTGCGCCACATGTCATTTCTATAATAAAAAAATCAGTTGGGCCCTCCGTTATACAAATGAGGTAGTTAGAATTTCATATAATCTTATTGCATGAAAAAATACTTAAAAATTACCGAAAAATTATGAAATATCCCGAAATTATGAATTGTCTTTTACCAAGAATTAGTTGTAATCTTTTAATAAATATTATTATTTAATATAACAGGATCTTATCATAAAAAAAAGGAATATTGATATAGTCTAATTATTCAGTTTTTAAAAATCCAAATTATATTTCAAAATTATTAAAAAAATATGAAAAAATAATTTTAGAATTGTATTTTCCAATTTTATCTTAATCTTTATTAAATAAGAATACTTATTAAAGAACCGATGAAGATAAAATTCGGAAAATACAGTTCTGAGATTATTTTCTCGGATTTTTTTATAATTTTGAAATAAAACTTGGATTTTTTTTAAAAACAAATAATTAGACTGTATTTATATTTTCTAATTTCCTACTTACTAAATTTAAATTTCTTATCTTTTCAAACAACCAATGAAGATAAAATCATGTAATAATCTTTGAAGTCATATCCATATCTATATGTATAGGATTAATTTCTATTTAACAATATACCTCTATTATTTCCTATCAAAGAAGTTCATGAAACATAACTATATTAAATTTGGTTTATAATCACATTACACGTACATGGTACGAGGGTTAAACTAGTTACTACTTTACAACATATATAGGCTTGTTTGGTATTTGCTCAAGATAGGCTTTCTTATCAGGGTGGGTTCTCCCCTTTGGTTGATGATTACAGTAGGACTTCTCATCAATGCAATGGTCAGATTTGAGAATTTTCTTAACAGCATTGTCACAATTCCTAATTAATCCCCAAAACCATCTCCTATAATCAACACTTGTATCCCAGACCACCATTCGCCTCACCACATAGTCATCAAATTTACTCAAATGCAATTGTTCACGGATTTTATGGTTCAAGATTGAAAGAAAGAATGGAGTACACCTCTGGATCTTTTCGAAGGGGCTCCAATGTAAGTCACACCCTTAGTGGTTTCATTCACCGCCCGCTCCTTCCTCCCTAAATAAGGGTTTGGATTGTATCAACGCCTTGATAGTTTTTGGAGAGGGCTTTTGGCCCTGGGGTTACCTCCGCCATCATCACCCTTCACATAGTCAGGAACGAAGAGGAATCGTTCCTTACCCGCTTCCCCTCGCCCTCTGCTCTTCCCCTTTTGTAAGTTGTTGGATAGTCTTTGATGAGGTGTAGATTTACCAGAGCAACTGATGATTTCAATTTGTTGGCTTTCTCATGCCGAAATTCATTCTTCTTGTCAAACATTCCCCTAGATTTGTAGATTGATTTGGAGTTTTTCTCTTTCTTTGGGGGGATAGGTATGAGTACACAACCTAGGGTTTTCGTATTTAAGCAAATACGAAAAAGCCCTTGGGGTTACCTCTTACTACATATCCACCTATTCTAATCATTGTGCTAAGAGAATAATTTTTACTTTAAAGGAAAAACAAACAAAAAATATAAAATTATGCATTTGAATGAAATATGTGCATTAAATATACTTCGTACAAAACATTTTAAAACTACATATATAGATATAAATGGTTTTTTCATTAATTATTATGAATATGTAATTTCACATTACATAATTTTGTATGTATATTACATAAATTACAATCCTCTTTTGAGAAAAATAAACATTTTTAGGGCCCGTTTGGTATTCAACGGAAAAAACGTAAACGAAATGGAATGGAATGAAAACGAACCTAGTCCACATTAGCATCATGATACATGATGAGTCACCTCAATTTTCATTCAAAAACTACCGCAAGCCCATTCATGGCAGTCAATTTGTTTCTCTAATCTAAGGGTGGGGTAACAAAACACCTCAATCATTCCCTTCATCCCTTCTCTAGACACACAAATTTCAATGTTTCAAATTATAATATTTTTTCCAATTAATGTATAGTGACCCATAATTGGACTAGGTTCATTTCCATTCCATTTCCGTTTCGGCCGTTGGATACCAAACGGACCCTTAGTCCTAATACGGAAATAAGGAATTCATTTTTCCTTATAAACTATGGAATCACTTTTTTATTCACTTTTTTGTGCTCATTCATGTATCAATTGCTCTATATTTCTACTTTATTCACTTTTTTATGTTCATTCATGTATCAATCGTTTTACATTTCTAATACAATAGTTTTTCTTTTAAATGATAACTTTTTTTTATTCATTTTTTTATGGTCATTGTTTAATATAATAGTTTTATTCATATTTTGATATAGATAATAGTTTTATTCACTTTATTTAAATGATCACATTTTATGCCCATTAATGTTTGATGAAGGCATTGAATAGCCCATCATGTACACAAAAATATAGATAGTATAGATAGATATAGATATAGATGGATAGATATGCTTCATTTTTAAAACATGGCTATGGAAATAGCACATGAAAATCCCTCAACGCCGGAAAAATAGCCGTGGTAGATATTCGTTCAAGGAGAGTAAATAAATAGTTTTTGATACCGCTTATCGATTTCAAACTTTAGAATTTTCCTCCATTCTTTCTCTTCGCATGGGGGAGAGAAAAAAAGAGAAAATCGGATATTGAGAGGAAGAAGAGACAGAGAATGATGGAGGGTTTTCTCGTCTCTTAATCCAATTTACCTCTCTTCAAACAATATATATATATGTATATTGTAATTTTTTAAATAAAGATGTAAGTGTTTTTGCTTGTTCCCTTCGTCGGTAAATTATCTCTTATTATTGACATTGTTGATAACTTTGGTGATAAAAGTTCCTAGCTAATATTGATTATTTAGAGATTTAATGTAGAATTATCTATTCAAAATACTCCATATAATGAGATCAATGTACGTACATACTATGAAGAGCATAGCAATAAATAATTAATATAAGTGCCAAATTTTGTTTGATAGATTTAAATCGGGCTCTGCGTATTTTGTTAAGTTTATGAATTGTTTAAGAGTTTGCAGATAAATATAATAGTAGAATAATCTGCAAATTCGGGGATAAACAGAGTTTTGGAACATAAAAGAAGTGAGGGATGGCGGCAGAGGAAACAAGCAACAACAGCAACACGTGGTGGCCAAAGACATCACAACATGCGACGAACAGGATAAAGTTCTATTGCAGTCACGGCGGGATGATATTGCCGAGGCCTTGCGACGGACACCTCAAGTACGTCGGGGGCGAAACCCGCGTCATTAGCGCACCCGGAAGCGTTTCATTCTGGGATCTGATGAGAAAGATAAACAGCATGTTCGAAGGGGACTACGTGATCAAGTACCAAATAGGGCCCGAGGAGCTGGACGCGCTGGTGTCGGTCAAATCCAACGAGGACCTGTGCTACATGCTGGACGAGTACGACCGGCTCGAGAGAGGCGGCGCCTCCAGGCTGCGGACCTACCTGTTCCCGTCGAGGCCGTTGGTGGGCGAGTGCCCCGCCGCCCCTCTGCAGTCGCTGGAGCAGCGCTACGTGGACGCGCTCAACGGGGTGGTCCGCCCTTCCTCCTCCGTGATGGTGGGCGGGCGGCGCCCCATGAGCCGCCTCAAGTCCATGTGCTCCTCCCCCTCCGAGAGCTCGACGCCGTGCTCGCTCTCCCCTCGCAGCGTCGCGCACAGTGCTGCGTCCTCCACCCACGCGGACACGGCCGCCTCCGCCTCTTTCATCGGGAAGCTCAGCGGCATGACCCGCGTCCATAGCTCACCCAGCCTCTGCGGGCTTAATAACAGCGGCAACGAGAGCGGCGGCCACCTCGTGTACCAACCCGGTGGCGGTGGCGGTGGGGGAGGCTACCCGGGCGGCGGCGGCCATCACCCGCACCACCGCCACTACGATGCTACACCGCCTTGGATGTCCCCCGTTCGAGATGACTATGCAAGAGTTTCGGTGATTACCAACCATCCTCCCCCTCCCGCCAATATTCACGCTACTTCGACGACTCACTGCCATCCCTTCCACAAAGGCGGAGGCGGAGGGCACAGTCGGTGGGCCCACCCCGGTCCATCGTATGCAGTCGGTGTCTACGCAAATAGGCCCATAACCGCTCACAGCGAGTCCCGTGGGATTATATGGGAGTGAGCTAGGTAGCTAGGCTTCTCTTATACAGTATAATTAAGCTGGTCAGGGTGAAAATGTACGTACACAAACCTTTATATTAGAGGCGCCAACAAATTGAGGGTGTCTAAATGTAGTTTTGTATATTTCCAGGCCAATTAACTATAATCAATACTAGTCCGTCTCTACTCGATCGGGACATGCACGTACTATACGTACGTACTAATATTTACTATTTTGATTGGGAGTCTAGATATGCTACAACTCTCTATTTTTCCCAGTTCCACCCTCCCTACGTGTAAGTTGAGTAGTTTATATTTCGATTGTTTTTCTTCACCTATTCGAAATCTTTTGGCTCTTGCGAGTTCCAGGCTGTGTACGTGTGTTCATTATATATACAACTGGTCAATTCTGGAAGTTCTGTGCAAGTCGATCCTTTCCGTGGTTTATTATGGGATATGTAATGCGACATTACTCAATGTGGGATGGCATAGTGAAGCTTTGAGAAAAGCAAAAAAATGACCCTAGATATTAAAAATTATGCAAACTTTGTGTCTTTGTTTCCCCAATCTCTATATACAGGTCGGTGGATTTATAATCTATGTGTTGATGTTACTGACTGGATGATCACGTTGACCCATGATGATACATATATGAATCAATATGGATTTGCCAATTAAAATCCAACAATTATATATACCGTCAAATTAGGAAGACATATAAGTGATCCTTTGAATAATGTTCTTGTGCATGATCGATCATGTTTAAGTTGGTGTGTACCTCAACTACTTAATTACACCACCAGGTTCCTCTTTCTTGTGATCCTTTGAATAATGTTCTTGTGCATGATCGATCATGTTTAAGTTGGTGTGTACCTCAGCTACTTAATTACACCACCAGGTTCCTCTTTCTTGTGATCCTTTGAATGCTCTTGTTCTTTGTTAATGCCTGCTGATCCACAATCAATGCTCATCAGCGTACGAGACATGCGCATTTCACCCGGCGGCATAGGATGGCATTTGATTCCTGACTTGTCAAGCTCCTTCCTACCGTCCTGACCAGGCGCGGGGCGTACTGGGGGCGGTGGCTCTTTGCGAGCGAAACAACAACACCACCATGAACGCCACCCGCAGAAGCCTCCCCCGCCCTCATTGGCTCTCCGTCTCTCAAAGCATCTTGATCTTGGAGGGCCACAGCAGATGGAGCAACAGTCTGGTTCTGCATGTGCTCCATTTGTTTTGTTGGCTGTTTCACGAGCCCGGGGACTATCACAGCAAAATATAATCACGTTGTTTTCCTGTCATGTCACAAGAATGAACGAGATTATACACTGGCTGTTAGGGTAGGATACAAATAGTGTTGACTATTAAATCTACATATAACTAAACCCTAAACACTAACTAATCAGTAAGGAATGAACGAGTATAAAAAATTACCGAAAGACAGTCGAAGCAATTGCAATCACAGTGGCAGCAATCAAAATCGCAATCGAATTCACAGTCCCAGCAATCACATTCACAATCGCAGTCGCCACATTCACAATCGCAATCCCCACAATCACAATCGATGTCATTGGACATTATCACTTGCTTTCTTCTTTCTTTCTTTCTCTCTCTGTCTTTTAAGTATGATCGTACTTGTTCAAAGAAAAGGCCTTTCTTTCTTTCTTTTGTTTTTTTTTTCCTGGTAGAATCACTTCTTCAAACAAAAGGCCGTGGTTTTATATAACATGGAAAATTATCAACGCTCAAGTTAATGCGAGGATATATAATGAAAGGACTTCTAGCTAGGATATTATGGGCGGGTAAGATTCCGCTATCAATTAGGTAAGTGTATCTCTTATCTTATTTATGTTTATATCTTATTTATTAAGCATGTTCCATATTTATTATGTTTTTATCCTTTTATTTATTGAGAAATTTCGGATGATACCCCTGAGTTTTGTGCTTTTTCGGATGGTGCCCACAAAAAAAAGTTATTCCGCCATATACCCTTGAGGTTTTGGAAATTTCCGCACCGTGCCCAAAATTCAAAAAATTAACACTTTTCAATCTTTTCCGTCAGCTCATGATTAAAAAAAAAGAAATTGAAATTTAAAGGGTAAAAAAAAGGGCAAGCGACGTGTGGGTTTGGGGTCCCGTCTGGCCGTCTCCCACAAACACGAGAAGGAGGCGACGAAGGTCTCCGGCGAACGAAGGGCTCCAGCGAGCAACTGTGAGTTGTGCGGCGGCGACCACCATCGACTCGAAGGTCTGTGCGGCGGCGGGAGCTTGAATTAGGGCTGGACGACAGCTGGTGCCCGACGGGGGCTGGACGACCCACTAGAAAAACAGCCTTGCCTTTCAGACCCAAATGCTCAAACCAGCCATTTAATTTGGAGGACTCCCATTTTCCTCCAACCACAAGAAGGCTTTTTGTCGGGTTCGCTTCCACCGCCTTTCTCGGTTTGACATCACAGGGCTTGGCTTTAGCCGAGGAAGGAAACCGATGGTGGTCCGATGGTCCTCTTCAAACGCCCACGGTTGACAATAGTAAGGCCTCCAAAACCCGAATTTCGTTAGGCCGGATAATTAACATCCAAGGTGTAGACCAATGATTTGTGTTTGTAGAGATTGCAAATGAGGAGACTGGAACAAGGTCTTTCTTGTTGAAGGGCATCTACATTGCAGATATAGGAACCAAGGGGAGAATGTATAGGCTTTACAAGTATGCGTTCGATCTATTGGCAATGGGAGACTTGATCGGACAAGACGCATGGCCTTACATTAGACGCTACCTTCGCCTCAAATCCACCTTCATGTACTATGATTTCGACAAGGTCATCTCTGCAGCTCAACTCGACGATAAGCAACCTCTAACCGACCTAGCTAACAGATTGTTCAACAATTTTGAAGAGGTAATAGACACTTTATTACTAACTGAATACCTTCTATTGCTTGTTTCCTTTGAGATAACTTCGAACATTTTTGAATCAGCTTTTAGTGGATGTGAAAACCCATGATCTTCCAAACACACAATCATGCTACAAAGACACAACTGGGATCTGTTGGGCCTCATAAAATCAAGCCGTTAATCAAGAGAGGAGAAGCCAATCAATAGCATTCAAATTGATCTCCCAAAAAGGAAGGAGATAATCTTGGGCATTTATAACAAATATCCTCAACAATTATGAAGAAAGAGGCAAGATCTTCGGCATTTATTCAACCTTTGACCAACGGTCAGATTGACCAAATCAATGGCCGGAAATTGATAGAGCATATAGGTTGTAGTATTTAGGACATGTTTTGATTAGTTTTTCATGCATTTTTAGGTAGATTTTCCTTTATTTCGTAGTGTAGCCTTAGTGTTGGAAGTTTCGGAATCTACACTCGTTTGGTTGATATTTGCAGATATGAGTGATCGAGTGCCGGATCATGGTGATGGTGAACATGGAGGTGAGCTTGAAGGTGCCTAAGGAGTGTGCAAGGATGAAGGCCAAGGAAGAAATCAAGTGCCCAAAGTGTTAGAAGAGTCTCGAGCTTCAGGTGTTGAAACGCGGGCAGATCTTCAAGAACTCGGCCGCGCTTCAGAGCATCAGACCGCGCTTTGACATCTGGCGTTCAGGAGTGAAAACGCGGGGTGACAAGCAAAGCGCGACCGCGCTTTGGTGCATGACCGCGCTTCTGCTCGCGTGTCCGGAAACATGATATTTTGTATTGGGCTTGGGCTTTTGGGCAAAGACTTGTTTTGGTTGTTATTTTTTGAAACCTCTTAGACATATTTTTGGATATTAGCTTCTAGGTTTATATTCTCATAACTCTTGACTTTGAGAATCATTATCATCATTATTGTTGTTGAAGCTTGAGAAGAACAAGAAACCTCTTTGGAGAATTGTAAGCTTTTCAATGTCTTTGAACAACTAAACCTCTTTTGCTTAACTAATTAATTGAAGTTGTGGATTAAGTATTATTGTGAGATTTGATTGTTCTTAATTTACCTTGATTAGATTGTTTTCTCTATGCTTGATTGAATAAGTTTGATTTAGGGTTTTGTTAGATTGGCCATCTAATTGAATCTCTATGTTGAATTACAACTAGATCTTTCTAATTACCGGTCGGTGTTAATTAGATCATAAGTAGAACCTTTAATCAATCTAGGACTGGTAGGACTAGTTGATTAGAGAAGAGAATTCATTCGCATGTTATTTGGATGTCTGGTTGCTCTGAATACATGTTTCTATTGATACTTGAATCTTAATGCTGTTGTCAAATTGAATCTAGGAGGTCTCTTAGGTTATTTGATCATTAGGGTTGTTAGTATCGGTCGGGCTAATAACTAGAATTGAAGTAGGATAATAATTCCATGAAATTGGGTTATTAGAATTCCGCAATAGATTGGTCAAGGTAAAAAGAGAATTTTGATAATCGATGATCAATAATCGAATTCGCAATGGATATTAACTGGTTAAGCATACTTCTCCCATATTTGAGTACTCAATCTTAATTTTGCATGTTAAACTTCTTAGTTAATAGAATCACCTACAAAAACCCCCGTTTTACATTCATCTGAGTATCCAAGTTAAATATATAAAAACACAAGTCTCTGTGGGATCGACCCTTACTTCCCTACTACATTCCTAGTAGGTAGTTTGGATTATTTTGATAGGTATTAAGGCGACTAAAATACCGTTATCAAATTGGCGCCGTTGCCGGGGACTTCGTCGTCTTTGTGTATTTAATTTGTTTACTTTGTCTGGTATGAACCTGTCATATGGTTCATACCCGTGCTACTAACTCTTCACCCTTGTTGTTTGACGCAGATATTGACAGGACTTTATTCAGGTTGAGGAAGGAGATTCGCAATTCCTTTCACGCGCTGCCTTTTGATTCTGAATCTGAGTTTGACGGGATGGGTGACGGTAATTTGGATGCTGTGGCACAGACTTTGAGGCAGCTGACTGCACCGGATCTGACCCAACAACCGTTGGAGGTGCAATTCCCTGAGCTGGCCGATGGAGTCAATTTTGAGCTGAAGTCGGGGTTGATCCACCTTCTTCCCAAGTTTCATGGGTTGAGTGGAGAAGACCCTAATAAGCACCTAAGTGAGTTTCATGCAGTCTGCTCAAGCATGAAGCCTAGAGAGGTCACTGAGGATCAGATCAAGCTGAGGGCTTTTCCTTTCTCGCTCAAGGATTCAGCCAATGACTGGTTCTATTATTTGGCACCTGGGAGTATTGACACCTGGCACAAGATGAAGAAAGCATTCTTGGAGAAATACTTCCCAGCTACGAGGTCTAACAATATCAAGAAGAGCATCAGTAATATTGAGCAGGCACCTACTGAGACCTTGTACGAGTATTATGAGCGGTTCAAGAGGTTGATTGCTAGCTGTCCTTATCATGGTTATTCTGACGAGGATCTCATCTTGTATCTCTTTGGAGGTCTTCTGGATGATGAGAGAAGAATGGTTAATGCTGCTTGTGGAGGTTACATCCTCAATAAGACCCCTGCAGGAGCATTCCAACTATTTGATGAGCTTTCTGAAGGTTCACGGCAATTCAACAAGTCTACCAGATCAGTTAGTTCTGCAGTTACTCAGTCATCTTTGCATGAGGAAGTTTCAGAGCTGAAGAATATGGTGAAGCAGCTCACAATGTCTGGTGGGAAACAGCAGGTTAAGGCATGTGGAATCTGTTTAGATGTTATGCACCCAACAGATGCTTGCCCTACACTCCAGGAGCCGCAAGCTGAAGTTAATGCAATGGGTGGATATGGTCCACAAAAACAGAGATATGATCCCTTCTCTAACACTTACAATCCTGGATGGAGGGATCATCCCAGCCTTCGATATGGAAATCCCAATCAGCAGCAGCAGTACAATCAACAAGGTGGTCAACCTGCTTACAGGCCTCCTTTCAATCCGAAGCCTCAAGCACCTGCTTCAAACTCGATGTCAACAGAGGACATGATTCGGGCTCTTGCTCAGAGTGTGACTACGATACAAGGTTCCATGACCCAGTTTCAGCAAGAGACCAAGTCAAGTGTCCAAAATTTGGAGAAGCAGGTGAGCCAAATTGCTAATGCTGTAAGCAAGTTGGAGGCCAAGGATTCTGGTAAACTGCCGTCTCAAACCGAGCTCAACCCGAGGCAGAATGTGAATGCTATAACTTTACGATGTGTTAAAGTGCTTGAAGATGCCCCGGGAAAAGCTCATCATGCTATTCAAGAAGAGAAGCCCTTGGAAGAAGAGGACGCAGGAGAGAACTCCAATTCGGGTGTTCAGCTTCGAGAACTCGGGCAAGACAGTCAAAACGCGCCCGCGTTTTCAGGTACCAACCCGCGCTATGCCTCCTGGGAAGAATCCTCAGAAACGCGGGCAGGTACAAGCCAAAGCGCGCCCGCGCTTTCAGGTGGTATCCCGCGCTTCTCCGCCCGAGTTTCAGGTCCCGAAACGCGGCCACAGACAGGCGAAAGCGCGCCCGCGTTCTCGAGTCAGCCCGCGCTTCCGATCGCAGAGGCGACTTCTCCCAAGTCTTCTCCCGAGTCGTCACCGACACCTCATATTTCACTTCCACCTTTTCCAGAGGCTCTCAAACGGACCCGAAAGCTTGAGAACGACAAGGAGCTATTCGAGACATTTAGCAAGTGCGAGGTAAACATCCCACTACTCAAACTCATCAAAAGTATTCCTCGCTATGCTAAATTCTTGAAGGAGCTCTGCACAATCAAGAGAACTCAAAAGCTGAAGGGACAACAGAAGGTCAAAGTGAGTGAACACATCTCAGCTGTGTTTCAAAGGCGTATGCCCAAGAAATGCGGAGATCTAGGTATGTTCACTATCCCATGTGTGATTGGTGAAACCAAAATTGATAAGGCCATGCTAGATTTGGGTGCTTCCATCAATGTTATCCCTTATTCTCTGTACAAATCTCTTGAGCTTGGACCTTTGCATGATACTAGAGTTGTGATCCAATTAGCTGATAGATCTAATGTGTATCCTAAGGGTATAGTTGAAGATGTGCTTGTTATGGTTGATAAATTGATTTTCCCTGCTGACTTCTATGTGCTAGATATGGAACATGATAAGCATGCCTCACCTATTCTTTTGGGTAGACCTTTCTTGAAGACAGCTAAAACTAGGATTGATGTTTGTAGTGGATCTCTCACCATGGAATTTGATGGGGAAAGGGTAGAGTACAATATCTATGATGCTATGAAATACCCTGCTGATGTGAACTCTTTGTGTGCAATTGATGTGATTGAACCTCTTGTTCAAGAAACCTTTAATGTGAATGGCATGCATGAGTTGCAATCTGCTCTTGAAAATTCTTTGGTGAAAAATATGCTGGATTTTGAGCTTAATGCTAACCTGCAGGAAATTGTGGCTGAGTTGAACACTCACTATGAGCGTCCACTCTTACCACCGGGCTCCAAGCCCATGCTACTAACTTTGCCAAGCGAGCAGCTTGTTCCTTCTGTTGTGCAGGCCCCAGTGATAGAGTTAAAGCAACTTCCGGATCATCTTAAATATGCCTTCCTAGGTGATGGAGAGACCTTACCGGTGATCATTTCTAACAAACTCACGAAGGATCAAGAACATCGGTTGATTGAGGTTTTGAGGGAGCATAAAACCGCCATAGGATGGACTATTGCAGACATCAAAGGAATTAGCCCCTCTACATGTATGCATAGAATCTTATTGGAGGAAGAGGCCAAGCCCTCAAGACAACCTCAAAGGAGGTTGAATCCGCCAATGATGGAGGTGGTGAAGAAGGAGGTTCTCAAACTTCTCCAAGCAGGCATGATATATCCCATCTCTGACAGTCAGTGGGTGAGCCCTACCCAAGTTGTTCCCAAGAAGGGCGGTATTACAGTCAAGGAAAACGAGCAAGGTGAATTGATTCCCACCAGGATCCAAACCGGGTGGCGTGTGTGCATCGATTACCGCAAGCTCAATGCGGTTACTCGGAAGGATCACTTCCCCTTGCCCTTCATTGATCAAATGCTCGAGCGACTCGCTGGTCGCCCTTTCTATTGCTTTTTGGATGGATATTCCGGATATTTCCAAATAGCCATTGCACCTGAAGATCCAGAGAAGACGACGTTCACTTGTCCGTTTGGTACTTTCGCATACCGAAGGATGCCATTTGGGTTGTGCAACGCGCCTGCCACTTTCCAAAGGTGTATGGTTAGTATCTTTTCTGAATACATAGAGCATTTCATTGAGGTTTTCATGGATGATTTCACCGTACATGGGGATGACTTTGATTCTTGTCTAAATCACTTGACACTTGTGCTTAAAAGATGTAAGGATACTAATCTTGTTCTAAATTCTGAAAAATGTCACTTCATGGTTGAACAAGGAATAGTATTAGGTCATATAGTGTCCGCTAGGGGTATTGAGGTCGATAAGGCAAAGATTGAAGTAATTCAATCCTTGCCTTATCCTACTAATGTCCGCGAAGTGCGTTCTTTTCTTGGACATGCAGGTTTCTATCGCAGGTTCATTAAAGACTTTTCAAAGACAGCTTCACCTCTATGTGATTTACTCAAGAAGGAGACCGCCTTTGATTTTGGTGATGAGTGCAAGAAGGCTTTTGATGAGCTGAAATTACGTCTCACCACCGCCCCTATTATCCAAGCCCCGGATTGGTCTCTACCCTTTGAGATCATGTGTGATGCCAGTGACTATGCAGTGGGGGCAGTATTGGGGCAAAAGGTTGGGAAGGCGTCCCATGTGATCCACTATGCCTCCATGACTCTGAATGAGGCGTAGAGGAACTACTACACCACCGAGAAGGAGCTATTGGCAGTGGTGTTTGCTTTGGAGAAATTTCGGTCTTACTTGCTAGGGACCAAGGTGATTGTCTACACCGATCATGCAGCCCTTCGTTACTTGTTGATGAAGAAGGAAGCTAAGCCCCGATTGATACGATGGATCTTGTTATTGAGTGAGTTCAACATTGAGATCAAGGACAAGAAGGGGGCTAAGAATGTAGTAGCGGATCACCTTAGTCGCTTGACATGTGAAGGGGAGAGCGATCTACAAGTTTCACCTATTCGAGAAGAGTTCCCGGATGATACCTTGTTCGCAGTGCGTGTTGTTCAGCCTTGGTATGCAGATTTGGTGAATTTTCTCGCTGCGGGTGAGCTCCCTTCGGTCTTGACCAAAGCCCAAAGAGACAAGCTTAAGAGTGAAGCAAGGTACTATGTGTGGGATGATCCATATCTTTGGAAGCATTGCGCAGATCAGGTCATTCGTAGATGTCTTCCCGAGAATGAGGTAACCTCTGTTTTGACCTTTTGTCATTCATATGCTTGTGGGGGGCATTTTAGCGCTAGAAAGACTGCTAGGAAGGTGTTGGATGCAGGATTTTATTGGCCTACCATCTTTCGGGATGCAAACGCCTTTTGTAAATCCTGTGACTGATGCCAACGAGTCGGGAATATATCCCAGAAAGATGAGATGTCCCAATCTCCCATGATTTTTTGTGAAGTTTTTGATGTTTGGGGCATTGATTTCATGGGACCTTTTCCTAACTCTTTTGGGAACTATTATATTTTGTTAGCGGTGGACTACATTTCCAAGTGGGTGGAAGCGAAGGCCACCCGTACTGATGATTCCCGAGTTGTGGCAGATTTCTTGAAGACTCACATCTTTAACAGATTTGGGATCCCTAGAGCTTTGATTAGTGATAAAGGAACTCATTTTTGTAACAAGACGGTGAGTGCACTTTTGAGGAAGTACCATGTCACCCACCGAGTCTCCACAGCGTACCACCCCCAAACAAATGGTCAAGCCGAGGTGTCCAACCGAGAGGTCAAGTCCATTCTTGAGAAGACGGTGTCACCAAACCGGAAGGATTGGAGTATCCGGTTAGACGATGCACTTTGGGCCTATAGGACAGCTTACAAAACACCGATTGGTATGTCCCCTTTTCGGTTGGTGTTTGGTAAGGCATGTCACCTTCCAGTGGAGATCCAACACAAAGCATATTGGGCGGTGAAGCATTGTAGCATGAAATTGGATGAGGCCGCCGCTGATGATGATTCTGCAGGTGATGAGGACTTTATTGCTGAGGAGGAGCTCGAGCCAGAGCTTGGTGGTCAGGATGAGGATGCTGTCGCACAGGATGTTCAGGATGTGGGTGGTTATCCTCAGGGCCAGTTTGACTAGTTGGTGAGCATGATGGGAGGACTCACTACTCAGATGACTCAGTTCAGGGCCCATGTTGATCAGAGATTCGATTACCAGGAGCAGAGGTTAGACCATTACAGGCAGTACCATGACGAGTAGCTCCATCAGCTTCACGCTCGCATGGATGGGTGGACTCAGGAGGGTGGATTCCCAGCATATCAGTATTACCCATATCCGGGCTATCCATAGCAGTTCCCACCACCACCTCCACCGGAGTAGATGCCACTTCCTTCCTATTTGGATGACTCGGTTAGTCTTTTCTTCTTCTTTCTTTTCTTTTACATTGGGGACAATGTAAAGTTTAAGCTTGGGGGAGGGGATTATTGGTTGAGTCGTCTCATCTTGCATTCATATAGTTGCATTTGCATGTTTAAATTATAGTTTTGCATCGATTAAAATTGAAAAAAAACAAAAATGAAAAAAATCAATCTAAAATCACAAAAAATTGAAAAATTGAAAAATCACAAAAATATTGCATGATAGGAACCAAATGTCCCTACTTGTCCACTTGTCTCTCTAAGTTAAGAGTATTATCTAACCCATGACTAGCTTGTTGGTTGAAGTTTCCTTGGATTGAAGCATGATTCTTAAGTTATTAATCTTGATTATAGGATTGAGCATGCATAAGAAGTTGAAATTTTGGATTGTTTATGAAGTTCTAGACATTTATGCCTTGTGAGATTATTTTGAGCCTTCTATTGCATATTTGCATATTTTCTTGAGTGTATCACTTTGATTGCTAGCTCTAGAACTTGCGTTTAGATATCTTTTTCAAGGCTACATTACATGATTTGAATCCATGACATTAAAATGATTGAGGCATTTTTATTAGCTCATTATATCCTTATCTACCTTATGCATGATCCTTTGTTTGATAGCCCTATTCTTGAGCCTATAGCCCTATTTTGTAGCTCCACAAAAATTTCCTAGCCTTGATGAGCTTGACCCTTTCCGGGAATTAGGATTTAGCTAGGGTGTTTTTGTGTAGTTGATGATGATTCTTGGGAGAGTTGGTTGGAAAGAAAGAATTTATGTTGAGTTGAAAGAAAAAAAAAAAAAAAGATAAGGAGTTGAAGAAAAAAAAATGAATGATGAAAAGAAAAAAAAAAGTGTTTGATTGAGGTAGAATAAAAATGTGAAATCAAGTTGAAAAGCCTCAAAGTGAGTTGAAAAAGAAAAAATGAGCAAAAGTGTATAAAGAAAAGTGATGGAGAAAAGGGAATCAAGTTGGTGAACATATGAAAGTGAAGTGGTTAAAGGTTGGGTAGTTAGCTAGTTCTAGTTCCCGGTTTTAGCACCACATGACCAAATATTTCCCTACCTACTTGTGTATACCTTGGCCCCATTACAACCCTTTGAAAAGTCCTCATGATTTTTGTTGTGTGTTTGATCATTCGTAGTGGAGATTTAGAACACTGATGCAAGCCTATGGTAGTCTAGCTTTCAAAGTTGATTTTGAGTGAAACACATATCCCTTAAACACTTGAGTGAGAGTGCAAAACACATTACCTTGGTGAGGTCTAGAATGGATGAATGGTTTGATTTTGAAAGCTTCCCATACATGTGTGCAATGATGTCTTGGTCAAGGTTTAGCTTTTTGATGAAATGTGGATTGACATTGAGATGGATGCTTTAACTTGCTAGTTGTGGTGTGATCTCGATTTTATTTTCTTGCTTGAGGACAAGCAAGGTTCAAGCTTGGGGGAATTTGATAGAGCATATAGGTTGTAGTATTTAGGACATGTTTTGATTAGTTTTTCATGCATTTTTAGGTAGATTTTCCTTTATTTCGTAGTGTAGTTTCGGAATCTACACTCGTTTGGTTGATATTTGCAGATATGAGTGATCGAGTGCCGGATCATGGTGATGGTGAACATGGAGGTGAGCTTGAAGGTGCCTAAGGAGTGTGCAAGGATGAAGGCCAAGGAAGAAATCAAGTGCCCAAAGTGTTAGAAGAGTCTCGAGCTTCAGGTGTTGAAACGCGGGCAGATCTTCAAGAACTCGGCCGCGCTTCAGAGCATCAGACCGCGCTTTGACATCTGGCATTCAGGAGTGAAAACGCGGGGTGACAAGCAAAGCGCGACCGCGCTTTGGTGCATGACCGCGCTTCTGCTCGCGTGTCCGGAAACATGATATTTTGTATTGGGCTTGGGCTTTTGGGCAAAGACTTGTTTTGGTTGTTATTTTTAGAAACCTCTTAGACAAATTTTTGGATATTAGCTTCTAGGTTTATATTCTCATAACTCTTGACTTTGAGAATCATTATCATCATTATTGTTGTTGAAGCTTGAGAAGAACAAGAAACCTCTTTGGAGAATTGTAAGCTTTTCAATGTCTTTGAACAACTAAACCTCTTTTGCTTAACTAGTTAATTGAAGTTGTGGATTAAGTATTATTGTGAGATTTGATTGTTCTTAATTTACCTTGATTAGATTGTTTTCTCTATGCTTGATTGAATAAGTTTGATTTAGGGTTTTGTTAGATTGGCCATCTAATTGAATCACTAGGTTGAATTACAACTAGATCTTTCTAATTACCGGTCGGTGTTAATTAGATCATAAGTAGAACCTTTAATCAATCTAGGACTGGTAGGACTAGTTGATTAGAGAAGAGAATTCATTCGCATGTTATTTGGATGTCTGGTTGCTCTGAATACATGTTTCTATTGATACTTGAATCTTAATGCTGTTGTCAAATTGAATCTAGGAGGTCTCTTAGGTTATTTGATAATTAGGGTTGTTAGTACCGGTCGGGCTAATAACTAGAATTGAAGTAGGATAATAATTCC
Organism: Polygonum maritimum; assembly: GCA_963924305.1. Classification (NCBI taxonomy): domain Eukaryota; kingdom Viridiplantae; phylum Streptophyta; class Magnoliopsida; order Caryophyllales; family Polygonaceae; genus Polygonum; species Polygonum maritimum. The sequence goes on along the minus strand of OZ002737.1, from coordinate 21,774,314 downwards.
ATGAAATTGGGTTATTAGAATTCCGCAATAGATTGGTCAAGGTAGAAAGAGAATTTTGATAATCGATGATCAATAATCGAATTCGCAATGGATATTAACTGGTTAAGCATACTTCTCCCATATTTGATTACTCAATCTTAATTTTGCATGTTAAACTTCTTAGTTAATAGAATCACCTACAAAAACCCCCGTTTTACATTCATCTGAGTATCCAAGTTAAATACATAAAAACACAAGTCTCTGTGGGATCGACCCTTACTTCCCTACTACATTCCTAGTAGGTAGTTTGGATTATTTTGATAGGTATTAAGGCGACTAAAATACCGTTATCAGAAATCTCGCCCATATCAACGATGATATCGGGCATATTATAACGCCATAAAGTCAAAGGCAAAAATCAAGGGATTGCCTCATTGTTTGCCAACGGCCTTATTAGAGGAATAACATCACTATAAAAGGCGAGGAGCATACGAAGGAGGGGGGACACAACAACCAACACAACTCTCTACACCCCAAAACACTCCCAAGATCGATCATTCATTTTGCTATTCTTATTGTTCTTAGAAGAAGACATTCTTTTGTATCAATCCAAGTGTTCAAGCAATATACATACAAGCAATACAAACAATCCTAAGCATTCTTCGCCTTTCTTTACGTTTATTCAATTTATATTCTTTATTTATTTTTGATTTACAGCTTATTCGTAACTTGTAACGCGTTGTGACATCTTTATGACTAGGAGTCCCTCATAGTAGCGAAGTAACGCGTTTACACGGTTAATTCGCCCAAAACAATTGGCGCCAACCGTGGGGCCCTAGCCAAAAAAGAAGTCACGCCGGAGCAAGTTGCGAAATCTTCATCAACATGGACGTAACTCTTAGCCATGAGATATCAAAGCCGCAAAATGGGAGTCAATTGCCCATACATTATGTGAGTAAAACTCTACTTGATGCAGAAACGAGGTATTCTCCTATAGAAAGTTGGTTTTATCTTTGGTAATGGCTTCAGTAAAGTTACGTCCTCATTTTGAAAGTCATTCTATCATTATGAGAACTAACTCTCCGATGAAGAGTATCATGTCAAAACCAAAGTTGTCAAGTCAATTCACTTGAACGGACACGACCTCACGTACGAGCTTTGAACAACTATGAAGTCACAAGCATTGGCAGATTTCGTGAACGACTTCACCCCTACCCCTTTCGAGTTAGAGGAACAGGACGTGTTACAGGACTGGGGGTAGTCCTGAAATCACCGCTGGGGGTAGCTTGAAGCTATAGCAAACGCGTTAATTCAAAGGTGCTTACGAGTTACTGTCGCATGATGTAGCAGTGCCCAGAAGTCGGAACGCAAAGCTATATCATTTCTGAGTAAGGTATACAACAAAACCGTCTTTTCAACATCTTTACATCTCCCACACATACCGTTCTACTACACGATTCAGAAAGAAACGCTCTTACGCGTACATGCAAAATTCAGAGAGAAACACTCTTACGCGTACATAACATCGACCACATCTTACGAAAAACTAGCAAGGGACGCCTTGTGACGTTACTGGCCAAAACAAAGGCCCCTGCCTAACAATCAGGCAACAATGTGCACACAACGACTAGTCGAACAAGGATGCAAGAGACAGGTTACGGGTTATGGCACTTGTAAAACGATTTCTACATCAATGCAAGTGTTTACACCTTACACATTTTGCTCTCTATTCTACGCATCCCACACAAAAAGCGCTATACAAATATTACATGCGGAAACACGTTTATACACGTTCCGCCACAAGTACTTCACACGGAAACACGTTTATACACGTCCCGTTACGAGTACGTACTTCACACGGGAACACGTTTATACACGTCCCGTTACGAGTACTACACACGGAAACACGTTAATATACGTTCCGTCACAAATACTACGCGGAAACACGTTTAAACACATTCCGTCACGTAGACTTCACACGGAAACACGTTTATACACGTCCCGTTACGGGTACTACATACGGAAACACGTTCATACACGTTCCGTCATGTATACTTCACACGGAAACATGTTTATACACGTCCCGTTACGATTACTACATACAGAAACACGTTTATACACGTTCCGTCACGTATACTACACGCGGAAATACGTTAATACACGTTCCGTCACAAATACTACGCGGAAACACGTTTACACACGTTCCGTCACGTATGCTACACGCGGAAAAACGTTTATACACGTTCCGTCTCAAACACTACACCATTACATGATACTTGCGGAAATACGTTTAAACACGTTCCGTCTTCACTCTAGTCTTCAACTCCAAACCCGTTTTGGAACCAACAAGGAGCGACGAGCTTCACTGCGCGGGAAACAGGTCCGTGATTAGATCAAAAACCCTGAAAAGTCGGCGACTTTCCCGAGTTTTTGATGGGGGTATTGTTGGGCCTCATAAAATCAAGCCGTTAATCAAGAGAGGAGAAGCCCATCAATAGCATTCAAATTGATCTCCCAAAAAGGAAGGAGATAATCTTTGACATTTATAACAAATATCCTCAACAATTATGAAGAAAGAGGCAAGATCTTCGGCATTTATTCAGCCTTTGACAAACGGTCAGATTGACCAAATCAATGGCCGGAAATCTCGCCCATATCAACGATGATATGGGGCACATTATAACGCCATAAAGTCAAAGGTGAAAATCAAGGGATTGTCTCATTGATTGCCAACGGCCTTATTAGAGGAATAACATCACTATAAAAGGCGAGGAGCATACGAAGGAGGGGGGACACAACAACCAACACAACTCTCTACACCCCAAAACACTCCCAAGATCGATCATTCATTTTGCTATTCTTATTGTTCTTAGAAGAAGACATTCTTTTGTATCGATCCAAGTGTTCAAGCAATATACATACAAGCAATACAAACAATCCTAAGCATTCTTCGCATTTCTTTACGTTTATTCAATTTATATTCGTTATTTCTTTTCGATTTACAGCTTATTCGTAACTTATAACGCGTTGTGACATCTTTATGACTAGGAGTCCCTCATAGTAGCGAAGTAACGCGTTTACGCGGTTAATTCGCCCAAAACAGGATCCTAGAAGAAGTGATGACCAGGATGGCTTAGTTCCCACCAAGAATCTGTTACAGAGATAAATATATGTACCTAAATTTTTGGATTGAAATGCAGTAAGATCTTTTTTCATTGTTTTCTACATCAATTGAGTAGAGATATTCATAAGCACTATTTTAGAAGCTAGGTCTAGGTGTTGAGCAACATCTTTTACAACACTGTTTAAAAGTAGCAATTACAGATCATTTTTCAAGTAGATTCTACTAAACATTAGAGTTACTTGAGTACAACAATAATCTACTAGTCTCCCCCACCTTAGGCCTCATGATTCATGAACGAAGCTCTTTCCCACAACAAATACATGTAAATTCAAGATTAATACAATACAATACAATACATTGAGCTATACAAATGATCAACAAGCCTAACTTAGACCATTCACTTTCTTCTTTAGTTTTTCTTCCCCTATCTTCGGTCTTCTTCTAGAGGGGACGTGTTACTACTATGTGGGTCACTATTACACTAGCTCTACTATTGGGATTGTATTTCAGCCATAGCTAAGACGAGACTCTGCTGATCTGACATTTATGTGGTGTCGTGGGACTCCAATCTCACAGGCATTGACCCTAGCAGCAAATCTTAATGAGCAAAGAGACTCGCCTGCTGACGCGGGCTCAGGGGATACGTTGACAAACATCAAAGTCTTTGAGTCCCCTCCAAGGCAAGGCTGAAATTCAAGTAAAAAAATGGAGAAACTTGTAAGAGATTCTGAAAACGGCAGCTTCATAAAACAATTGTTGCTATAACATGCTTTGATTTTTATTGCATTTGGACCAGAGTAAGCATTTACTTGGAGAAGATAGGTCAACTTTGAGTTCCTAAATGGTACATGGTCTTCCTTCTTTGCAAGAGCGAAAATGACATCACTTAATGATGATAAGCTCTTGTTGATGGACTGATTGTAATCAAAGGAGGAAAATGGAAAAGAAATCAACCCTCAGTAAGGAATCTACTAACAAAGAAAACAAAAAGATGGAAGTAGATCAATAAGCAAATGAAAGAATTTTGAACGCCCACCTGAGTTTCCTTCATCCGGTCTCCAGTTGATCCACTTCTTGATAGACGTTCACTTCCTGCTAGATCTATCAGGTTGAGAACACCTTGCACTTGTTGGTCTGTGCTCTGGAGAAATCAGTTTCATTTAAGAGAAGTCAGAATCCAATTATAGGATGTGCATAAAGAATATTCAAATTCCAAGTTTTGATGCCCTCAACCTCATTAACACCTGAGATCCTCAAGGTGAACACAAAGTGGCTTCGTGATGATTGCTCATTCATCAAGGTTTTGCCAACAGATCTAATGGAAAAAATAATACTCCCTCCGTTAAAAAATACTTGTCGTTTTAGGCTGATTGAGTTGTTAAGAAATACTTGTCATTCTAGATACTTTAACACCATTTTTCCAATATTATCCCCACCAATTGAAAATAATTACTTAAATCTATACTAGAAAATAAAAGATCTTCCTAAGATTGAGGGTATATAAGTCAATTCATTTGAGCTCTTAATTTTTAAGACAAATCCTAAAACGACATGTATTTCTTAACGAAGGGAGTAATTCTTATCATAAGAACCCTTTCCCAAAAGTTTTTAAAAACTAGCAATTTTTTGGACAATTTTCTTTGAACCTTGGTGTCATCAGTGATCACTATTGCCTGCTTTGAGCAGCTTTTTCCATGTTTAGCAATCTTTACAAGAACTGCAAACCAGAGGAAGAAATAAAAGGCCTAACATGCTAAGTGCTAATCACAAACATAGCTTGCAAAATCAATCAAAGCTCATATGCAAAAATCCATTGACTAAACCCTAATCAAGCACAATTGCAAAAATTGCAAAACAACAAACCCTAATCAAGCATAAGGAGCATCTGACCTGACCACCACACCACAACCGTGTTGATGGTGCTCGCCGCCGCACAGACCTTCGAGTCGATGGTGGTCGCCGCCGCACAACTCATAGTTGTTTGCCGGAGCCCTTCGTTCTCCGGAGACCTTCGTCGCCTCCTTCTCCTGTTTGTGGCAGACGGCCAGACGGGAACCCCAGACCCACACGTCGCTTTCCCTTTTTTTTACCCTTTAAATTTCAAATTTTTTTTTAATCATGAGCTGACGGAAAAGATTGAAAAGTGTTAATTTTTTGAATTTTGGGCACGGTGCGGAAATTTCCAAAACCTCAGAGGTATATGGCGGAATAACTTTTTTTTGAGGGCACCATCCGGAAAAGCACAAAACTCAGGGGTACCATCCGGAATAGTTATTCTAAATTAGGATATTTTATGGTGGAAAATTCTATCCTTTAATTAGGATAAGATCTTAGGATGGCTTGGGTAGCAAGTAATCACCTTGCTTTGGCCCATGACACGTCAGATCGGCCCATATCGGTATTGGATCCCTATGCCCTCGCCTTCCACTATAAATACACGTGTCATCGCCAGTGGCGGATCTAGGGGATGACATGGTTGGACGGTCGCCCCTCCATTCATAATATATTGAATATAGTAGGAAATAAAACCTACTCCCTCCGTCCCATATTATTTGTCCCGTTTTCTTTGTATGGGACGGAGGGAGTATAATAATAGATTGTTCCGTCAATCTATTGTCGTCCCGTGTTCGAAACTATATAGCTTTTTCCTTTTATTATTTATCTTTTGGGTTCCATTTCTATAAAGAGCGCTCTCGTTACTTTTTTTTTTTTGATAAGGTAAGAATTAGGGTCACCGCAAATACTACTTGGGCTCGCCTAGAGCATCCACAAGGGATGAGAACTGGTTACTAACCAGCTCTAAAGGAAATAGGGCAAACCGCCGCCCTGGAGAGCGCTCTCGTTACTTATTTAGCTAGAGGGTCCATTTAAAAAATCAAATGCCATGTTACTTGACTTACTTCCCATTTTAGAAATTAAGTTTTTATTTTCATTGATAATTTCCTTTTCAATAAAATACACCGTCAACTTTATTTCCTTTTTATGTTTTTACTTTTCTTTTCTTTTTTTATTGTTTCTACAACTGCTCATCTTCTCTTATTTTTCTTTTTTAACGGAGCCATTTTTCCTCAAGATTTCATCTAAAAAAATGCTCCGGCCTATTTAACTTTTTCACAAATTGACACTATGTACAGTAGAATTCCATTTTTCAAGTTAATCTTTTATAAATATAATAAAAATAAATAAAAACTATAGACATGATGGGATAAAAAAAGAATTAAAGTTGTAAAGGCTTTAAATATAGAAATGTGCAATCATATATTTTTATCTTCTTCAAAAAATTATAAATTATACTACACTCACTACAATAAATAAATTTATTTTCAATATTTCAACATGGCCTTTAAAAACCAACGTGACCAATAGACATTAAAGTTTAGCCTTTTAGAAATACTATGAGACATAAATTCATTAATCTTTTGTGATTATTTTTTTCATTGAATCATATCGTCAAATTAACCTTAATTCTTGTTACTGACCATATTTTTTATAAATCAAGTCAATGAATATTGAATCACGACCACAACGAGAGAGAAAGTGAGAGAGGATCAAGTCATAATTGACGTCCGCGCCTCCATCTGGACAATCCTGGATCCGCCACTCGTCATCACCATGTGCTAGTAAGTCTAAGCCGACATCGCTTTACCTGAACACCTTTCTCGACGTTGCCCTTATTGAATTACGCATCGGAGGTGGATTAGGGGGACCCTCACCCCCATGTCCTGAGGATCAAGTGGCTGTTTTTCCAAACGAAGACGAAACCCTAAACAACGGGGGCAATGCAGGCGCCGGCCACCAGCCCACCACCGCTGACCACCAACAAGTCGCCCATGATGCAGGCAACAACAACCAAGTTGCCGCCACCGGCCACAGACCCCCGAGCGACGTCGGTGATTTTGAGGAGCCTCGCAATTGCCTCGGTAACCGCGAGCATGATACCGAGCGGCTTCGCGATCGCCAAAGCGCCGCGAGCGCGATGAGCCCCGTGTTCGTGATCTGGCCCTTTCCGTGCCCAGGCTAGAACGAACTGGCTCAGACATGGCAAGCGGTTCGGGTCAGCCTCCCGAGAACAAGTCGACCTCGACTATTTATTTCAGCTCGAGCTAACGACATTGAGGAGTAATGTGAGGAGATATATTGAAAAAGGCCGTGGTTTTATATAAGTATATAACATGGAAAATTATCAACGCTTAAGTTAATGTGAGGAGATATCATGAAAAGATTTCTAGGCTATTATGGTTAAATCAATCAATGGATACAAAAAATATTTCCAAATCAATAAATCAATTTGTTTAAAATTTTGATTCAATAAAAACAAAAATTATACTCCCTTTGTTCTCATTTGATTGTCCATAAAGCATAAAAGCTATTGGATTAAGAAAAAAGTTGAAAAGTATGGTAGTTTTGTAATATACGAAAATAGATGAGGGTAATTTTATAATTTTGTAGAGAAAAAGGTAAAAAAGTGATAAACTTGTTGAGAAAGTTGGAAATGACGGGTATGTGATATTAAATAAGGGTAATTTTATAATTTTGTATAGAAAAATGATAAAGGTGATGGGGAGTTGGATAATGAGGGTAGTGGGGATATTATTGTAAGAATTTTTTTTTTTTGGATCAAGATTGTAAGAAAAATTGGATGTAAATAAAAACATTGAGAGATGGACAATCTTATTGAATTGTTGAAAAAGAAAAGACGGACAAAGTTTCAGACACGGAGCGAACACCTATTTAATTTCCCATCTCCCCGAATTTTCATTGCTTTGTACATGTGTAGGTGAATTCTTTTTCTCTCTCCTGTCAAAGATACTCAACAACCACATATACGTCAATGAACAACTATTAATTGGCGAATGAACAACGACTTTCTAAAAACAATTATTAAACTACAATGACTAACCACTTATTCACGAATGAACAATTAATTAACTTAGAATGCATAATTACATATTGTGAAAATAAACAAATAATAATTTTGAAAAGGTAGTCAGTCAATCATCAATAACTAGTTGTTCATTGTATCAAATTAATAGAATGGTGGTAGTTATACAATCGTAAGTAGTGGTACATTTGTAGAGAAGTAGTTTTTCGACAAACTACTTCTCTACAAATGAACAACAAAACTGCTATTTGTACACTATCTTTTGGCTAAATGTACACTAATTGGTGTGCCTAGTTTAAGAGTTCAGTTAGGTGCGCTTAAGGTAAGCGTATAGGGGTAAAATAGAAAGAACGAAAATTGGAAAACAAAAGACTTTGGACGCCTAACATAGACGCCCAAAACGTACGCCAAGCAAAGGCACACAAAAGCCCTGGTGTCGCTATCGTGCGCCTTTTCAGTGGGCCTGACTAAGGTGCACAGTTGACTCGGTTAAAGTCGTCGTGTCAAGATCAAAGATAAAAACCCAAACAAGCAAACACAATTATAGCAAGCAAGTAAAGGCTCGAACCCAAAGAGAATCAGTTTTTTAATAAGATTTTAGTGTGTTTCATGCAAAGCAACCAAAGGGGGGATTTTGAGAGAAGTTTCAATCAATTTTAACAGGCAAAGTTCATTCAATCAATTTCACTTTATTAATCCGTTGATCAGGAATTCATCCATTTCTTTATATTCCTAGGTCAATTCCAATCCTTATCTTAATTATTCGCTAGTCCACGGTCCTAGCAATACTATGATATGAACAAGGACGCTTAATTCAAATCATGCAATACACACAAGGATAATAGGAAATTGAATCATGCAATCAAGCTACGAGTTTCATGCACAAAACAACCATTGAATACTCTTCTCTAACCTAGTCCACGGTCCTAGAATAGAGTTGTTTCGAGAATAGGAAAGATGCATAGACAACAACCAATCCTAATTCAAACAATAGATCTAAGTCAATTAAACAAGTTGATCAGGCTCATATAATCAAACAAAGATCATGGTATGAAGCACAAGAGTATCAATAAAGACCTAGGGATAAAGAAGTTACCAGAATTTCACAACTTCATAATAGAGCTTCCCTGATTGAATAAACTCCAAAGGAGATTAGTTCTCCAGTACAAAGAAAGCAAACACTTTTATTGAAAATAACAATTGAGTAAAGTATTGGATACCTAAAACCTAGGACAGGCTCCTCCTTATATAGCCCAAGGAACATGCTCCCCAAGATAGATAAGGAAAGGCGAAACATAGAAAAGGAAACAAGATAGAAAGATTTTGGTCCGCTTCGGATCAGGCATGCACCGCGACCGCGTCGTCTCCACCGCGTCGGGTCTAACTTCGGGTTGGTCAAGTCGGCTTCTACCATGACCGCGACCATGGCGGCGCGACCACGGCCTTCACGGGTCTTGAATGTCGTCGCCTTGCTTCACCGCGACCGCGGCATGGGTACCGCGCCTGCGGAATCTATGCAGTGGCGAACTTGTCTTCAATTTGGCTCTAAAAACTCTTGATTCTTCACATCTCGTGTCTTCGGTCTTCGTATTACAATAACGCTCATCTAAACACTCTCAAAAACACTCTAAAATACAAGAGTTAATCTATACAAAATAGGCCGAATCAACAATGCTCATATATTGTCCTGAACCCTAGCCGCCACGTCCCTCTCACATCGTCATCTTCCATCGAACCAAAGTACGACAACGACGATATGGCAAATGAAGGAGATGCACACTGTGGGGCCAGTGGAGTACAAATCAGATCGGCCGTTGTGCAGGGAGGAGAGGAGGTGTCGGTGGGGGGATGAGAGTACATTTCCGACAACTCTATTTGAGAAGATAGGGGCAGTGGCCTCAGGGAAGGAGAGTGTAGGATCTGTGTTAGTACTTACGAAGTCGTCGACACCTACGATGTCGGCGACCAGAGTCAACAACCTCAGTTTACGCAACGGAATTAAAATACACAGGAAATATTATGAAATACCAGATTGACACAATGATTTAGAGTGGAAACTCCTTGTAGCCAACGTGCTTGCAAGCAGAAAAACCACTTGCCCTCTAAGCTTCAACTTAGAAGGACTTGAAGAGCACTTCGCTCGCTATATTTATTTCTCGGGCTACAAAAGGTGTTCCTACTTCAAGATGCGAATCTCACGCTCTGGCGAATCCCACGCCCTCTCTTGCAAGTACTCTTGCCTTTTATCTCAACCCTCACTCAATGCAACTCGCTCATACTCAACCTTCCTAAGGACCGAATCCCACGATCCTCTCTTCTACACCACACACTCACAATACAAGTTTTTCTCTTGACTCTCTTGGTTCCTACAATGTACCCACGAAATTATATATAAAGAACCAAGAAGATTGTTGCACAATTCATCCTTTATGCCCAAGGAATGAATTGTACACAATCCATACAAAATCCTTCCTAAAATAACATCTAGGACACAATAAAATCTTCCTTGTGATCTCCAAATATCCTATGAAGATTTTCCTCTTTTATGCTCTTCTTCTTGCCTTAAAAACACATCAGAATCATCTTCCTTGCCTTCCTTAAACCATTCACGCGTTTTGCCTTTTATAGACTTCTGCACGTGTTTGGACTTCTGGGCAGTGAGGTTGGCGGGAGGTCGACGACTTCTGATATTATCTTTGTGAAGTCGGCGACTCCTGTTTTGGATTCACTAAGACACACAGTCTCTTGCCAAATTCCTCCAGATGACTTCTTGACATTCAGCGACCTTGGGTGACTTCTTGCAAGGTCGACGACTCCTGTCAGCAACCTATTTGGAACCATCAAAACACACACACGGTTTTCTAACAAAGAGGTTAGGGAAGGAGAGTTCGAGGAAGGAGACCGAGAGCACAGGGAAGGAGAGGACGTCCATGGAGCGGATGGTGATGAGCGCCAGGAAGGAGAAGGTGGTGCCAGTCTTAGAGCCTGAGGCGATGACCATCGATGGCTGGCTGGCGAAGATGAGGAGGAGGTCGAGGAAGAGAGCTTGAATAGTCGACCCCCTTTTGGGCGGAAGGCGATGACGACCGCCAACTCGATCATCATACAACTCCCAGGATATTCCGACGTGTGGTCTTCACAAGGTATGCTTTCCGAAATAAATTCGAATATATTAATTTATTTTTTTAATAATTAAGTAATTGTTTTAGTATATATGAATTAAATTAGATGAATATAATTGTTTATATTAATAAAAATATTTTATTATATATGTTTTAAATTAGATTAATAGAATTGTTTATATTATATATCAATTACGTTAGATTAATAATATTGTTTTGATTATATATGAATTAGAATATATTATTAGATTTAGTTATTGTTATTTTTTTATATTTAGATTATATGCTTTATAGCTTAGCAATTACTCTTTAGATAGAATAAACAAGATAACGTATAAATTAAATATTAGTAAGTGTGATACTAATTTAAATAGTTAGTTCTATTGTTTAGAAAATATTAATTAGTTAAATTCGTAATTGTTATATTAATTAGTTAAATATCAATAAGTGGTATATTAATATTTAAATCTATTTAAATAGCGTGTAGACTAAAAAAATAATTAATTAAATATAATTAAATATAGAAATAGTGTGTTTAGATAGTGAAATTAATTAATTAAAAATAATAATGAGTTTAATGTACAGCAAAATAGGAGATACGAGTTGTCATGGGTTCTATGACATCGGCACCGGCACCAACAGTCGAGCGTCAACTGCATTGTAGAAGCGTATCAGCTATGATCCGTCGGCACACGACCTTAAGTTTAGAATGATATATTAGCCTGTGAGGATAGCTTAGGAGAGGTAGATATGGGGGTTGACGATGACTATATAGAGGAGGAGGATGAGGCTGAAGACGATATAGTGGTAAATGCGCATGATAGAACAGTTTCTTCCCCACCTTGGACAGGCGACGTTCCGGCTACGACTTACTTGCCATACGAGGTCGTTTTGACTCCTCCGAACTAGGAGGATTCATTGGACCCTTTTGAGTCGATTGAGGATAGGATGATTGACGACCCCCCAACGAGTTATTGCGCGCACACGATATTCACTTACTCGTCGCAACTCAGGCTGACAATAGTTGTCTACCATCTCCTATCCCATTTGGTACATTTCTAAAGCATTCATTACCAACACATGGGGATGACTCTTGTCAGACTACCCCCCCATTCACCTACCCTTGAAGCAGCTGTATTGACTAGCGCATTGTTGATGCCCATCCTCCTGCTTATCTACGAGACACACATTGCATGGTTTATTTACAAGAAAACGTCAATGGAGCTTGATGCTATAGTTGTTGAGGCCGAGTTTCCTCCTCCTAGACGACCTTCCAAGCATAGGAGGCATGGAGGTGATGTTGGAGGTGGGAATGCTGGTGGGGGTGCTAACCTGCAGCTTTAGCTGATGCAGTTGCTGATCCTCCACCTACAACTCTTGCTATGTTAGGATGCTCTAGACGTCAAATGACTTGGGATTTGGTATGTTTAAAACGAAATTTTTTCTATAAGTTGTTTAATTGTTGTTGGTTATGGTTGCTGAATTGTTATGATTGTTTCTCAAACCTTCAGTCTCGTAAGATTCTAAAGGTTCACTTTCGTACTGCATACACCGAGGATCTATAGAGACACATTAGTCGCAAGCCTGGTACTTGGTTCACGATTGTTGATAGATGTTGCCTCCGCCATTGATTCATCTCTCATTTCTACTTTTGTCGAGAGATGACAGTCTATGACAAACTCCTACCATTTCTCATGGGGTTAGATGACGATCACCCTTCAAGATCTACACATGATTCTTTGCTTCCCAATGCATTGGAGGAGTTGCATCTCTGCTATGATGGATCCATCTATTTGGGTGCGCATCGCCTAGGCTCTTCAGGTAGAGGTCGCTCAGTTTGATCGGTGGTACAAGATAGACGGGATTCCACTGACGTACCTTACATGGAGGATTCACTGTCGCACATGTTGACAAGTGCGGATAAGTATCACAATGTCATCGCATCCTACTATCTCTTTCTTCTTCTTGGATCGACTATTCTTGTTGACAAGTCGACTTCGAAGTTGAAGCATAAGTGGAAGGCATTGTTGTTCGATCACGAGACTACCGGACAGTACACTTGGGGAGCTGGCGTGCTTGCATATGTGTACCGTAACCGTGGAAAGGTGTCTCGATCCGGAGCGCAGTGGATAGCCAGTTGCGGGATTCTTCTTCGGGTATACTCCTTTCATCTATGCTTTTAACTAGATTCGATTGATTTATACTTGGTTCGCCATTTTTCTTATAACGACCGTTCTCGAGCTTTAGACTTGGATTTGGGCACACTTTCCTCATTTTGTTGGTCATTACGTGACCAACCCTTTGGTGGGCTCGATAGGGGGTTGTGGTACGCCTTAGACCAATACAAACTATCAAAGGGTGTAGTTAGGATGGTATGCCTTGGCTATATCCACAGTGCACAACACACCTCAAAATCGTGTATATATAAACAAACTTATTCTGAGAGTTTCTCCTACCCGAGTCGCTTGAACAACTCTAACCGGTCAATCATGTCTAACAGATCTCAGATCTATCAGCACATCCACATCCAAAAACTCGAGTAAGTCGTCGGATACATCCCATAAATGTATAGCCAACAAGCCCTGCAACTCGATTAGCGGCCTCGGATCTGCATCCCATCGATTCAACTATATAGTGGAGTGAGTCACCATGTAGTGACGCAGCTCTGACTCATGTAGACAGATCCGCAAGCAGCTGCTAGATTTGAGGGTAGTGTGCCACATTCTACGGATCCTGGGCGCCTTGTCTCGATCAGTAGGATCCTCGAAACCATGAGATTCAAGGAGGTACGATCATTTCACGAAGTCGGTCATTATTTTCATAAACTCTCGATCACGTTATTTTATATGAAACAAATTGCGTTGATTCTGTACAGGTTAAGTGGCTTCATGGAGAGGGTTTGACTTCCATGTGCCCCATATTGCCCCTACTTTATCTGTATTTCTCATTTCATTGTTATTTAGTAAACTCGTAAAAATATTTGGCCTAAAACATACACGACCCCTCGAACTTGTGTAAATTAGTCACTTAGACACCTCACCTTATAATCGGACCTATTGGACATCTTAACTTGACATATGGTCCTATTAAACATGACTTGGCAAAGTATATGTGATGCCCTCACTTTTAAGAGAGCGAGGGAACTTGTTTAAGAATTTATTATTATTTTTTCCTTTTCCATTCCTTTCTATTTTGCTCTACATTTTTTCCCTATAACTATGAATTTGGGGTTTCTTTCTTCTACACTTATATTATCAGCCCAAATTGAAGGGCAACCATGGTAGAATGCGGAATAGAGTGCCGATTTCGATCTGTCCAAATTTAAAGGCGGTTCAGTGTAATCTACGGCAAAGTCTTTTGATCAATCATCCAAATTAAGGGTAGCCTTTTTCACGAACTTTCATGAGACCTTGACGATCTAGACACCGACCACAGTCTTAGAGGCGGTGCCGACATGTAGTCAATTTGTAGACGGAGGATGAAGATACGGATAAACAGTGGGGTATGTCGACCTCGGCCTCCTTCTAGTTGGATTTCACTGATATTCAGCCAAGAAGTAAAACAATCCGATGAAATTAGTCTTTGAAATTAGGTTGTCAGATTGTATACAATGAAGTCAATGATGAAGACCCATTATTGAGAAGATGAATGGTTAAAGGAGGTGATTATGTGGATAAAATTTGACAATTAGGTTGCCATACTATATTCAATGGAGTCACTAATGAAGACCTGTTAGTGAAAAGATGGATGGTTAAGGGCAGTAATTATGTGGATAAAATTTGACAATTAAAATTGATTAAAGAATTTAAGTGTTTAGTTGGGTGTAAATATCGGGTCAGAAGTCTACTACACGTGTGAAATGCTTTTATATTTCTTTTAACAAAACTTATTAGACATTTTTATATTTGAAATGGGTGATGTGTCATTACTTGCATACAAGTGGTGTTACGAGGAAACGACGCTTCACATGTCATCACGCGTGTGTAATGTACTCAGTATTAGTGCTCTTGAGTAGGTCTTCAATTGGAACGAAATGTCAATTATAGGTATTCAATAGGTTTGATTATAAGGTGAGGTGTCTAAGTGACTAATTTGCACAAGTTTGAGGAGTCGTGTATGGTTTAGGCCAATAATCTTTACTATTTTTGAAGCACAACCATTTTCTTGTAGGTGAGATCCGCACTATGCTAGGGATGCGAGAGGTGACACGACAACCTATTACCACTAAGGTGTTGAGTAGATGGCTAGAGATTCTGATCATCGAGGCTCTAGCGATGACTCATACCCCTCCTCGTGTAGCTTCTACTATGTTCAAGGATTCCGCAGATGAGTGTGGAGAAGGCAGTGGAGCACATCCTATAGGGATGAGCGCCTCTTAGCCTGGAGGTGATGTTATGTGTATGAGGGGAAGCTGTCGAAAGTCCGAGTAGCTTCCCCTCAAATGATCCAATTCAAGAATGAAGAAGGCATAGTCTGAGTATGGTCCAAACAAATGGATGTCAATATGTGTATGATGGGAAGCCGTCCAAATTAGGAATATGTCCAAAGAATTGAAGACGAACCCAATCGAAAGGATCAGGATCGAAACCGCGATCACGGGCCCATCGGTCATGACTGCGGATCTTGCCTAGAAACCGTTGATTGTTCTCAAGAGGAAAAATGCGATTGCGGTCCATGCGGGTGCGGTGACCTGTTCTTCTCCATGCAAGGATTTTGGGATTGTGACATTCATGTATAATGAACACTCTTTTACCCATGAGATTTTGACGAGGACCTTAGGTTTTTATTTTGTTAGTTTGTCCTTAGGACCATGACATTCGTGTATATTTATTAATAAAAGTCAAAGTTTTTGTATTAGCCTGAGTCTTGTATTATAAAAATTTGAAACATTAATTCTTTGCATTAACGGGTTTCTATATATGCGCATATGTAGAGGGGCAAGCATCCCATGTTTTCATTACACATGGATGTACGAATATACGTATGCGCTATGGGACCGAGCTACTAATCTGCATGACCAAGTCGAATACATCTTAGAGTACTTGAGTCTTATTGCGATGCTATTGAATGCATTAACATTGAAGTGTGCATTTGTGAGCAGATAAGTAATAATTAAATATTACTATTAAAGCTATTTTCTCAAAAAGAGGTATTTATATTCATTTGCTACCTTTTCTTAAAATTAACCATGTATAATGGTGAGTTTTTATCTAACTCATCACAATGAAAGATTCTATCTTAATCGAAAGATAGAATATCTGAGTTGATTGTGGAGCAAGATACCGCTTGCTACGCCCAAAGCAATTCGGCCAGCCCTATGGTAGATTTTCGATCTCCTCTTTTCCCTTTCTTGCATTATAAATACATGTCTTCAGTATGTATGGTAATCACAAATTGAATGCTTACACGCCAGTCATACCTCGTTTTATCTCGACGTTTATTCGACAAAATGCCCTTTTGACTTGGGCATAAGATGTACTTTAGGGGGAGTCTGGCCATGTAACCATTATTTTTCAGCTCATAGGTATAAAAGCAGGCAAGGAGGAGAAGATAGAAAGTGAATCAAGAATA
The DNA here is from genome assembly GCA_963924305.1 of Polygonum maritimum. NCBI lineage: Eukaryota > Viridiplantae > Streptophyta > Magnoliopsida > Caryophyllales > Polygonaceae > Polygonum > Polygonum maritimum. The sequence continues at coordinate 21,757,636 of OZ002737.1, read as the reverse complement.
GCATTCATTAGGGTATAAAAGGTGAATTTGTATGTAGTTAAAACTATCATTGTATGATTTTATAAAGATACTCAATGCTCTTGTGAGAATGTGTTATACATGAGATTGAGACTAGAAATGGAACATATTTTGATCTTGGTTCATAATTTTTTTTCCAAAAAATTACGAAGTGATGCATGAAAATTCTTTTTGAATAGCAGGGTGAAATTGCGAACATTCATCTATCTCGTACATGATCGATATTCTATCTATATGATAAAATTATAACAAGTGATTTCTACAACCATTGAAATTGAAGCTTCATGCTCGATTCCTTAACTCATTAGGAAGTGATATCAAACCTAATTTATACAGCTCAAGTGCTGACCCAATCTTTTGTACTACTAAAGGTGCAACCATTCCAAGGACAACCAGCGCTACCAAGAACAACCATATTTCTACCGCAATGGCTGTCTCTATTGTAGCTATTACCTTCAAAGACGCATGCATCACAATCCCGATAAAACCAAATATATCGAGGGTGAAACCAAAAATGACACCCTCGAGAAAAAGAGAGCGATGTAGGATAAAAATTCCTTTCAATTTGAAATCCAAAATTTTGTCAAGGGCCTTTGAAGTATCTCACCCTAGATCATCCCAATGGGATGTACGGTTGCAAAGGGTGAAAGAAGGATCAAATTTTATTGAGTTTAATTCTCATAACAAAACAAACATGAAGTTTTTATTTTGGGTGAAAATCATATATCAATGCAATTAACAACAACAAACAAGAACCATTAGTTTGACTCCAGTAATAGAAAAGATTCTTTTGGTATTGTGAGCCTTAGAGAAAATATATGTCGATCTCAAAATTTAGTTATCATCTATATTTAACTTAAAATTTTTGCAGAGTATCCAGAAATATGATAGGCTCAAAACAATAGACATAGATATATTATTTAACTTTGTATGGTATGAGAAGATCTCTAGTTCAATGGAAAGAGAAATATCTATCTTACAAGGTCACATGAACATGACTTATTGAATTTGTTTAAATGATTGTTTTGGATGTTCTAATTAGAAAAAAAAAAAGTATACTTCTATGACCTGTGCAACTTCGGGCTCATGCCGGGTTTGGGCCGGGTCAAAAAAAAAGTTTGTCCACATCAACAGGCCGGGCCAAGCCAGGCCCAAAAATTCGGGCCTTATTTTTGTCCGTACCCGCCCATAAATGCGGGTCGGGCTGTTCATGGGCTAATCAGGCCCAGAAATCCAATTATTAAATTTAATTTTAAATAGTCAAAAAAATTTAAACATGTACTAATTTTGTAACTAACTTAGGCCTTGTTCTTTTTTACACTCAAACAATTTTTTCACTCAAAAAATTTATTTTACCTTTGTCTATCATTTATACCTTATTTCTACTTTCACATTTTCCAATACAACTTTTTCACCCAAAATATCATTTTTCCACCAAAAAGTTCTTTCTACCACAAAAGTGAAACATGGCACTAGTACATAGGGAGGGGGTGGATACCAAAACTTTCATACCGGTCAAAAAAAGTGGTATCCGTTTTCCCTCTTGCATACCGGTTTTATTAAAAATTTGGTATGCGTTGTATTTTTTATTTTAAAAAATTATGGCCATACCGGTTTTATGAAAAAGTGGTATGCGTACATAAAGTCGCATACCAATTTTCATAAAAACTGGTATGCAAATTTTATACACGGATACCGGTTTTCTCTAAAAACGGTATGTGAGGCAAGGAAAAAATTAGAATACGAAAAATAAAACACTGTAGATACCACTTTTTTGGAAAACCGGTATGCGAAATCTAAAAAAAATTCGAAACCCTAGATTAAGCCCCGATCAATTCTACATCGCACGATGCTTTAATTTCGAAACTGTCTCGCTGCCTTTGCTTCTCGTCATCTGCCTCTCTCGAAAACCGTCTCACCGCCTCTGACTCTCTCGGAAACCGTCTCGCCATATAGTCGTCGCTCCTCGGGCCTCAACCTTCTCCGGCGTCCGAAGTTCGGCCAGCAACGGCAAGACTTAATCGCCTCCTCAAAATCGGCTTCAAATCTCTCTGAATCGCTCTGAATCTCGGTTTCTACGGTACATTTCAACTTAATTTTAGTTGGTTTTGGGCATTAGTGTTTCTTTGTAGAGGATATGAGTTTTCTGTTGAATACTATAGAAACTTGATAATATTGGCTCTAAATTCGCAGCCTACATATTTGCAGAAAGTGATGTGTCTTGAAGCTAAATGTACTTCTTTAGAATTGAAGGTAACTCTGATAATTTCAATGTTTATGGATGATAACTTCAATGTTTCTTTGTAGACCTATCCTGATTGCTTTCTCAGCTTTATTTATGAATCATGATGGTGTAGTTTTTCTTGTAATATACTATGCACTTATACTGAGGTACAAAATGTAGTTTTTCTTGTAATATTATGATGTAGGTTAAGATACAAAATGTTTCAATGCTTATTAGCTATCTATATTATGTACTTGTAAGCTTTTGTAAATAGTTGCCCTTTCCCTGTGAAATAGTTTGTTTAAATATTAAATTATAGCCTCAGTTATATCACTATGGAGTTTCATGCGTAACAAATTCTTCCTGTGGTCTTGCATTGAAGAATATGGATGCATTTTTTTGGGTGAACATTGATGCATTGAATCATTATTAAGTGAGAATTGTACATAAAAGGTCAATCTTAGAACCTTAACTTGGCAGCCTATGATGTTTTCAAATCATAGATGGATAATGTTATATAGATGAGTATAAAACTAATGTTTTTCTTTGTTTTTCAGAATTTGGCATTTCACTTGTTTAAAAATGATATTCCCCTAAATGTTTGCTCATTGCTACCTATCATTGCATTGCTACCTATCATTGACATGCTACCTATCATTGACACCCTTGAGCTATCTTTTTGTGTTCAATTCACCAATTTTCTTAAAGATTGGATTTATCTCTACTGGATATAGATTATGTGTGCATGTCTAATCTCTCTTCTTTATAAAAAAATACACAGGTTTCTAGTGATGAAGCTGTTGGGATGCATGGCTAGGAAACTGACATTGACATAAGGTTTGCTAGTAAATCCAAATACTCTTAGTAATGGACACACTGTCCAGCTTCTTTTTTTTTGGAGCACTCACTGTCCAGCTTTAATGTAATTTGCTTTGCTCATTTGCATGTACGGCTAACCAAATAACTATTTTATCTTGCCCTTAAATTTAGCAAATGTCTAACTTCTTGCATGTCATTATGTTTCTTTCTACGTTGGTATCTCTTTTGGAGCTGCTGTTGCAGTTAGAGTGGCAAAGAGACCTGGAAAGCTAATTGTTGTGAATTGCATAGCTAAGTTAATAGTTGTTTAATTTGAAGATATAAGAGTTAATTTAGTAGTTGTTCTGAAAACACATTATCTATGTTTGTAGTTGTTTTGAAGGCATTATTGCTTGACATAATAGTTAATTTAAATGTGTTGCTTATTCTATCTTAATTGAATTGTAAAGCATAATTGGAATTAGTGCAAATCTTACGTAAAATAAAATAATTAAAAAAATTAAAGGTTTATTATCGTTTTTTTTTATAAAACTGATATCCGACTTTAAAATTGTATTTTAAAAAAAAAGAATATACGATACCGGTTTTTGGAAAAGTGGTATGCGTTTAATTCTACGTGGATACCATTTATTCTAAAAACCGGTATCCGTGTTTGGAAGGAAGAAAAAACGTAGATACCGGTTTTTGAAAAAACTGGTATGCGTTTGTTTCACATACCACACAAATAAAAACCGGTATGCGTATACTAGATACCATCTCCGTTTATACCAGAATGAAAACCGGTATCCGTATCATATAAAAACCGGTATCCATCCCCTACATGTGTACTAGTGTGGCCTTATTCTTAACATAGAAAAACGAGATTATTAAGGCAACAAATGAATATAAAGAGCATCTAAACAATTTTACAACGTCCAAGAGTCAAGTTGACATTTGACAATCACAAATCAATCCAAGGTGAATCACATAGAGTAAAGTAAGATGAGTCGAGTACATCGACAGTACTAGTAAATGTGGGATGCAAAAACAATTACGGTTTGGTATATAATATATACGTAGAAAATATGTAATAATACGTTGATATTGTTGTTAATATTTATTATATAATTAAAATAATATAAATATTCAGGCCGGGCCGGGCCAAGCCCACATGCTTTTTACATTGTCCAAGCCCGGCTCTATTATTAGCGGGTCGGGCCATACAGGCCAACACCTATGTCCAAACCCCTTTTTTTGTAGGCCGGGCTGGACGGGCTAGCCCGAAGTTGCACAGGTAAAGCCTTAAAAGGCCAAGGTTCCACCAAACTAAGACATCTTTGGAAATAACCGAATTTCTTTTCTCCATCTCTAATCTCTATTCCTCTCCTATTTTTCTATGATTTATTTCCTTTTCCTCACTCTTATACTTCGAATGAAGCTTATACCTTCTCAATATTTCTGAATTCTTACAAAGTGAAACAAGAGATTTTTTTTATATTGCAAATACTTACTTATAATACTTCTCTTATGAATATATACCTCTAGAGGCGGTCGAAAATCCTATTATATGGTCAAAAAGCGTCAAAAGGTCTAAGCTAATGGTTTTTCAACCACCGCATCTGCTTGTGTAGCCCTTGGGTGTTTGAACCTCCTCTTCCATGGTCCATGTTTAGCCATCTAGAGGTTCGAAGGGCATGGATGAGAGCAACCAAATGGTATCGAGCAACGAATGAGCTCAAAGGGAGAAATTGTTGGGACGATATTAAGGGCGTCAGTCTCTAATATCTGACCAATAATGAAAATCCCTAGTTTTGATAATGACAAACTCAGTTGTATTTAATATTTGTCTAAGTGTTTATCCCAGGAAAGTCCCAGGGACGCCCATGAGTGAAAAGGACAACAAGTGAATGAGAGTCGCTAAGCCATAGGGACGCACTCCATCAGAATATCCAAAGCTAAACAACAATGAAGTCCCTACGAAATTAGGACAGCGTCCTCATCCAGAAGGGACGCGCGCCAAAATTGTGAAGAAGTTCAGATTCAAACAAGGTTGCCCCAACATGATTACATCATACTCGGCCGTAGTCCTTAGAAGGAAGCTTCCCATGTCTGGGCAAGTGCGCATACTTCCAAAAAAGTCGCTATCCAGAAGATGGTCCCCTGACCACGTGGAGGCTTCCCAAGCAACGAAAGAGTTGACTTCCTTAGGATGCAAATCGCACCGTTGAAGTGAAGCGACAAGTTCTACAATGATCTCTGAGGACGCTCAAGAACAAAAGCTACCATCACTATAAATACCCCCAAGGATGGAAAATCATATTTGTTTCTTTGCATCATAGACTGTAATTCCTGGTACAAGTTCTTATGTTGAACTATAGCCTGTATTGTTTTGCAGGCACATTATGAGCAATTGCCTACAGTCTTTAATCTTCACGATTATAAAGTTTAGGATTGTTTTATTTAATCGCAGTGTACATATATCATTGGATTTAAATGTAAAATGAATAAATCAGCTAGAATTAAAGCTAAAACAGAACAGTTGATCAAAAACAAAAATGCTAAAGCAAAACTTTGTTCCATGTGCATTCTAGCCTAGATATACTACTATCAATTAATTTTCGCAACAAAGTCTTAAAGTTTACCTCAACAACATTTTTTGGGCAACTATGGTCGAGATGGCTTGTTTATTGTGGTTGTGCCTATATCTCATTCCACAACTATGAGCTCCCACAAACTTGCGCACCTTGAACTTCTCTGTCTTACGGTATATTGAACCACTACACTTGAACGTACATGTATTGTCAATGCAGCCTACCACATATCTTGTTTTGTCTGACTTTTTCACCTTCAATTCAAAACAATCCCTTAGAGCTATTGTAGTTACTACATCTTTCAACTCTTTTTTTTGACTGAAAAAAGTCACCAGCACGTATGTCATTAATACCACTAGTACCACTAATGACATCGACATCTTCAAACATAAACAACTCATATTTCCTCCCATGTTTACGGTAATACCTTTGTTCCTCCTCTTCTACACCACCAACAAACTCAGAATCCATGTCATCCCTATGAAAGCCATCTCCAAGGTTTGATTCTTTAGCTGCAACATGATCCTCTTCATCATCGTCGGGAACAAACACTAGCTCTGGACCCCTCACACTAACATCTTCATCATCACTACTTAATGATACAACATTGGATTTGGTAGATTTTCGGCAAAACCATTTCCTATAGGAATCGTTGTTTCTTTTCTTGTCAACTTCACTTCCTATCTTCTCATTCATAAATGATGATCTATTATTGTCGTCCTCAAGTATTTCATCCAATGTCCTGTTATCCAACATTGTGTCACCTTCCCCCATACAATTTTGACTCTTTGCTATATGTGGTGTAGTCAGAGGCACATCAATTTCATGTCCATTCTTTACAGTCTCATAATTAAAAGGTTTCTGCTCAAATCTTGGTTCATCCATATAATCATTGTGCTTTAATTTGAGGCTTGTGTAGATTTCTATAGCCAATACATTGTCCTTAGGTGATTTGATACTCATAAACTTAAAAGCATCAAGATCATCATTGTCATTGATATCGAAAGGTGGGATACTTCTGCTCAAGGGTGACAAGTATTTCATACAAGATTGGTACCTTCCATCATCGGCTGCCAACTTCTCAGAAATCTTGTGTTTCAGCACATCAAACTTTACAGTATCTGCTATCATCATTGCTTTTGGAATTTTTCCCACTTCGTATGACCAATTGTCCCCAACCTTTCTCCATTCGCCACCCGCAATCAAAGTGAGCAAGAAGTTCGAACGCGCTATAAAATAAAACATGTAATCATATTGTTATGATAGCTTAACTTCATATGAATAATTAAATAAGAAATTTTCCAATCTCTAATGCAGAAGGCATCTTGTTTAAACTTTGGTTCTTAAAGTTTCAAGGTCATGCAATTTTTTTGCCAGTTCTGTATCTAATCTTGAATTTTATTACAGGCTTAGTTGACATTAAAAGGTCAATGATTGACAAAAATAGGTTCAAATAAAGATCACCACTAACTGTGGCCAGCATGCTCCATTCATTGATGATAATGCACCTACAACACAAGTTATACTTTAGATCCTTTGTGTTGTAATCTTAATATGCTTTTGCTTTGTTTGCACTTAACTCGAGTTTCTTATATGATTGTTGCATCGTTAATCATCAATCTAGATATCGTTTCACTTTTGATAAGGTTATGGGTATCCCTTTTATTTGAAATACAATTCTGGTTTGTAGTCAATGGTGCTTGTGGAGCTTCCATACAACATGTCATAATGCTCTAAACTCTAAAGCCTTAAGTGATATTTCAAAAGATAATATGATTGAGATATATTGTTGTTGTTTACAGAGATAATTGTTTTACATTAGATAATTGTTTTACAGAACATTGAATTCATCTTTCATGCAGGGATACCCTAGGGAGTATTGATATGAAGTTAAATAAGAAACTCTTAAACAGCTAATGACTTACCCATGTGAGTGAAATCACCAATGGAAAAGAACGATTGTCAAAGGGAAGAACAGTTATGAGGGAAAAAACAATCCTCAAAAGAAAAGAACATGATATTTAGGTTTTCTTTGAACTGTAACAAACATATTTGTACGTAGATATACTTTAGTAGTTAGTTACCTAGATATTTAGAATCTTTAGGCTTTCTCTAGTATTGTAATCAGTTAGTTTTTATTTTTGTTTTGGTAACTAATTTCTTTATAAAGACAAACTTTTTTAATAAAGAAAATGAAGTTGCATTTTCATAAAAATTAATTTTATATTTTTTTTAATTGAAAAGTACAACAGTTATAAGTGTACAAAGTGCCCAAAAGGACTCCTCCTATGAGGGTATCTATGCAATTTCGCCCCAAAAAAATGTAACACAAGCCCGGCTGAAACCCGTGTTTGATGAGGTGCAGTTAAAAACCCTGATGAGCGGCCGATGACCGCGATTTCGTGATTTGAGTAGAGCACCAGAAATGGCGGAAAACCGGGGGATGACTGTAGTTGAGATTGATGATAGCAGCGACGAAGAGGAGAGGGCTCCAGCGACCCAACTTAGACCCCATTCGTCCAACACTCGGCTATCCTCGCAGCCGCAGGCGGGGACAACACTCGGCACCGATGATGCCAACCGGAAGTTGGAAATGCGAAGTTTCTGGAAGGCCGGCGCTTTCGATGTTGGCCCTGCCAAATTGGATCCTGGCCAAGGTAGTAAATCTCTCCTGGCTGAGTATCTCTATTCTTCTCATTGCTTTTCTCTTTTGTAGCAAGCTAATTCCTGCCGATCAATCCTGCAGGCGAACTTGAGCATGCGCGAGTGCATCCAAAGTTTCTTCATTCCAATGCCACGTCTCATAAGTGGGCTTTCGGAGGTACATGTCTTTCTTCTTTTGCAATTTGAACTGAGATATGATCTAGCTTTTATTTGGCATGCCGCCTCATGTTGTGTGTTGTTCTTGGATTCCAACTTTTACAGCGGTGGCTGAGCTCTTGGATAACGCTGTTGATGAGGTTTGTTATCATACGTGCCAACCGCTGATTTCCCTTCTGTCATCAAGTTTTCTTCCTTCTACTGCTTGAACCGCTAAGTATCTCCATTCCTATAGACTATTGGTTGGGTCTGCAGATTAAATGTATTTGTGACACAATATAATTTTCTTTTTGTCATTCTATTTGCCGGCCCTTGGTAAATGCAGGCAAGAGGCTCCTCCTTTAACATCCTCAAATGCTTTGACATCCCTCTCTAAGGAATCCTAAGAGTCTTCCAACTCGGTTTTCAATGTCCTTTTGTCATTTCTGATTTCCCTTTCTCTCAGATGGTCTTTGATTTGGATATACGGATATGGGGAGCAATTCCTGTGTATGTAATTTGTCGACACTAGAAAGTGGAGCTGATGGCAAATTGACAATTTTAAAGAGTTTTTTTTTTTCTCAAGTATCTTCTGAGTTTGTAAGGCAATGGAATTATGAAAAGAAAATTTGTTTTATATTTATGAGTTTTTATGGGCTTCAAAGAATGTCGGAGGGTGCCTGAATATTTGAATACCCATTTGTCCAAATGTGTGTGCTTGAATACCAATTTGACACATCGACCTGTGATCATTTTTTTTGTATCCATGAATGATACTAATAAGGGATGGTTGAAGTTTTTTACCTTCATATCAAATTATCAATAACTCATATACATTTTGTTTTTTTATGTTTTATGCTAACATGCTTTTCTTTCTTTGGCTTTCATTCTTTTTAGGTACCTAATGGGGCTACATTTGTGAAAGTGGACAAAATTGTTAACAGAAGAGATAATAATCCTGCATTACTGTTTCACGGTGGGTTGTTCTTATACCGCGTCTATTACAAGTATAAGACTTCTTTTTTTAGGTGGGGGTTGGGGTGGGGGGTTAAATAAATACTTACCAGCCATAAATCGTATTATTTATAAATTACTAACCATTTGTTTTCAGTGGAACTTATCACAATACGAGGCTTTTCGTGAATTCAGTTCAAATTGAAAAGAACATCCTCAAGTTGCTGCTTTTATTGCTGTACCATGTAGTCCTACTGTGCAAATGAATCTTTTAAATAAGTTAATTCTTTTCTGGCAATCTATCGTCATGTTTTGTTTGTTTTAACGTTGGTTCTCACAGAAATGAAGAGCTTCTTTCTACCGTTATTATTTTGGGTCGTACTGATGGCTCTCAAAGATACGAAGAACTTCCTTCTACTGTTATTATTTTGTGGTATACTGATGGTTTGTGGATAGTTTAACAAATTGATTGTTTAAATAAAATTACCCGTCACTAGTAGGTGGTAAAATACATAAATCCCAAAACATATCCTATAGTGTTGCAGACATTGCCAAAATGCAATAGCAGCGGAGCATATACATCTAGATTTATATACTCTATTCTATATATTATATTCACACTGCTTTTCACAGATAATGGAGGAGGAATGGATCCAGATGGTCTGAGGAAATGTATGAGCCTTGGATACTCATCAAAGAAATCAAAATCAACAATAGGCCAATGTGGGTATACTGATTTTTATGCTAAGTTATATATATTTTTGGATAATTACTGTTCCATTTGTACTTCAAGAGATTTAACTCTGTTTGAGTGGCATGAACACCTTTTTTCCAAGTTAAGTTTGAGATTATTCATTTCTGTTGTTACTATTAGAGTGGAATCTATATCTTGTTTCTTGTTTCTTCCTCTCTAACAACCTGATCATATTCTGTGTGCAGATGGCAATGGATTTAAAACAAGTACAATGCGGCTTGGTGCTGATGTGATTGTTTTCAGCCGTTCAACCCGCTCTGGGTAATCTTTCTTGTATTGAAATGGTTTTTGGTGCATCTAGTCTGTAGTATTATGATGGTGCTATGAGGTTAAACTTGTCTGTCTGTTGTTCATCTCATATTACCTTATACTGATCAGATGTGTCAACCTTTTCATATCCGTTCTTTATGGGAACTTTCCTAGCTAGAGATCACATAAAGGAGCAGCTGTCTAGTTTTATTATTTCCAAGTAATGGATCAATGCATTTTCCATATCCAAAACAAATATATTCGCTGAAACCTTGCACATGCAATCTCCAATGATCTAAGATTACAGTGTTTAGGATGTGTTAAGGATGGGAAACACAACAGATCAAAAGGAGTGCACCAAAGAGTTTCATCGACTACAGATGTGATGCAAACCAAGTTCCAAGCTAAAGGAAGGAGAAAAGGGAAAGGGGTTAAACTATAAGGCTTACATTATGATAGGCGCTCTGTAGAAAGGAATGGCATGTTTGTGGGAATGGTCCAGGAATTGGTCGTTTTTGGTGTAGGTGAAGGCAAGGGTTCACTCCTCCATCCGGCAAGGTGATTATTCTCTTTTGTGGGAGATGATCCACAGATTGTGTTGGTACAATAGGGTAATTTATATCCCTTGAAGCATGAAAGATCACTATCTTCAATGTGATATTTGTCCCCTTTAGTTTGGTTTCAGGTTTCAGACAAATCACTTTTGATGATATAACATATCCCCTTGAACACCAGAGGCAGACACCGATCTGATTTTTCTTTATATCTTTCTGTGAAGAAACATTTCTCTATAAAGAGAATTCCCTGAAGGCAATTCTCTCAGTTGATTAGAAGTAGTTTATTCTAGCCCTATCCATTAGGAGAGATAACTAACTCTAAAGGATCTGAATCATTGATCTCATAGAGATCATAGCCTTTCATTCCGAAGATAATGAATTTTCCCTCCATCTACTGCTAACCTTAATCTATCACTATCCATCACTTTTCTTGAATTACTCAATCCATTGTTCTCTCATGGAGTTGGGTTTGTGTCCTTATTCGCTCAAGAGTCTTTTAACTCTATTACTTCTGGAAGTAGGTTAGTTGGTAGATTTCCAAGTCAGAATTGCTTAAAAATTGGGGGACACAATACAAATTCTACTGGAGGGCAATCAATCTTGAGCAGCTCAAAGTATGCGATGGAATCTCTGTAGCTCAGTCTCTTGAATGTATATCAAGGTAGGCAAGTCAATGCTGTTATGATTCAGAATCTTGCAAATGGAAGGATACAAACTCAATTGCATGTGAGAATTTTTTGGGTTATTTCTTGTACAAGAGGATGCTAACCATGCCGAATGCAAGAGTAAAACCCTTTCCCCATTATATGACCAAAGCTCAACACCAATTCCTGGATCATCCGCATGCTAAATAGCGTCCCTACTTGCATTGCAAGATTTAGTTATAGCACAATAATCAAGATACACGTACTTAATTGACTTGAATGTGTGGTTCATCCCCTCCCCCCCCCCCCCCCCCCTTTTTTCATCCCTACTTCTTGCATTGGATTGCTTCACTATGACATGCGTAGTCAATGCAACTATCACTAACTGCTATTGATCAGAATCTGCATACGAATAAAGTGTTATCCATATGCATTAAGAGAAAAAATGATCTCATAGATTATTATATTCTGACATAGAAAGGGTTAGGAATGAAATAAGCTGGCTAAGCTTGTGCACATGTATCTTGGCTGAATTTGCTTGTGCCTGGAAAATCTGCTTCTTGCTGAAGCTCCATTAACCTGTTGAACATATGATTTTGTATAAATATGTGAGCTGAGCCAAAACTGAATCATCTTTACAGCCCTTACTGGCTTTTGACAAGAAAAGATTTGACTTTCAATAAAGCATTGGGGCTTAAAATATGTAAAGGGTCTCATCCAAATTGTCTATTGCATTTAGATTGGCCATTTAGCGATATTGATGATGGTTGAACATGATATTGGTTTGATCAGTAAGATAGTCATTTATTTCTTGTCTTATCGAGTGTCTGTCCTTGTGTGTGTACACGCACGTGCATGTGTTTTCATGAAGTTATATGGTACTCTCATATTTAAATTTCCAGTAAAGCAACCCAAAGCATTGGCCTTCTGTCCTACACCTTTCTGCGGAAAACAGGTCAAGATGATGTGATTATTCCGATGGTAATTCTTTTCCTTATTTGAATAAGATAAACCCTGCTAATAAATATTAAAAATCTATTCCAATCTAGCTTCTAATTCATTTTAAATATTTTGATTTCACTATTTTATTTTAGACTTTGCATATGGCAGGTTGATTTTGACATTTCTAGCCATTGGGCAGAACCAATTGTCTACAGCTCACAAGATGATTGGTCTACAAATTTAAATACCATCCTTGAATGGTCTCCATTCTCGTCAAAGGATGAAGTCATGATACAGGTTGATGCTTGTTAGTTCATTCAAATACCCTTGTGGCAGATTTCAGACATCAGTTTTCCAGTATTTTCATTGTTTTTGTGTCATTGGCTGGTTGCTAACTTGAAACTTCCACCACAACAACGAATGTACACTGTATATTATACTTTTGAACTTCATTGGAACTTTGTGGGGGATAGATGAAGTTGTTTAATGGCAATTTGGAAATGGGAAATGGTAAAGATGCCGATTATGCAGTGTCTTTGCTGTACATCCTTCATTGGAACAAATTGTTCTTCTGGACAAGTGTATAAATTTGAAGGAGATGGAAAAGTGGTTTACCTGTTTTTTCTTATTTTTTTATGCACATTACCTGCGATTTTAAGTTGCCTTGGTCAGATTTTATTTATTTTTTATGCACTAAATCCAGCAGATGAGTTAATGTGCATTGGGCAATTTGCTAGTTTTTTCAGCTGACAGGATTATTTTGTGTGTGTAACCAGTTTGATGACATTGGATCCCATGGAACAAAAATAATAATATTCAACCTGTGGCTGAATGATGAAGGAATTTATGAACTGAGTTTTGATGATGATAATGAGGTATATTGCCCTATTTATGTTACCTGCTAGAAATGTGTTTGTTTTATAACATGGACGCTTCACTTTTGTTTTGTTTTTTTCTATACCAAGCATTCCACTAAAGGGACCTCTGAACTTTTCCAGTGGTGATTATAGATAATTGTTATCTTGTATTTTGACAGCATAAAAATAGATAAGAAAAGTGATCCGATCTTCTTGAAAATGTACCCATTAACAAGGTTCTGCATGCTTAAACATCATAGTACATTGTAGATATTCACTCGTATCCAATATCCATCCCAGAAAATTTGAAATGATTCCCATTTTTGGTAAAATCCAATATATTAGCACATGCTTCTTTCAATTATACAGATCAAATACAACACCAATGTAATGTTTATTCTGCTTTTTGAATCTCACGTCAAATATTACCCATTTTGTACAAGTTTGCTTTATGAATTTATGATAATACTCTGACTCGTTAGTAATTTTGTGTATTCCTTTTACTTTTGATGTAGGACATAAGGTTGAGGGATGAAGCCAGTTGTAGCAACTTGTTAAAAATAAACAAACAAACAGAGCAACTGCAATCTCACATTTCATATCGACTCCGCTTTTCGTTAAGGGTGACTATCCTTACATTGATCTACCTCCTGATTTCATCTCAAATTTGTTACTTTTATTGTTGAGCTACTGGATTTACGGTATAAATGTATCTTTTCTTACATCTTAATAGTATCCTCATATTGTGTGCAGGCCTATATTTCCATTTTGTACTTGAGGCCATTCAAGAACTTTCAGATCTTATTGAGGGGAAAACCCGTCAAACAATTGAATATTGCTGATGATCTGATATATAAACAGATTATACCATACAAGCCACACCTAGGCTCCTCATCCGAAGAGGTTAGTTTTCTTATGCTGACCCTGCAACTAGTACTCTTCTCCCTAAGCCATATATTTTCTTGGTCAGCATGCATTGGTTAAATTTTCATAAAGGTGTTACTGATTGTGGATGCAATTGTCTGTCTATGTATGATATAAGCTTGTTGGTTGCATTACAAGTAACGCTATATCTGGGATCCCCTGTCTTTGCTTTTTGTTAAAAAAAACAAAAAAAAATAAATCTGTGATGCTATTATGTATTGGAGATGACGTTTGAGTACAAGCTCTTGATGATAGCTTTCATATTACACAATCTCATGGTGAAATTGTCTCAGTATTCCTTCTTGCTAAGTGATATTTCTAGTCATACGTTTTTACTTTTAATATGTAGGTATCGGTGAAGACAACCATTGGGTTTACAAAAGAAGCCCCCAATCTTGCAGTTAGTGGCTTTAATATCTATCACAAGAATCGCCTGATAAGGGTATGTCTGATAGTTACTCAGTTGCTATTACTCGAGCAAACAATGGCATTGTTTTTCTTTTGCTTCTTTGCGTATTCTTGGAGATTTATTATGTGGCTATCGAGGCAATAAATCATCTTCTTTGTGTTTCTATACTGAGCCCAGAATCAATTCATAGTTCATAAACATCTAAACTTAGGCCAGTTTGTTAGCTTACATCAAAAAGAATTGAATGAGAGAATGTTATACCTAAATTCAGTCCCCATTTTCATTGCTTCATAGTTCGCATCAGTAATGTATACTTGTGCATGGTTTCAGAATTTCTGGAAAGTCACCGCTGATGGTTCTTCAAGAGGAAATGGTGTTCTGGGTATGCCACCTAATGATACTGATTGATGCTTCCTGCACTAAATCTGTTATTATATCTCTAGTGTTTTTGTGTGTGTCACTTACAGGAGTGCTTGAAGCAAATTTTATAGAACCAACGCATGATAAGCAGGATTTTGAGAGATCACCAATCTTTATTCGCCTAGAATCAAGGCTGAAATCAATGGTTATGGAGTACTGGTATACAGCTTTCACTTATAAAATTTTACAGCTGTTGTTGAGGTGTAAATAGCAACCAAATAATGGAAAATATCTGTTAAACAAGATGTGGCATCATGCACCGTCTAATCTAATAGGAGCACTCTTAGCAAGGTTCTTGCAAAGAGGAAATATGTTGGTAGTTCTATTGTTTCTGATTGCTGACAAACTGAGAGGCCTTACATTGGGCTCAAAGAAGGCTTAAATAACTAAATAAGTCCACCATATGACAGCAACTAACTAGTCTCATCCTTGTCAACTCAGGAGAGATTTTTAGGACCAATTATTTAGTGCTCTAAAATTAAAAATCAGAAATTGACCCTGATTCAATCTCTCACCTAAAATGAGAACTGACATGCTAGGCTGCTAACAACAATATGCAGAAATAAAATAAGACTTCTAACTAATAGAAATCTAAATTAAGCCTGACTCAATCATGCTTATTTTCTCTTTCAACGTAGGTCTTCGATGGCTTAGCTTTGGCTGGTGTCATATCATAATTCACCCCAGCCGATTAATTAAAAGCCGTCTCTTTATAAGATGTTTTGTGATGACCTGCTGCACTAGACACGTCCCATTATCTCCACCACTCTTTTTTTTTTTTTTTTTACAATTTATAACCTAGTACACTACAATGTGTTTTTTAAAATATGATAAATGCGTTTTATTGAATATTCTCTCATATATTACCTTCATAAAAATTATTTTATATCACAGTTACAGGTTCCTGGACTTAACTAGTTAGTTGATAGTTTTTGGGTTATTATTTTGTTTGTTTATTCTGCTTCAATTGTGTCATGCATATAACTTCACTTTTCCAAGGACAAGTAAGAATTCAAATATCAGCGGTCAAATAATTGAAAACAAATTCAAAATTGAAAATAGAGATATAAGACAAGGTGTAGCCTCATCCATCAGGCATCTTGTAGTTAGTTGATAATCCATGAGTCATTATTTGCCCATTTTATTCTGTTTCTACTTTGCCGTTTATGTAATATCAGTCTCTGATAGTAGCAAAGAGTTTACATATTAACTGTCAAATGCTCATGTGCTGAGTTTACTTGCTCTGTACTATGATGACCCTTGTATATCTTCAGGTGTATCTGCTGTCTCAGGATTCTTGCACATTTTTCCATCTTTTTCCTGTTCCTATTAAAGCATAATTCAAATGAGTCATATTCTTTTGTTTACAGGAGAAGCAGCTGCCATTTAATCGGATCTATGCCTCCTCAGCCTTCTATTCCTCTAGGTAAGATGCAAGCGTCACGTACTGACTATACACTAGTTGCACCTCACTGTGTGCTCTAACTTATTAGCATTTAGGTTCAATTCCAGAGCTCACAAGACGTGTTGAGGTGCAAAGTGGGATCAGCGCTGATAGTGGGAGTATATCTGCTTCCCAGCCAGTGACACGGTTTCCTGTTGTGAGTAGCTCCACATTGCTATTCTTGAGCATTAAATATTGTTCAGTGACAATTCTGCCTTGAGTACCAGCCTGCTAACCAGGATGTGGGTTTACAAGCGATCTCTTGATAGATGTGGATCATTGCGTGCGGATCAGTAGTGGTGGGATGTTCATGTCTGGAAAAGGGATCTTGATAGGAAAAGTAAAGCATTCATTAGGACACAAAGACCTACTCCATCCGTTCCATTGCATGTCATTTAGAGCCAATTCACATTAAACAAGACAGCGTAGGATTCTCTTAAATTATCACTAGTATGAGTAATGCAATCCATAATTCCTTGTGTCTAAATTTCCTTTAATTGAACAAAAAAGACTATTCTAGCTTTTGGTGGCTTTATAGTTTTTTTCGAAATTCATTATCTTATTTGTCATTTTCAATACGTATAAATGGAGACATAATTTTAAAAAAGTTTTGATATTGATGAAAGTGACGAATATTTCGAAGCACCAATCTTCCTGAGAAATGACATATAAATAAATGGAGTATGTGTTTCTTATTGTACGAGGCTTTTAACAGTCTTGCAATGTACTGCAGAGCCCTTCTCAAGCGCCTCTGTATGGTTCAGATGCAGCATCAATTGACAAAATACGTAATGAGAATATTCAGTTATTTCTAAGGTAAATCTTTGATAATTCAATTCAGTTTTTTGTTAGCAAGATTCAAGTCTGATTATAATGCCCGTTTCTTAAAAGATTCAATTTTGATTATATCTTACAATTGCTGCTATATGCATGAAAGTCAGATCGAGCTACTTTCTGACATTTTAATGGATTCATTTTGTTTATTTCAAATTTAAAGTGCCCATGTCTTTTGCGTTTTATTCAGATCAGTTCTGGCTTAGCCTGATGTCAGTGGTTAAAAAACATTCTGTTTTTTTTTTTTTTTTTCCTGGATTCATATCTCAGATAACCCAGCTAAAGATTGCGAGACAATTAGACCATGATGGAATAATCGGAATTAAGAGACCCAAAGACGCAAACCATTTTTTTCAGATTTGCCTTCATTTTCCTTGCTTCTTTCATGCAGGTGTGAGGAATATGTTCAGCAGGAGAATCAGTTGACACAAACGGTTAGTATTTCTGACTCTTAAGCACTATATTTGTCATGGCACAACATCGTATCAACATTATTGGATCCAACTATCCAAGCAGGTCACCAAGTTACAGAAGGAGCTGGACGAGACCAAAAGGAAAACTGAGCAACTAGCAGCGTACATTGAGACCCGGAAAAAGCAAAAAGTTCTGTTTCAGGGATTCGGAAAGACTTAAAAGAGTTGAGCTCACTGGAATTAAACAGACTTGTGACAGACATAAGCCCCTTCTATCGTCCATGTCATGATTACAGCTTCCATTACTACATTCAAATTGTCATGTTCAAGTCATGTAAGTGTAGGAACGTGCAAGATTGCACGCCAATGGCCTTATTGAAGACTTCTTTTTTGTACAGTGTGTAAATCCATGTAGGCTGGTGTACAGTGTTTGATGCATTAAAGACATAGAGCTGGTCAAATGGCTCATTAAGGTCGGTTTCTGGACTTTGAATTTACAAGCCTTAAAGTTTCAGGTGGTTTAGCTTCGTATGAACATGTTTTTTATGTTATGCAATGTCTTCACCAATATAAAAGCGTTAATTATGTGATAACCAAAACAAGTTTTTTATGTGGTACACGTGTCAAAGGTCTTGATGATGCTTATGTAGTTCTGTGCCATCACGATGCTTATCTGTCGTTACACGCTTGTTCTTGTGATGACGCCTGTGATAGAAATTTTATCTTTCATACCATTGATGAGGCTGATTCCGTTGAAAATGACTCTTAACATGTAAAGTATAAATGAATCATATCTATTAAATTAGTATGATTGGTCTAAAATGAGTCTAAACCTAATCAATGAGGCTGATTTATGTAAAAATGACCCTTAAAATGTAAAGTATAAATGAATCTTATCTATTAGATTATTAGGATTGGTCTAAAATGAGTCTAAACCTAATCTAGAACAATAGGGTAAAGTATTAATGCGGTGATGGGGAAAAAAGATTGTTGATGGCTAGGTAGAAAATGAACATGATGGTCGAGCGACGAACACCATTTAAGATATCTCCAACTTTCGAATATCGAATGGTGCTCAAGAATCTCTTCCTTTACATGCAATGTTTTTTGTATCTGCATTAGAACATAATGGTTGTCTAGGATCATAAACTAAACCTACATGCAAGGGTTGGTGTTCGCCTATCTCTATTTTTAGTAACTTTCACTTTCTCTTGTTAGAAAGGTCGTAGTTCCTGTGCGTTCTACCCTTTAGAGATAACCTTTTATTTTTGGAAAGTAGAGTTTGCATCTTCTGTTTTTAGTATCTATCCTTTTTACGAGTTGCCTCTTTGGTCCAGCTTAAGTCAGGAACTTCTATTCTAGGCATATGGGTTGGTTCCCTTCTAGAAGAAGTGTTTTGGATCAATGGGCCTAAGTCTAGCCTAGTTAGTATTAATTTTATTCATTTCCTTTAGTTGGCAAATTAATGTTGTCTCCCCTTCCTAGGCTTAATTAGGTCGAGTCTTTAGTCTATTTAAATATTGTTTTGTCTTCAATAAAATCATATTCGATTTATAATATAAAGCTTTGGCTAAAACTTTTATGTTTTCCTTTCCAAATACACGAGTTCTTTATCTTGTCTTTAAGTTATTTTCATATTCACCATTCTTGCATATTCTTACGAGTTCTTATACTACATAATCCCTCCCAATGATTGCGGATTTCGATTTTGGTTGATTGGGTTAGAATCCTCCTAGAACTCGCCCTTGGATTGGCTAGCAACAAGGGTTGAAACTCTTGAGAATTCGGCTGAGATTGAGGGATTACCTCGACTACCTTCACGTGATCTATAACCTGGAAGAATAATACAATTGCAATGGAAATTGATATTAAGAGGCATGAAAATCTCAAGCATAAGATAAGAAGAATACGAGTTTGTTGGAGAGGATAAGATAGAAGCTTAGCCAAGCTTTCTATCATAAAAAATCAATATAATTTTATTGAAGATAAAACAATTTTTAAATAGGCTAAAGATTCGACCTAATTCAGCTTTGAAAGGTGAGGCAACCCTAATTTGCCAAACTTAAGGAAATGAATATAAATAATACTACCTAGGCTAGACTTAGGCCCATTGATCGAAAGCACTTCTTCTAGAAGGGAACCAACCCATATGTCTAGAATAAAATTTCCTAACGTAGATTGGACCAAAGAGGCAACTACTTAACTTACAAAGAAAGATACTAAGAATAGAAGATGCATACCTTGACTTTCCAAAAATAGAAAGTTGTCCCGAACATGTAGGGACTATGACCTTTCTAAAAAAAGAAAATTACTAAAAATTGAAAGTATGAAAATAAAGATTGGCATGCAACAACTCTTGCATGTAGGTTTAGTTAATGATCCTAGACAACCTTCATCTTCCAATGCACATACGATAATCCTTGCTTGTAAAGGAAGAGATTCTTGATAGCTCGAGATCTCTTGAATGGTATTGGTCAACCATGTTTTTTCCACACCATTCACCCTACTTGACCGTTAATCGTCCTCCATTCATCATTGTATGCAATTCGTAAGGGAGAATCACTCTCAAGAAACATTATCGCATGAGATGGCGAAAGCACGCGTATTTCTTGTGGCCAAACGACAGCTTGTGGTACATGGTGGACTGTAGTGGTGATGAAATAAGGATCATCTTCAACCCATATAGGCAAGAGAATGGGCTCGCCAAGGAGGTTCGGATCATTCACAACTTCTTCACAATCATCATGGTTAGACCGAGCATATGCTAATGTTATCAAATTAGGTTTCTTCTCCCCTTGAGGCAAACATGGAAGTACTTGCATCCCCGTCTTCTCCAATCATCTTGTTTCGAAAAACCGGTCCATATGTCAAACCATGTCAAGGTGACGTTGATGCCAATCGATGAGACGTTATTGGGCAACATTAAGAAAGTCATCTCTCAATTCCTCTTCAAAACTCATACCAAAATTGCAACAAAGAAGAGGAGTAAAACTAGCAAAGAAAGTGAACTCTCAATCAACTTCTCCTTTAATCAAATTAGGGTTTGTGGAGTATTTTGATGTTTTCATGGCTCAAACGAAATCCGATTTTGACGAATCTTTTATGTTTGGACTAGTATCGAAATGCTCTACAAGGATATGTAATCAGATTTTCAAAATTATCTCAAAATGTTTTTTAAAATTTCCAGAACGTACGACTTCGAGGGTAGATTTCTTTTTCACGAAGCTTCTAGCCATGTGATAATCGGTGAACGAGTGTAAGATCGATCCCGAATCACAGACAAGTCGGTCGGACCATAATCGCCACATATCATGCGGGAACTAGTTTGTAAATGTAAGTAGATATATCTTTTTTTATTTAACATATTTATGTTTGTGGTTTATATATTTCTTCATGTAGATCACATACATATACAAACTAGGGTAGAATATCAATACAATGACATTTTTAGAATTAGTAACAAGTGTTATTGTTAGGTGTAGTCCTCCATTCCTCTCAAATTATGCATGTTTTAAACTCTAGGTTACATTTTTTTTTGTAGCTCACATATTTATACTTGTATAGTTCACATATTCTTTTATTGTTTGATTGTTATCTACTATAATTCACGTATTATGATATCACACATGCTTTTTTGTAGTTGACATATTTTTGTGTGTGATTCACATATAGCGTGGCTCTGGAGTTTCAGAATGATTTTTTTTTATAGTTCACATATTTCTTTTCGTGATTCACATATTTTTGTTTTATAATCCATATACTTTGTATCTAAGAAAAAGGATAATCATTTGAGAGAAACCTATAACTTCCACGCCACCACCATTATCCCTTCCCCCATTCATAGGGTTCATTGTGTTCGCCTCACAGTTTCATTCTTTCGATCGATCTTCCTTCAAAAAACCCAAAATATCTCAATTGATTTCACAAAGAAACATGGGAGGCGGAGGAGCTATGGGAGCGACAGCCAAGGGACCATGTATTGGACTCCAAAACGCTGACATCTTTTTGTGGATTGCCGGAGAATTTCGCAAGGCCATCAGCCAAACAACATCTACTTTGTCATCTTCAACAAATTCAATGGACGAGAGTATTAGTAGAATTTGAAAACAGCTTCATATGTTCCTAGGTTTGTAAATGGAAGGAGATGGGAAGATGGGGGCCATATCGGTGGTGGCAGTAAAGGAGATCGAAGGTGGATAGAAGGTAGAGAAGAAGATGTTGTACTTTATGTGGGATGGGGGACAAATTATAAGGTATAAATGACATTTATGTCTTTAAGACTTCAAAATAGACTTAGCTTTATGACTCGACTGAAGTTGTCGTACCAAGATCAAAGATAAAAAACCCAAAATTACAAACTAAGTATAGTAAGTAAGTAAGGGGTCGAAGCCAAGAGAACTGAGGCTTCTAGTATTAACAATTTTGTCAACAAAAGATAGGGGGGAAATCAAGAGAGATATCTAAACTACACTAAACTATGAAACAAATAAATCAATAGAAAAAAACAAGTTCATTCAAAAGATCCAATCTGAAATAATCATTCAATTATAGATTCATCCATTGACTCCATTTATTCCTATTTATTCCTATCCTGGTCATTAGCAATCACAAGTCCACGGTCCAAGCAATTCTAGGACGCTTTACCTAGAATTAGCATAGAGGACAAGGATATGCAGGATACATGCAAAAACAATCAAGCTACGAGTCAATTGAAGAAAAATATAATCAATTCTTTTCTTAAATCCTAGTTGCATAGATAACAGGTCTAGGTTCTAAGTGGTTTTCACATAACCGGTTTGTCCACGGTCCAAACCCAAGTCCAACAATAGAAAGTCAATCAATTCAACAACTTGGCCAAACAAGTAGAAATCAATCAATAATCATTATATGAAGTACAAGAGATTAATCAATATTAACCAAAGGATAGAAATTAATTACTAAAATCTCACAAATTCATACATCAGAGCTTCTCCCTTGAACAAACCCTAGGAGAGTAGCTCTCCATAATACAAACTAAACTAAAGAATTAATTGGATGAATAATGGATGTAAAGGTACTAAAAACCTAAGGAGAGCCTCTAAATATATAGTAGTCGGAACGCATCCTAATCGAACCACTAAATATAGAGAAAAGATAAGAAAAAGGAAAGAAGATAGAAAATTGGCGTTTCAGATCTGTCGCCCAACCGCGCTCGCGGTAGATGTGCCGCGCTCGTGGTCAATGTCGGGTCAAAGGCTTTTCAATTGGGTTCTACCGTGCACGCGGCCTTCTGAAGATAGATCTGTCGGTCTTTGGGCAACCACGCGCCGCGGCGGACATACCGCGTCCGCGGTTTATGGACAGTGGCGAACTTTGCTTTGCAACTTCGTCTCAGAAACTCTCGTGTCTTGTATACTTGTGTCTTCAGTCTTCATATTACAACTAAGCACAAAACACTAGAACACTCTACAAAGCCCTAAAATACAAGAATTAACCTATACTAAATAGAGCATAAGTTCCCCTATACTTAGATTTTGCTCGTCCTCGAGTAAGCTCAAAGTAAATATGACAAGACAGCACATGTAAGATCTCATCAAATACAAGGGAAGATAAAAACACTTAGTTCTCAACC